>VDFB02109042.1:63003223-63123879 GCA_007258455.2 Sequoia sempervirens | reverse complement strand
ATATATTTATAAAAATTTGTAAAAAAAAAAGAATCATAATTCACCATTTACTTAGGAAAAAATTAAGAAAAAAATATGCATCACATCCTGACATGAGTCCTCTACTTATGTCTAAAATATTATGTCATTGATTACTTTTATTGTATAGGGTGTGGTTAGACGATACCCACTCTATTTTTCCCAAATTGGAAGTACCAATCGCATTGAAATTCCAATTTTCACCAAATATTTTTTTTTTTTTTTGTAACAAACCTAGTAGTTTAGAAACTACATTCAATTTGCTACAAATTCTATTCTTACATCTTTTTGAAATAATATAAATAACTTATTCAAATTTTTATGTCAAGTTACCGAACACTGATATTTTTGAATTTTTTGCCACTTAAGAGCCTATTTTTTCCATGATGATCCTGCATATACCCCTTTATAAGATATAAGAAAGATGAATGAATTCAAAATGATAAAATGAAGAGATTAATGCCTTGTAGGGTATGCAGAGTCAAGTGAAATCAAAATGAGTAACACTTCTTTGAGAAAAATTCAAATTATTTGGCATATACTGTGCTTACAACTTATGTAAACATGCAAGAATGTGACTACTAAGCTCTACTTAAAAAATCCAATTGAATCTCTCTGATCAAGTGTGTGATTAACCAAAAGGATTTAGTCTTTACTTGAAAGAACCAATCAATCAATCACATAAGAACAGCAAATGTGCACTGATAAATCAAATACAAACTTGTCATATCAATTTAAATGATCACAAAGAATCCATTTTGGATACAACTTAGCAATCATTTTATTAAATTCAATAGATAACTGATACCAGACATGTGCAGTAACATCAATTGTCATTCATAAATACCTCCATGTTTAAAACATGCATCTGAGCCTCTGATTTGATAAACTTACTGTTATGTATCCATATAATTTTCCTACTGTATCGAATAACTGGTCCCTCTTTTACAATTACAATATGTCTATTTATACACTAGCATGAGAAAAACATCAGAATGAAACTTCATGTCGCCCCCCCCAAAATTCAGGCTCAATTCAAGTCAGCCAACAACGGTCTTCAAGTATTCTACATGTCGGCCACAAGACTTGTATTTTTGTTATTTACCAATGGACAGTCGGCGAGACACAACAGATAGTCATGTCGAAGGCAATTCACTTGTTACCACTCCGCACGCACCTTTGTTTTATTCACCTTCGATGTAGCTCATTTGGGTCGGTGAGATGTCACAAAGACTTCCTTACGTTTTACCAATATATACTTCGCCTCCTAAATGTCGCTGTAGCAACCCGTTGGTTATATTGAAGCCACCTAGTAATCCTTTGTTCCCACCATGCTTCACTATAACACAGATATCAGAGAGACCTTATAGAGATTTCCCAATGTTTCACCGAAAGATTCCCAACATGTTATTCCCCAGTCGTCGAGACAAGGCAATTCTTACACCGACAAGGATCCACTTGCCTATCGCCAAGACAATACAATATCGGGGAGAGGCTATATAGAGTGCTCACATTATACCGAAAGCTCTCAACCATCCATGAGTGTCGTTGTGACATTATGTTTCTCCTACCGATGAGTGCCCACATGTATGTTGCTATAACATCCAACAATTGGGGAGACCACTCGTAGAGAGTTCTTTGTTTTACCGAAATTCACCCTGAGATCGTTCATGTTCGCCAAGAAAAAACCATTCTCACACCGAGAGAAATCCATTTTGAACATTGTCGGCAAGACCCGACCCTTTCGCTATGACCTCCTGCCGCAAACCAACTCTTGCCGAAATGAGACATAAAACGCTAGTTGGGAAGACAATGAAGACCTACCAAGACATGATATCGATACCCATAGCCTTCGCCAATAGACCCTTCAACGCATTGGTCGGCAAGACAAGGGAGCCAAACATGAGTTCACAATGATTCACACTGATAACAATTCCCACGCCGATATGTGTCTTTTCTGTCGCTAAAACACAGGATATGTCCTGCCGAAAACCACCTGTAAGAAAAATCCAGTCACTATGACAAATAATAAGTCTTGCCGATAGGCAACATAGAATTATGCAAGCAGAAAAACAGATCAGGGAGACCCATAAATTGTCACGCCGAAACAGACTAGAATGTGAAAAATGAAAGACACGATGGAACCAAAGTGGCAATATGGAAAAATATGAGTGGGAGGTGTCCAAGATGGAACCTATTTTGAAAAAAAATGAATGGAAAACTTGTGAAAATATCAGATTTTTACAGTTCCAACATGGGGTTTAGGGTTATGGGTAGAGGGGAGAGAGATAGAGGGATTCAGTGAGAGAGAGAGTGAGGGAGTGGCAAAGAGATAAAGGGTAGAGGGGACCTCGATAGGAGTGAGTGAGAGAGAGACATGAGAGAAGGAGAGGCGGTATGAGGGTGAGACTTGAGAGAGAGAGAGGGAGGGAGGGAGGGAGTGGGATAGAGATAAAGGGTAGAAGGTTAAGCATAAAGGGTAGAGGGTTTAAGGGTTAAGGGCTCTAAGGTCAGGGTTGGAGGGCAGAGGGAGAGACAGAGAGTGAGTGAGAGATAGAGACCTAAGAGAGGAGAGGAGGCAGAAGGCGAGTCTTGAGAGATATATATGGGCAGAGTGTAGAGGGTTTAAGGGTTTGGGGCTTAAGATTAAGGGGGTTAAGGGTTAAGGGCTTAGGGCCTAGGGTTGGCAAGTAGAGGGGAGAGAGATAGAGGGCAGAGGGCAGGAGTTACAGGAGGAGGAGAGGAGAGGGCCTAGGAGGGTGATGGACTTGGAGAGAGACAGGGAGGGAGGGAGGGAGGGAGGGAGTGTGAGAGATATGATAGGTGCAGAGGGTTTTAAGGGTTGGAGGATTTTATGGTTTAGGTTAAGGGTAGAGGAGAGAGAGATAGAGGAGGAGTGAGAGAGAGACCTGAGAGAGGGAGAGGGGGTATGAGGGAGAGTCTTGAGGGAGGGAGTGGGAGAGAGATAGAGGGTAGAGGGTTTAAGGATAGAGGGCTAGGGGTAGAGTGGAGAGACATAGGAGTGAGTGAGAGAGAGAGACTTGAGAGAGGGATAGGGGGTAGGAGGGAGAGATGAGAGAGGGAGAGAGAGGGAAAGAGATAATATTTAAATATTTTATATGTTAGTAATATTAATTAGCTATATAATATTTTATATATTAGTAATATATATATATGCACATTAACTAAAATATACAAATAATATTTAAATATTATACATAATAATATAATATATTATATATTAAATTATAAAGTATATTGTATATTCTAAACTAGATATATTAAAATAAACTATAAAATATTTATTGCATTTTCTAAATCATATATTATAAAGTGTATAATATTTTTTAAAATCATATATAAACCAAATCGAATATCCAATTCAAAATGGATATTTGATTTGAAACAAATATCCGATATTTTTGACACAAAATTTATTGCCTAGGGATTAGCATCTAGATTGCTTTGGAATTTGGCTTGGGCATGCCAATCCTAAGAAGTCAACGCAAAAAATGTGTTTAACAACTTACCTTGTTTTTCTAGACTTCGCCAATGTGGCTGACGACTTTTTTTTTAGCCAAAATTGATGAAATGAAAAGGGTTTCTAGAGGAGACTCACAGCTTTCCACCAATATAAATTATTCTTTACTTTGAATTTAATAAATAATTATTATTCATTTTCTATTAGAATTACGACTAAAGTCCTGATTGATAGGCTGATTGAAAAACATCTATAACTTTCAAACGGTATCATATTTTTGAATCCAAAACATGTGTACATTCTATGCTTCGCATACTATAGGATTTTAAAAAATGAATTTCATGAAGTTTTGACCAAGTTAATGTGGTTAGACATACAAGTTTTATATTTTTTAAAAGTTGTAATAAAAAATTCATAATTAATTATTTACTTGGAAAAAATTATAAAAATATTTGTCATCACATCTAACATGAGTCTCTACTTTATCTAAAATCTTATAAAAATATTATCATTTATTGTGGTTAGGTGATCCAGACAGACACCTATTTCTTATTTTTTTTCCCTGAAATTTAAGTACTCTACATTGAAATTTCAAATTTTACCAAATAGACTTAAAAAAAAAAAAAAACTTAGTAGTTTAGAGACGACATTCAATTTTCCACAAATTCTATTCTTACATATTTTTGAAATAATATAGATAACCTATTCAAATTTTTATGTCAAGTTGCCTAACTTTGATTTTTCTGAATTTTCATTGCCACTTAAGGGCCTATTTTTTTCCATGAGGATCCTGCACATACCCGCATAATTTTTTGTAATTTTTTTCCAAGTAAACAATTAATTATGAATTTTTTATTACAAATTTTAAAAAATTATAAAAACTCGTATGTCTAACCAACTTAAATTGGTTAAAACTTCATGAAATTCATTTTTTTTTAATCTTATAGTATACGCAGCATATAATGTGATGCATGTTTTGGATTCAAAAAATGTGATATTGTTTGAAAGCTATAGATGTTTTTCAATCAGCCTATCAACCAGGACTTTAGTCATAATTCAAATAGAAAATGAATAATAATTATTTATTAAATTCAAAGTGAATCATAATTTATATTGGTAGAAAGTTGAGAATATCCTTTAAAAAACCTTTTTGTTTCATCATTTTTTGGTAAAAACAAGTCTTTAGCCACATACCCTACACATACCCATCATATTGCCACTTTTTGGCCCATCATGATCCTACACATACCCCACACAAGTTTCTATATTTGTGCACATAACATTCATTCATGTAGCTAATAGTATAGTGGATAGCTGGAAGGTATCGAGGGAGTGCCACTTGTAAGGAAAGCTAAGGTGTAGAAGCAACTCTCCTAACGCCAAAAAATCAGGGAAGAATGCAGAGACACTTTTAAATTTTACAATTATAGTCCAATTAAGATACACTTGAAAGAGATAACAGAAACAGAGAATATAACACACATGAATGAACACCAGATTTACGTGGGAAAACCCTTACGGGAAAAAACTCACCACACCAAGAGAAGTCACTTTGTATTACAGTAATAAAAATTACATACACAGATCTGACTTATCTTTCTGGTGTCAATTTACAATAGCATTCATAATGATTAACCTTGTACAGGAATCATTCAAGTTACAGTCTTCTCATAATAGAATTCACACTGTTACACTTCGAAGAATTCATCCATCTATTCATCGAACCATCGAACTGATCAAAATATGTAATCACTGAGTATAACCATGATGCCCCTATCTGTCGAACTTCCTCTTAGTAACGTCTACAACAGTCCAACTGCTAGTGGTTCCCATTCAGCTTCTCTGATTGGTCGAACACAAGCCACATAGGATGGTCATCGCTCGGTCAAAGGAGTTCAACCTGTGTTGGCATGTCGGTGAGACACTAACCGTGACTCCCCGATGCCACAAATCCATCATTCGATATCGCCAAGAGTCCTTACTATTGGCCAGATGTTACACCGAGTCTAGAAAGCTATCACTAAGGCTTCCCCTTGTCACCAAGACCTCATACCGATGATCATCACTTGTATCGCTATCACCAATACTTATCGCTATTGGTGAGACATCACACCGAAGCTCCAAAGTCACATAGACGAGAGTATTCCCATTGGCAAGACTATTGTCCTTTGCTGAGAGATCATACCGAGCCTTTATGTTATACCAAAATGTCCAACAGTCGGCAAGATAGACTACTATCGATGAGAGCTAATAACGAATGCTCACACCTTTTGCTGAAGACTTCAGTCACTGGGAGTCTCACCGAAGACATCCATTAACATACATCAATGTCAGAAGGACTTATCACTTTCACCAAGAGTTCTTATCGAAGTCACAAGTTACACCGATGACACAAGTGTATAACCATTCGGCAAGACATTACACATCGGTAAGACTTCTTATCGAGCCACCATACATTATCCCAATGACTTTGAGTGTGGCTATCGGTGAGACATCTCTTGTTAGTATGAGACATACCAAATGTCCAAGACTCTCCCCGAAGACTTCAAGTGAAATGCTATTGGTGAGACAATCCTCCATCGTTGAGAGTTCTTATCGAAGTGTTTAAGTCACCCTGAAACCACTTGTCACCCAGAGTCTCTCCGATATCCGATTAGAGTGGCCTGTTGGCCAGAGATCTCCACTCGTAGTGAGAGATAGAAACTATCATAGCGATCAACATGTCACGGCGATAACACCAGTCGACAAGACCTCAACAAAGTCACAGCGACCAGACCATTTCAAAAGGTTTCACATCTGCTAGTCGGCCAGACACAATGAAGGTCATACCGACTTTTCTTTTCCAGAGGTTTCAGCCTGTGAGATTGAGGCACATATTTTCAACACCACTTTTACATTAGTGATGATTACAAACATTCTATAGAGTTTGTGCAAGGTTTCTTTCAATTTTTCTACAATGATTTGACTAGGAGGGGAATTGCATACATTCAACATATAATATGGTTAGATAACTATGTATCATAGTTAAAGAACTCATCGATGTTCTATTGGTTGAGTAAGATGCAAGTTATATTTGACCACATATCAAATCTAATTCAACTAGGTAATATATCTACTTGCATAGTTTTTAAAATTCCTATTGTTATTTTACTTTGTAGTGTATTTTTAATGTTGAATAATTTCATCTAATTTGCTGCATATATCAATGTAGGGCATGTTTATGTAGTTATTGTACATGAAGACAACAAAGAGGGAACAAATTATTACTTTTGTCATTGTGTTGAGGACAAAAAGAAATTGGAGGCCCCAGTTATAGATGGAGAAAACATCAAATACCCTATAGGCTCAATGGTTATTACTATAACATGGATTAGAAGGTACCCACATAAGAGCATTAATGTTTGGTTGTTTTAGGACTTTGACATAGATAGGAAGATTATTCATTACTCAAACCATGTTGTGGAACGCAATGTTCATTTGATCAAATACGGGGGTAGACCTTTGAACAAGACCTTGTGGAAGGTGTGTGAGTCTGACCATGAGGCAATACTTGAAACAATAAAGAGTACAGAAGACCTAGATGGTTTTTTGGATTAACATGTAAGTATGCACATTGGTTATTATTAATTTTTAAGCATGCACATTAATTTCTATTAAAATTTCTAAGTATGCACATCAAGATTAGTTGATAGTTAGACTTTCCATTTCTATATTTCAAGTTTACATATGTTTTGGTTCCAAGTTTGTACATATGTTTTGGTTTGAAGTTTACATATGAATATTGGGCAGATTATATGTTTTGGATCAATGCGTATCATAGAGAAGGTAGTGAGCTATTTGAAAAAATACCTTAAAGAAATGGGGTCTCCTGGTGATGTTTGAAAAAATGCCTCAAAGAAATGGGGTCTCTTGCTGATGTACATCACAAGGAGACCCCATTTCTTTGATGATTTTTTTCAAAAAACTCACTACCTTCTATTCAATATTTGAAACAATATTCCTTCTAACACCACTTATAGATAGGCATCTTTGCTATTAATTAGCTAGTCAATTTTCAATAATTGATTTTTTATTCATCACCTCAATAGAATTTGTTCCACTTGATTAAGTAGTCAATTTTCAATAATTTATTTTTTATTCATCGCCTCATTCTATCATTCATCCTATTTATTTTGGAATACCTTTGTGAGAATGAATATTTTTACTCAATGATTAACCACTAGCAATACATCTTTTAAAAAATTAGTTTGATTGATCTCTTAAAAATATATGTTTGTGCCCTTTCCCCTTACATTTTATACCATTTTAATTAATGTCCTAAATTTAGTAATGTGTAAATGCATTATTTTTCATTAAAAATATAAGCTCTAACTTTGACTATATTGTTTTCATATTGTCTTTTTATTAGTTTTCATACAAGGCAACAATGACAAGGTGGTGAGATTTTTGAAAAAGTGCCTCAAAGAAATGAGGTGTCATGGTGGCGTATATCACCATGAGACCCCATTTCTTTGAGGCATTTTTTTCAAACAACTCACTACCTTGTTAATTTGGTAGCATTGACAAGGTAGTGAGCTCAATACCTTGTCAATGTGGATGCATTGATAAGGTAGTGAGCATTGTAAGAAAAAATGCCTCAAAGAAATAACTACCTTGTAAATGTGGTAGCATTGGAAAGGTAGTGAGATAAATACATTTTCAATGTGGATGCATTGACAAAGTAGTGAGAATTGCAAGAAACTACCTTGTCAATGCATATCACCATGAGACCCCATTTCTTTGAGGTAGTTTTTTTCAAACAAATCACTACCTTGTCAATGTGGTAGCATTGTCAAGGTAGTGAGATCAATACCTTGTCGATGTTGATGCATTGACAAGGTAGTGAGCATTGTAAGAAACTACCTTGTCAATGCATCCATATTGAATACGAGGACATCTCTCATTGAGGCATTTTTTTCAAATAGTTCATGTGCCTTCACTATGCATCCATATTTTGCATGTGTCTACTAAGGAAATTGAAACCATAACACTCATGAAAATTTCCCCTTTTACATTTTGATAGATTTCATACCCCATTCCAAGGTCCCATTATTGCTATGGCTAAAAGCCTCAAACATGTGCTTTTGACCAAAGTATGTATGCATGGAAAAAATACATCAAAGAATAATAGTAAGAAAAGGCATAGAAAAGGAATTGAACTGTTTGAAAAAATGCCTCAAAGAAATGTGGTCCCATGGTGATGTCCATCACTAAGAGACCACATTTATTTGAGGCATTTTTTCAAATAGCTCATTTCCTTTTCAATGTGGTATTCCATATATTTTCCATTTTGGGCATATCCTACAATCATTTCAATATTTATGGGTAGATTGACAAATGAACAAATGAAGTCAAAGGTTCTTGAACTTAAGACTTATGTGGAGAAAATACAACTAGAAATAGATGATAAGGAAGAATCAATATGAAATGTAAGTGAATAAAGGGAGACGCGGTGTGGTGGACACCTCAAATTCTTATCTATAAAGGTATAGAAGTTTTGTAAATAACATTTTAAAAGAAACATTTGCATTCTATAATCAGCAAGAAATTTCCAAAGATGATAACAATAGTTGCAGATGCAAAGGAAATAGTTGGAAGTGTTGGAATTGAAGCAAAACAATTGAAGACTAAAATTAACCATTTAGAAAAGAAATTAAAAGAAAATAATAATATTTTATCATCAACGAAAAGGAGGTTATTATACTCTAAAAAAACTTGAAAAATAAGTAGACTAAATTGAATGAAATACATAATGTATTCAATGAAGATATTCTTCCCGGTCTTGAAAATTTGAGGAAGGTGTGTGTAGATTCTCCTCTATTCATCATACGACCAAAATAACTATTCCAACACATCTATATTGGTGGGTTTATGCTAGGAAAGGTCCTCTTTCATACCCAAACACACTGAAATGGTCCAAGCCACATTCTACCAGTGAAGTCTCTTAAGAGACCGAAGTGAAAAAGGGAAAACAACTTCAACGAGTGATTACTAAAAAACCGTGGCACTTGGAGACACTCCTTCTAAGGTTATAGGATCATGTAGGTCCCATCTACAATAAAATATCTCATTTTTTAATAGCTCCAAGTTGTTTTCTCGTGGTGAAAAAATTTCAGTTGATGGAAAATCACTCAGTTGCATGTAGTGTAAAGTTGGAAGGTAGTGTAAATTTTGCTCTATTCATCATAAAACCAAATCAACTATTCCAACATGTCTATATGGGTTGGTTTATGCTAGGAAAGATCCTATTTTTCACCCAAACATGTCGAAATGATCTGAAACATACTCTACCAGAGAAGTCTCTTAAGAGACCAAAGTGCAAAAGGTCAGCAAAATTCAACGAGCGATTACTCAGAAACCATGGCACTTGGAAACACTTTTTCTGAGGCTACAAGATCATGTAGGGCCCCTCTACAATAAAATATCTTGGTTTTGGATAGCTCCAATTCATTTGCTCGTGGTGAATGGATTTTAGTTGATGGAAAATGGGTCAGTTGCATGTAGTGTGAAGTAGGAAAGCGGTGTAACTTTCATTAAGTTTTTCATACGACCAAATCAACTATTCCAACATGTCTCTATGGGTGGTTTTATGCTAGGAAAATTCCTCTTTTTCACCCAAACATGCCGAAATGGTATGATCCATATTCTACTGTTGAAGTTTCTTAAGAGACCTAAGTGTAAAAAGGTAGCAAAATTCAACGAGCAATTACTCAAAAATCATGGCACATGGAAATACTTCATCTGAGGCTAAAATATCATGTAGGGCCCCTCTACAATAACCTCTCTCATTTTTTTTATAGCTCCAAGTCATTTTCCCATGGTGAGCAGATTTCAGTTGATAAAAAATGGGTCATCTGCATGTAGTGTAAAGTTGGAAAGTTATGTGAATTTCGTTTTGTTCATCATACAATCAAACCAATTGTTCCAAAAAATTTGTATGGGTGGTTTTATGCTAGGAAAGGTCCTCTTTTCCCCCCAAACACACCAAAAAAGTCTGAGCCATATTCTACCAGCGAAGTCTCTTAAGAGACCAAAGTGCAAAAGGGCAACAAACTTCAACAAGTGATTAATTGGAAACTGTGGTACTTGGAAACACTCCATCTGAGGCTATGGGATCATGTGGGTCCCCTCTATAATAAACACTCTTATTTTTTTATAGCACCAATTTTTTTCCTCTAGTGAACAGATTTTAGTTGATTGAAAATGGGTCAGTTGCATGTAGTGTAAATTTGGAAAGTGGTGTAAATTTTGTTTTGTTCATCATATAACCAAACCAACTCTTCCAACATATTTTTATGGATGGTTATATGGTAGGAAAGTTCCTCTTTTACACCCAAACATGTTGAAACGGTCTGAGCCACATTCTACCATCGAAGTCTCTTAAGAGACCAAAGTGTAAAAGGGAAAAAAACTTCAATGAGTGATTACTAAAAAATTGTGGCACTTGGAAACACTCCATCTAAGGCTACAGGATCATGTAGGGCCCCTCTACAATAATATATCTCACTTTTTGATATCTCCAAGTCATTTTTCCATGGTGAATAGATTTCAATTCATGGAAAACGGGTTAGTTGCATGTAGTGTAAAGTTGGAAAGTGGTGTAATTTTTTTGTTGTTTGTCATATGACCAAATCGACTATTCCAACATGTCCATATGGGTGTTTTTATGCTAGGTAAGGTCCTATTTTACACCCAAACATGCTGAAATGGTCTAATCCACACTCTACCGATGAAGTCTCTTAAGAGACCAAAGTGAAAAAGGGCAACAAACTTCAATGAGCAATTACTCAAAAACCATGACACTTGGAAACACATTTTTCAAGGCTATGGGATTATGTATGGAAGCTCTAAAATCCACTCTATTGATTTTTGATAGATCCAAGTCATTATCCCTTGATGAACAGATTTCAGTTGGTGGAAAATGGATCAATTGAGTGTAGTGTAAAGTTGGAAAGCGGTGTAACTTTTGTTCTATTCATCATACAACCAAACTGATTGTACCAACACATTTGTATGGGTGTATTTATGCTAGGAAAGGTCCTATTTCACACCCAAACATATTGAAAGAGTCTGACCCGCATTATATCAATAAAGTGTCTTAAGAGACCAAAGTGCAAAAGGGCAACAAACTTCAATGAGTGATTACTCAAAAAATGTGGCACTTGTAAAATTCCATTTGAGGCTGCGAGATCACGTAGGGCATATCAACAATAACCTTTCTTATTTTTTAATAGATCCAATTCATTTTCATGTGGTGAATAGATTTCAGTTGATGGAAAATCGATCAGTCGCATGTAGTGTCAAGTTGCAATGTAGGCTACTTTTTTGTTTTGTTCTTAGTGGGGAAAAATAGTTAGCACCAACACATCTAGGTGGGAACATCTACACTAGGCATGGTCACCACTCTTCGATATAAAAGGTTTGTAGTCTTTCAAATTCCCTTATGATCTTTAATAAGACTTTCATACCTTGAGTTTTTGTTTGTGAGACTTAGTTGTTACTTTCCATTTTCTTTTGTCAATAGTTTTATGATGTTTTCTTTATCTGCATAATACATGAAGCATAAAGCATACAATAAAATGGTAGGATCAAGCATACATGTGTAATGGTAGATGTCTTCCTCAATGATATAAAGCATGAAGCATGCACATGAAGCATGAAGCATTATTATATTCATATGATTTATTTAATGTTCAATAATCTTATAGGACAATAATGTTCAAACTTTATTATATATTTACAATTATAAAAAGGAAGAGTGCATGGAAAACACTTGGATTTTAAATTTTTGAAGTAAAAAATCTACAAATATCTATTGAAGCGTGGATTTATAATGAAAATATGGACACCATCAATAAAAAATATTTTTATTAACCAAATATCCATGTAGGAATACATCAATATATGCCGATATAAGTATAAAATATATATAAATAGCCATATAGGATTACAAGAATTCCACATAGAAATACAATGTCAAGTATATGCAATACAAAATATGTCAAAAAATGCCATATAGGAATACAAAAAAGGACCCCAATCAAAATTCATTTCCCTCCATATGAACGAAACAAACGGGTGGACTTTGGTGGTTGAGTGGATGGAAATGCATATGAAACTTGTTTACTCTAAACTTGAGGGATCCTCCTCCTAGGTTTTAGTTCCTCATCAAGCCTTATATGTCACAATAACAATTAAAGACATTAACATATAGCAATTACATTAAAAAAAGATATATTTAACAAAATAATCACTTACCACCACTATACAATCTCTCTCCTCATGTGAAAGATTCACATGTTCATGTTGTGGCATATCTAAGTCCTATAGAAACCATCCAAATAGAAATTAAAATATGAATCAATAATTATTTGTTTTTCGCTAACTAACATCTATAACAATGAATATAATTTGAAATTTACTAATTTACCTCAAACCCTTGTGAGAGGCATCGAGCTATCTATTGTAGAAGGTACACCTTGCTCCAATACCATATTAACATCTAGAGGAATTTCCCCTTCCATCATCTAAAAATAAAACAATGAATTATTCAATCACAAAAAGTAGAATAGTGATGTAGGTCATGGCTTATAATGTATGAGATAATCAACAAAATTTTGAGTAATTATTGAACTATATATTTATTACTATTATTCTTACCATTTTCCCTATCCATTGCTTGTTCGAAAGAACCTGTTTTAGGATTTAATCCATAGCAGCAAGACGGTGAACTATTTGATAAATTTTTTTGGTAGACATGTATAAAAAATGTGGTAGCATAGAGAAGGAAGTGAACTGTTTGAAAAAATGCCTCAAAGAAATGTGGTCTGATGGTGATGGAATTCCATGCAACATTTGTTTTTCATGGCATTCCATCACTATGAGACCACATTTCTTTGAGGAATTTTTTTAAACAGTTCATTTCCTTCTCTATGTTATTATGCTAGGATGGGGTGGATGGTATAGTGTGGTCTTGGTTATGAGATGGAGAGAGATCATGAGATGATGAGGGATGGGTGTTTTTATCATAAGGGAAAGAGGATCATTAGATGGGGTGGAAGGTGTAATTTAAGAGCATATTTTGAGAGTGATCATACAATGGAGTGGAAGAGGTACTTTGATCTAGACATGAAAGGATGTCATTAGATGAAATACGGGAGAGGGGATTTTGAGAGGGAGGATGAAGGGATATCTTGCTCTTGAGATGGAAAGATATCATTAGATGAGATGGAATGGATATTTTGTTCTTGATTGTAAATTGGATCATGAGATCAAAGGGGATCATTGATGGAGGAGAAGCGTTTCCTTGATCTTTATATGGAGGGGAATCTATGTTAGCATGCTTTGGATTAAGAGATGGACATAGTTCATTTGATATGGATGGTGTCATGGTAGAGGAATTTTTTATAGACTCTTCAACTTAGATAGCTAGATTGATAGGGGATTCATTTAATATTAGGGTATTAGGGTTTCTCTTGATGTGGGGGTGATGATGGTGGATGCATGATATGGGAAGATTGCACCACTTTGTTTTTGCATGGGGAAACAACCACCTTTGCAAATAGTCCTTGGATGAAGTTATTGTGAGAGACATGGGATGAATTTTCTTGGTAATAGTGGGGTGATGTAGATTTTAAGGATGTGGGATATGAAAGTGGAATAAGAGGTGGAATCTTCCATGGATTGGTAAATTGAGGATGAGGATGAGAACCTTGAAAAGGATTTAGAGGGGATTTTTAGCTTAAGGCTTGGTTTTTGTTGTCAAAGTAAGGGGAAGGATAAGCAAGAGTAGATGGATTAGGATTGGATGAAGGTAAGGAGGATGGAAGCTTAGCATTGATGCTAAGGAGACATCTAAGCATGGCATTCTTATAATTATGGAAGTAGTGGATGACGATAAAATTAGTGGTGGTGGATGAGGATGATATGGATGGGACTTGAGGGTAGCTTTGGATAGGGGATTAGTAGAAAATTAGAGCATTCTAGATCTATTGAAAATGGATTCGAGGTGATCCACAATTCTCTCATTGTCATCATTGGGATTATATTTAGGTTGGTCAAAAAGGCTATCCTCATCATCATCAATATGGTTGTGGTTGGTTGGAATGGATGAAGTTGGATTAGAATAGACTAGGTTGGAAGGAGGATATATTATATGGCTAGACATGATGGATGATTTATTTGAAGAAAGTTTGGATTGATTTTGGATGAGGATGGAAATTTGGATGACGGATTAGAAATGAACTTGGGGATTGCAAGAATAGGATCTAAGGATGAAGATGGAGGATGGGATTAGATTTGTGGATCTAATCCAAGACCTTAAAATGATTTGATTTGATTAAAGAGGATTATCTATTCTTAAGGAAGTGAGTTGTTTGAAAAAATTTCCTCAAAGAAATGTGGTCTCATGGTGATGGAATGGCAATCCATCACCATGAGACCATATTTCTTTGGGGATTTTTTTCAAAAAACTCACTATCTTTTCTATGTTATTGCTTACTATTATGCTTTGAAATATTTTTTCCAAGCATCCATAGTTTGTTGGAAAGCACTTGTTCTAGGCTTTTAGCCATAGAAGAAAGGAACTTAACTACATGATAAAATTATTTGGTAGAAATGTATGGAAAATGTGGTAGCAAATAAAAGGCGGTGAGCTATTTGAAAAAGTTCCTCAAAGAAATTAGGTCTCATGGTGATGGAAATCGCCATGAGACCACATTTCTTTAAGGAATTGTTTCAAACAACTCATTTCCTTGTCTATGCTATTGCTTACTATTATGATTTGATAGATTTTTTCCAAGCATCCATAGCATAGATAGGGCAATGAACTATTTGAAAAAATTCCTCAATAAAACGTGGTCTCATGGAATGCCATGACAATAAAATGTAATTGGCAGTTACTCCTATATATTAGTTATGCTATGTGAAGTAATTGCATCACTACTTATGTTGACTTTATAAAAAACTATATTGTAATTGAAATTTTGTCATCTATCAACATCTAGTTATTAGTTATGCAATGTGAGGTAATTCTTTGAGTTTGAAAGATGTGCAATGCAATATAATCAATGATATGAATATAAACTACAAAAATCTATTAAGTATAATTCATTAGTTAAAACATTTATTCTATTACTTGAGTGAAGGTTTAAACTCCACTGCCACTAGGAGGCATTGTAAAACCTCCAATATTAACCTATTTAACATCCAAAATTAGATATTAGAATACCATTGATATAAAAATGCTATTCACATGCAATATTTATAATTTTTTACTAGTTACATACCTCGACAGTAGATGTAGTGGCACTAATACATTTTGACTCAAAATCGGACAAAATTTTGTTAGAATTTTGACGAACTTTCGTCAAAATTATTTCATCGATTTTCCGACGAACTTTGAAACGTCAAAATTTTGACCCAGCCAATGATGTTGGGTCAGAATTTTGATGTTTCAAAGTTCGTTGGAAAATTGACGAAATAATTCTGATGAAAGTTCATCAAAATTCCGACGAACTTTTGTCGGATTTTCAGTCAAAATTTATTAGTGTGAAGTAATAAACAAGTGGTGGGCTGGTGAAAATAGTATGAACAATATGACCTTGAAATTTTATTACAATCATTAAACTAAATTAGTTAATATTGAATTTAAAAAATAAAATTTAATAAATTAAATTCAATTAACATGCTAACATTTACCTGAGTATCGAGGCTAAAAACCTCATTCAAGATGACATCTTCCACTGCCAACTGGTTAGCTGCAGATGTATCCTACACACCAACATTCTGACTATCTATGGGGTCATATGTATAAGTGGATCCACAAGCCCAAAAATTATGGGGTGGAAACTCTCTCATGGCTAACGTTGTATTACAAGACTCACACGTTGGATGATACTCTAGGTTAGATAACTAATAGACTATAGAGTGTCCACCTCAGCACTCTCCTTCATAATGGAAGGGACATGAACATGCCCATAAGCTAGTCTAGCGAGTGCTCATATCGTTGGCCATTGAGGATCAAGACATGCACTTGGTCTATCCTATTCCAACCCACTACCTCTCCCCCAAAAGTCTTGCATATAAAAATAGTTGGGGATTTTGTTGAGGACAAACTCACAGTAGAGTTTCCTCAAGAAATATTAGGGAACCTTGTTATTGTTGCATGGAGGATGGTTAAAAACCATCCAACACCTCTTCCAAAAAATGTCATTTATCCCTTGGTGGTTGTACCAATGGATAGGAAACCTCTTTCTTGCAAGGTCAAGAGTTCTATTTGTACATGGGTTCGTGAATAGTGAACACAAGTCATATTTTGTATTTTTTTCATTTTTTACTTATTTGTATGATAGTTTATCTACATAAAAATATTTGTACTCTCGCCTCTTATTGAACCAACCACTTAATTGCTTGCTAATTGCATCTACATGTGTTAACATAGCTTGAAGTGAATTTACAAGTGTGGTTCTTTCTGAGGTTGAACTTACAAGATCATTCAACCTCACAATTAACTTGTCAATTTGTTTTTTATTGTTTTCAATTTCCCCCATTAAATTTTGTTGAGTTCTAGGAGGATGTTGAGGAATTTTTGGAGGAGTTTGTTGTTGTGGTTGTTCATTAGGATTTTATTGGTGTTTTTTTCCATGAGGAGGCGTAGGATTTTGAAGAGGAAAATCGGGTGGATTTTTTAACTCCTAGAAATTAAATAAATTAACATGAAAAACATATTAAATCTACCTATTTAACAACAAATTCACAAAAAAAATCAATAAAATATCACTCCTTCGAGCTCCTCGTCAATGTGGTGACATTATAGAAAAGAAATGGTAAGGATTTGGTGAAGAAATTGATGAATTTGAGGTCTCCACAATGTGAGCATTCCTTGGAAGGGTTTGCAGGCTGTAGATGATGAAATATGATAGTATAAAATGATTTTGATTTGCTTTTTTTTCTTAGACTCATAATGCACTCACGTTATAATGCAAGTGCATTATAGGATCAATGTGATCAATCCTTATTCTAGATCACACCAAGCCATAATGCAAGCATGCTATAGTGTTCTCATGTTATGGATTTTCATTTTTTTTAAATGTTGGCCATTTTTTGGGCCCCCACCTTTTTGCACCCACCTGCTAAGTCATTTGAATGTGTAAGAGTGAATGTGTTAATGGTATTATATGTGGAGATGTGATGTGTAGATGATTGACCTTGGGGGAAGTTTATTTTTTTACTATTTTTAGAATGTATGCATTGCGTTGAGGATATTAAGTGTTAGTAAATACGTTTGAGTTGGTAAATGTGTTAGGTAAAGTGAGTTTCCTTGGAGGTGTCATGGATCTTTCATATGGATTATGCAAGTAGATGTTTTAACTATTTGGGATTAATTTTTTATTAGGTGGAATGTAAGGGTGAGTAGATAACTTTGATGTGGTACATGGGTTTGATGAAGGTAAGTGTTGTTGGGGTGACTTAATCTTTTGGTGTTGCAAGATGGGGTTATTATTTTGTGGAATAATTCTTGATTTGGAAGGGCATTGGATGGAGGTACTTGTGACATTTATGATGTATAAGGAAATTTTATGTGTTGAGGTTGTGAAATGGAGTTATGATTAGAAAAATGATGTTATAATTCTAGCTAGCATTATATGAAGGTGCTTGTGAAAGGTAAGATGTATATGGAGATGTTTGATTATTAGTCATGGTGATGGTGTTGTTATATGGATGGTGTTATCCCAATCGTGTGTCCCACTTTTGGGGCATCCTAATTTTTCTCCTTAAATCACTCATTTTTAGAAAAATAATGATTTAAGCCTTGAGAGGTTCCATCTAAATTATTTTAATTGAAGAGTGTTAGATAAGACCCCCTTAGAGAAAACCCCCTTGGATATAACCCCACTAGTATTCAATCACACCCATAATGGAGTCTCCTTAGCACCTATCAAAATGTTGGTAAAAAATACTTTTTCTTTACCTTTTGAGGGTTTAAATAAAGTCATTTAGAAATTATATTTTTCAAGATTATAGCTCTTGAAATGGTCTTCCCAACAAGTATATTTTTGATTATTTTTCATATTATCATGTATTTAATTTTTAACTTTCATTAAAAATAGGATTTTCATTGAACATCAAGTTCTTTGTTCTATAGAGGTGGAAAAGTAGTAAACCATTGTCAAATAAATCAAAAAATACCTTTTACCTAGGTATTGATGTCCTTATTTCACCAAAAAAAAGGATTTTGATTATACACAAGTTATTTTTTATGACATACACCTCTACCCAAATTATAGTAACAATGACATTACAAATTAATTGAAAAAATATGTAACAAAAAATTATGGAAAACTATCCTTGCCCTAGATATTGATGTTAAGAATCTATATTTTAAAAATTAGAATTTTATTCTTTCTAGAAAAAAAGTTATGTTTGACGACATAAACGTTACTTTCTAAAAATGTTGTTTACTTTATAAAACTAGTTATTAAAGGAGATGTTGAAAGTTTCATGATTTATTTCAAAAAAATTAATATATATATATATATATATTTAGAATCTACACACAAATTTCCACAAATCACTAGTTTTCTTTATTTTCAAATTCTCAATGGTTTAGTTGCTATAGGTCTCAGAAGGTGAAGATTTAGTTGGAAATGTTGATAGTCCATCTTGGCCAAAATGTGTGATGGGTTAAATGTCTGCCATTAATTCTAGCATGGATTTACCTAGCTTTATGTCCATCATAGCTTACCTTTTTGCCTCTTTCCTCTTAAATTTCCATAATAGTTGTAAAGAGTTAAAGTTAATTAATATGGATTGAAGGATGCAAAATACCTAACAATTAACCAGTTATGAGTACTAATTTTGGTGGTTATGTGAAATAGAGGTTTTTAAGGTCGAAGGGATGAGTAATGAAGACTACCCGAAAGATATCATGATCTTTTGGTTTCTATTTAGTTATTGTCTTTTAGTACCTATTTAGTTGATGGTTTGGTAATCATTTTTTGTAATTGGTTTTGGGATTTTTAGAAAATAGTAGGTCGGAGGCCACCTCACTATTTTCCAAACTGATCAAGTATTTTTGGTCACAAATGTTATCAATCAGGATTGCACCCTAGTTAAGTTAGACTCAACAATCCAGTGTAACATGGAAACATTCTCAAGTTGTGGGTGACTTATGGCGAGAATGAATCTCTAGAGAGGGTTGTTTCCCCTAGTAGATCACCTAAACTAAAGACTTTTCTAAGAAAAGGGATAGAAGGATAACTTGAAATGAAAAACTTGAAAACTTAAAGGGTGATGCACTAGAACTTTTAAACCTATTCACTAATTCAACTCACAATTAGCTCTCAAAACATTTACTCTCACAATCTCATATGAAACATGCAACACAAAAGTGATTTATATGAAGGCTTAAAACTAAGCACAACATACAACCTGTATTACGTGAAAATTTTGCACACACACTTGCAATAATGAGACATGCAAAATCATTCAACACTTAGAATTATAATTAGACATCAAATCATCCATTGCAAAATGAGACAAAAACCATGAAAGAGGAATGTATTGCTACTTATATTGATAAGGAGCTGCTATCATAATATCTGAGTTACAAAATGCTTACAAAACTCTCTACAAATGATCAAGAGAGGAAGAAGCAATAATCTGAACTTAGAGAGCCCCCCAAAAAAACTAAGCTTTCCTCCAATATATATCTCCAATGTGCCTCCATGAGTGAAAGGGAAACATCTTAGCTAATTGCTCATCAAAATAGAAAATCCAATGTCATTTTTTATCAAAGGGAAAAAACCTCAAAAATAGGGCCCAAACTAACTCAAACTAAGTGAGAAAATATGGAAATTTTCCTCGCTAAGTAGATTGAACCAAAATGACTCCAAAATCAGCCAGAACTAACTAAAACTTGGGAAAAGCGGGCTCAGTTCACTCAGTTTTTCCTATTTTGCATCTCAAGGAACTCAAGTGAGAAAGGAAAGTAACTAAAATTTTCTTCTACATATTACGTACTTGATTTCTTTACTGCATTTTAAATGACAATTACTAAAACAATTTATAGAACATTTCCTTAGTAATGCCTTACAATATCTTGCAATTTTAACCTTTGCAAAAGAAAGAAAGTCAACCTAGGCTTTGATTTGATTTTCTGGAAAAAATCAAGGTTTATATGATATATATGATTTATTCTATGCAAAGGAAAATAATATAATACCACAAAGGTATTAGCAAGGCATGAAATTTTTAGAATAAAGTGGAAAAATCAACAAGGCCAACTTAGGGTAATAGGAAACCCTAAACACAAAACATTCAACCTCCTTTCTTTTCCCATTCATTCTTCACTTCATTTTTCTCCAAGTGAAAACTTGGGCACCATCATGGAACTAGGGTTTGAGCTCGAGCCTTCTTTGTGTGTTCAATGGAGGATTTGGAGCTCTTTTTGAAGCTTCGTCGAGAATTTCATGGAGATTTTTATAGGAGAAATGCATGAGTAATCCTTCTTGTTTACAAAAATTGAATAGTTACTTTCTTAACCTCCATTTTGAATGCATTTCCAAGGGTCTAACCCATGACCTACTATTATATTTCTGATGCATTTCTTTTTCGTAACACTTTGCTGGTATCCTCCTTTGCTTCGAGGCCACCATGAATAATTTTGATGAGCTCCTATGGAATTACTCTTGTAGGTTTGAATGCATTTTCTCAATAGAAAACCTAGGTAAGTTCTCTACCACTCGAACCTTACATTCCTCCCTATTTCTTATCAACAAAATGTCGATTCAAGCTCAATAAGAGAAAAATAATGAATGTGTTTTTTTCTTCTTTGTGTTTTGGTCATAAATGGCTTCATGGGTTCCATTATTTCTGAAAAATAAAAAAAAATCTTTACATTCTAGTTTGTTATTTTCTTTATTTTCGAGGGCTTTACGTATTTCTATGGTCACACCCTTTCAAATTTTTGGGTAAAATGAATAAACCTTCCCATCATGTCTTGGCCTCTATAGATTTTTTTGGTTCTTCTTATACTCACACATGCTTCTCTAGCACAAGAGCTTTCTTTCAACAAAAAAAATGCAACCCTCTTTTATCTATTGTATATATTTTCATTTGGCTTTCCCTATTCTTGTGACAAAAAAGGGAAAGACCTTCATTCTATTCATCTTGGCCATGGCTCCATTGAGTATTGTCTTAGTTTTAAATTCTTTGGCCATGGCCTCATTTGATGACATTATGGATTTTCATTGGAATTCTAGAGAAATAATGAAAATGATTCTTTCTTTCTTATTTTTTTCATATTGGTGACATGTTCGGCTTTGAAATCTCCTCATAGATTATGCATATTCCTCCCTTTGCAGATTACTCAAGGGGTTGATCCTTTGGAGGCCTAGTTTTGCATAGCTCACTATCTTGAAAAGAAACATCAAAACCTTCCTTTTATTTTCACTCTATTCATGCATTATGTAAAACTTTGAATTTTTTAGGGTTTCATTTTATTAAGAGAAAAACATTGCATCCATTAATCTAGGCCACCATATATGCATTTGCAGTTCTAAGTGTTTGATCAATGCTTCAATATATTATATTTGAAGTGTAAAAAAAATGCACTTATCTACATTTTGATTGCACCTTTGTACTTTCTTTCAAAAGACTCACTACTCTGATGAATTGCAACTCTTATATTCTATGCTTTGTGAATGTTGTCTTGATTAAAATATTTACTTACTATCCATGTGGCATTGTATGGGGATGTTCTCTCACTTGATACCTTTTTTTCATGCTCCTTATGTTGTTTTAATAGTTGTCCCATTATGGATATGGGTATTCCTATTACAGTGACCTTGTTCTCCCTTGAAAGATACCTTGAATTGTTGTCTCCCATGTACTATCCTTTAGCAATAGTTTGTTGTCCCTTGATGATAGCTTGTTCAAGGTACTTTGATGACTATTCATATGATTTTTGTTTCATATTAGCACTCCATAAATAGTCCAAATCTTTTTTGTTAATATATCCCAATCCTTGGTGGTTGTACCTTCTAGGTATGCACTTCAAATAACATAAACATCAACAAACATTGATGTATTACAACAATAAAAGATATAAAATCATGATGACACACCATTCAATGAAACTAAATAATGACAACATGAAGAATTTATATGCAAAAAAAAATTGTTAATGAGAAAAGGTTCACTTTCATTTTGTTCTGCATATTACTCAAGCATCTTAAATGAGGCCATTTCTCATTTTTTATTCCCATTTCAAAGTGTAGGACTGCCTCATTGCACTTTTAACTTGGCTTTCATGAATGGAAAATGTGCTAGTGATTCTTACAACCACTTTGTACATTATTCCTCAAACTAAAAAATTCTTTTATTTGAATCAATCTAAATGTCTCTTGCTTATCTTATTCCCCCTTTAAAACTTAGGGGGTAGCATGTTGGGCTCAATCCTTATGGGATCCCACTTTTTTGCCACATGCTGAAATGTCAAAAGATATGAATCCAGCAATAGAATTTCACCTATACCTGCATAGTGAGAAAACATGTTAGATAAAAAAATAGTGAAGCTCAATGCTCTTGTGATGTTTGATTTTCAAGCTCTCTTGCATACATCTAATACTTGTTCAACTGATTGAATGCTTCATATATATATGCTATATTTTTTTTGATAGGACATGTGATGATATTTATATCTAGAGCTCTAACCAATCTTTTTAATCAACTACAAGTTCATCTAAATATCGAGAGCAAGGAGGAGTTGGAAACAAAGAATCCCAACACAAGACTGAAACACTCAATGATGGATATATTTCCTTTCATGTGTTTTTCACTACTTTTATCTTCAAATGTATAGTCTATGTTTATGTTGCATTAGTTTAGCTACTCCCATAGCTTGTGTGGGACATTTGATCATTATTTTCCTTTCAATGTATGAAACAACAACATTTAAGTAGTATTGTGTATATTTCTACTACCAAAATGAATGAATAAACATCAATTTCATGCAAACTATATAATTTTTTCTATTATCAAACATTGCACAATAAAAATTGAATCTCTTTTGATAGCATCCTTTGATATGCAATGGTTAAAATTTAGCAGAAATATGTTGGAATACCTTTCAACTTTAAATGTAATCAACTATTTCAGCTCTACCAAATTGAGTTGTAGGTGAAAATCTTGGTAATAATAAACTTACAAATTTTGGACATATCTATTTTTAATATTCTATTTTGTAGTTAGATATATATATGCTCTCTTTCAAGTATGAAAACAATCTTCAAGTTGAATTTAATATAAGCATAATACTATTAAGCTATTAGTGTTGAATCTACGTCCTGTATAAGCATATTCCTCCATTCAACTAGTTGGGAGAAAGGGCCCGCTCCTTAACTAACATTTGGATTTATTTTTCTATTGTTGTGTGTGAGGTATGATTTATGTTTTTTTATTAATTTCATATGTGTTCTTTTAATTCCGTTAAGTTTAGTAGCTCTGTATGCACATTGTTGAATTGTTAAGTTCAATGTGGCTTTATTTATTGAAGTGTGAAGTGAGCTCTCTTTTGAAATATTATTAATGTGTGGCATGAGCACAAATTGTAGGGTCAATGCATATATGTGAATTTGTGAAATGCACTCTATTTTTAGAACACTAAAATAATTTGCACATTTTTATCAAATCATGTTGCTAGGACACCATAGGTCCTATTGTCGGGTTACTACAACTCTTGTCACCTGAATTGTTTTAATGCAATTTTAGTGATGCATCTTTTTTGTTCTTAACATTAATTTTTAAAATCATTGTGGTGATTCTAAAAGATTGGTCTTAGGAATTTAAAATAGAATTCAAAAAGTACGTGTGTTGATTTGAAATAGGAAAGTAATGGTTAAAAATAGGACTTGATTAAAATTATAGATTGAAAAGTGTGTTTTGATTTCATTTCTAAATGCATTCATCCCCACTTAACTCACTAGTTTCAACCCTTAGGTAAATTATTGCAACACCTTTCACAAGTTTACAATCCCTGGATTGACACTTAGGAATAAACTAAGGAACCTACCATAAAATTCTTGAGGATTGATCAAAATAAATTTTACCAATCGGATAGAATTACAAGGATATTTTACCGCCAAAATCTATCCACAATTTAGTCCAATCATTTTGGCATCATTGTTGTGGAATGGTGTTAAAGGTCTATTAGCCTAGTGAATTAAGTTAGGACTAGTGTGCTAAGGAGAAAGTCTATGCGACAGTCGAGATCATTTGGATAATTACCCTTATTTTTGTCTATTATAACTCATATAAGTGCATGAATCGTAGTATAAATAGTAGAGGGAGATTTGTTAAAAAGGATAAGGTAAATAGTTCACAACAAAAAAAACCAAAAAACAAATTAAAACCATCAATTGAGGGAAGTAGTTTACAACAAGAAAAAAGTAAATAAAAATCCAGTAGTTGTGCACACATCACTTAAGAAAGAGTTAGTTGAACTAGATATCAAAAAATGTGTCATTGATTCTACCATTGTTGAAACCCCTTCTAGTACCCATCAATAGTCTTTTGAGGAACTATGTAGCAAGGTTGGTAAACTATTATGAGAATACTACGAACTCCAAAGTGGGAATCTCACAAGCAATCCTAAACCTTTCATAGTTGTCTATACTCCTTGGGCATTTATGGATAACGACAACAACAACAAAAATAATAACAACAATGTGAGATTTAGCAAAAATGAAAGGGAATTGGCCAACAACAACCCAATTACTTTTGAATTTACCATTGCACATTCGAGAGAGGATTCCCTAATGAAAAAAATTCTACACCCAGCTTTTCCCATCTTTTGAGGTCTTTCGATGGAAGACCCTAATATGTTCCTTTTGGAATTTGATATTTTATGTCATACCTACAATTATCAAACTAAGGCATAGAAGCTGAAATTGTTTTTAGCTACCCTAAAGGATGTAGCTCTTAGGTGGTTTATGGGACTAGGAATAGCAACCATTCATAGTTGGGATGATATGAAGAAAAAATTCTTAGGAAAATACCAATAATTCTATAGGTCTAAGGAAACATGAGATGAGATATTTTGCATCAAGCAACGTGAGGAAGAAACTCTAGAAGATTATTTGGAACATTTAATATTTATCCTACAGAGAACCAAACACATAGGGTTGACACATGACACTATAAAAATTCTTTCCCTTATGGGAATTAGAGATGAATGATTGGATACTTTAAATCTCATGGGTGGAGGTGATATTTCTAAAATGAGTTTTGATAACATTTGTGATGTGTACAAGAACTATTCAATGTCTACTCACTCATCTAGGGGGTATGTAGGGAATCATGTTTCTTCTAGAGGGACATTTGGAGTTACAAAACGATAATTGGGTACATTACTCAAGCATCTTAAGACAAACCTACTCAACCATATGGGTAAGTAAATAGATATAGTTTTGTATACACGAAGGAAGTAGGAGGAAGCCAGAAAATCCTTAACTATAGATTTTGTCTTGTGTTTCACATAAGGCATAGTGGTGATGAATATCCATGCAATAGAACCAAAATCTCTTCTCTATAGGACATTAGCAATGACATTAGGTATGACTGAAGTAGAATACATTGATGAGCCTATTTACTTCTTGGCCCAACAAAGACCTTGGAAACCAAGAGCAATTCCCCCAATCGATTATCAAGCAACACCCCAAAGTCCTTTTCAACAAAATTCTTTCCCAAGCCAACCTAGATGGTATGGAGGTTGGAAAAAACCTCCATACTGCCCCTAGTAGACTCAACTATACCTCCATGCTCCATAATCATGGCAAGCATGGAAAGTACCACCACCAGTATACCCACAATACTAATCATTTCCTCCATATCCACCACCTCCAACAATAAATCCCTATCCACAATCCCAAAAACTCTTTCCACTTGTTCCATCACCACCTCATCAACCATCTAGTTCAACTCAACCTCTGAAAGCCACACCTATTCCCACACAACCATCACCTAATCCAAATAATAAGGTGTCTCAACCAGTTTATAATAATGAAGTAGCAAGATTCTTGACTTATCCTATCAATTCATTGGAAATAGATGGTGTACACCTAAGGTCAGGGAAGAATCTCTAATGGCCAACCATAACAGAAGTAAAAGATCCTCCAGTTGAAGTAGAAGAAGAGCAACCAAGACCCCCATTTCCTGATAGGTTACAAGAGCAACCAAAACAACATAAAACATCTCAATAATATTTTGATGTTATGAATGATTTATGTAATGTTAACATTAAAATTCCTTTGTTGCAGGCTATTTGAGATGTTCTAGTGTACACCAAAGCAGTTAAGGAACTCTATGGGGGGAAACAATAGAAGAAGCAGGACCCCAAGATAGTCCAAGTCATTGGAAAAATTGCATATTTGATGTTGGGGAGGATCTCAGTCCCTAAGTATGTGGATCTAGGGGTTCCAATGATTAAGGTAAGTATTGGTGATCTAATCATTCCAAATGCACTTATGGATCTAGGAGCAGCTATAAATGTAATGACTAACAAGACTAAGGAGAGAGTGACCCTTCAAGGACTAAGACCTACTCCAACAATCTTATAAATGGTTGATCGCTCCCTTGTAAAACCAGAAGGTATGATTGAAGACATCATTATTTCTATTGATTCTTAGGAGTATCCAACATATTTTATGATTTTACAACCAAAGATTAAGCTAGAGGGTACCCCTTAATTTTAAGATGACCTTGGTTAGCCGCTGCTAATGCTTTCATTAATTACAGGTTTGGAAACATAGTGATTTTGAATGGGGAGTTGTGTCATAGAAAAATGGCCCCTTGTCATTTTCATGGCCTTTTAGGTCTCGTTTCATGATGTTTGGTCTATTTTGCTATGATTTTATGTTGTAATGTGGCTTGAACGTGCATATTTAGGTACTAAAATTCAAATAGTGACGTCTTGTGAAGGTGTTGTGAAGTGTTGTAAAACATTTCTACACTCTTCTAGACTCTACTCATTACAATTCACCTAAGAATCACCTTTTCATCACTAAACAAGTCCTCTTTTGAAGTGTTGTAAAGTATTATAATAGGATTTCACACTTTTCTAGGCATAATTTCACTATTTACACCTTTCTTATTCTTTATTTGACCCCTTTATGCACTTATAAAATTTAATTAAGTGTATTTTTTAATGTAAACCTGACAAATAACATTAAATGTGACTTAATTCTTGATACCCATTTTCAAGTCCTAGGTGGGACCCATTCGCCATGGGTGGCGAATGAGTCCCCCTTGGCTCCAAATTCAAAATATTTCAAATTTTCTTTCGATTTTTTTTTTCAAAATCACTTGATGTTAGCCTGTGATGAGGTATCAATGAGTTACTAAGGCACACGAATGTATAAATAATTTTTTTTATATCCATTTCAACCCCCATTCATAAAGCATTCACCAAGTTCACTTATTCACTCATTCAGGTACTTTGCATCACCTAATCAAGCATCAATCAAGCATTCAAGAGAAACCATTGACATATCTTCAAATTTTATTCAAAAAGGGTTTGGTAAGTTGATAGCATTTGCATGTTATTTTTTTATCATTATCTTTCATCTCATTGTTTCATTAAGGGTTTGATTACCAAAGTGGGGTTTGACCAAGGAAAACCTCTATTTTGCTAACCCTCAACCACTTTTCCCCTCTTGCATGTTTTTTTATAGACTTTTGTATGTAGATTTAACTTAAGAATTTAGGTGTTGAAGAGTGGTCAACAAGTCAACAAGGTGCTTCAAGTCAAATAAACCTCATTTCAAGCTTGGAGAAGGTATTTTATCTATTTCCTACATAATTGACTTCGACAACCCAACAAGTAGACATCCTCAGATCTGGTGTTGCAAAGTTATCTCTTGATTTCTTAGAATTTTGGGAGAGGACTAATTCGCCACTAGTGGTAAATGATTCCCAACTTAAGGCTAGAAATCTAAGGTTTTTTAGATTCTGGATCCCAACACTTAGAAACCTATTCCCAACAGTTTTCATCAAAAGCAGGACTGGTTCGCCACCCTTGGTGAATGAGTCCCACTGGTGATTTTCTATAGTTCCAAACAACATCCAAAACATTCTAGAATCTTCATCAGACCTATAGGTGCACATTGATTCAACTCATTTCTTTCTATTCTACACTTATTTATTCATAGCTCTTTTTTGCATATCACATTGTGTTTTCCAACATAGCATAGATCTTAAGTTTTGCATACATAATCAGTCATTTAGACCACTTAATTTCATTTAGTCTAAATAACATCCTACATTGCATAATTTGAATGAACCTAGCTAGCATTTTTGGCCTACCTCTCTCCTTTTAGGTGCAAAGCCCTATAAGAGTTAGATAGTCTTATGGTGCCAAAAATATACAGTTCAGGAGAAAACAAAATAGATGAGGTTGTATCCTCTAGCATAGCCATTTTTGGAAACAGAGGATCCACTATGGATTGATTGTCATTTTGAAGAGTCTTTACCTATTTTGACAATAGATCAAAGTAGTCAATTTTAGGATATATCAAAAGACACTATTATTAATAATTTCTTACAAAATTATTATTTGGTTGATAATGTTTTAGAGACATTGATTTTCCTACTGGTATAAGTGATAATTTCCCATTTGGAAATTTTCCATTAGCTAGTAATTTGTAGTCTATTCAACATTTTATTACTTTGCATCAATTATTGTCGCATACTTGTATATATAGTCCATTTTTTATATCTAGAAATTATGACCCATCATCATCTAATTCACAATCACTTGTTGTAAATACCCCTATATAGTCTCAAGATATAGAAATATTTCCTATGAAAATACTTAACATTAATCCCAACCTAAGTGCCTCATAATTAGAAGACTGTTATCAATCAGGATTGCACCCTAGTTAAGTTAGACTCAACCATCCTATGTAACATGGAAACATCCTCAAGATGTGGGTTTCATATAATGAGGATGAATCTCTGGAGTGATTTGGTTCCCTTTTATGGGTCCCCTAAAATATAGAAAACTCCAAGGAAAAGGGATAGAAAGATTGCTTGAAACTGAAATCTAATTCCTAGGAAGTGATGCACCAAAATATTTATATCCAACTACTTTAAACCTATCACAATATGATACAACAAGGTCTTGAATTGTTCACAACTCAAATCACAACATGAAGCACATAAGTATTTTATATGAAGGTGTTGGTTTCAACTTATTGCATGAAGGAAAGACAAGTTTCACAACTACAATTAGTTGCAATTAACACACAACATATGACCTACACTTAGACATGTATCCTTTTACCAAAACATTACTTGAAAAGGGACAAAATAAGGAATGAAAATCTAATCACAAATAACCATCTAGCAATCTATTTTCAATTAAGACAAAGGAAAAATAAGAAGGAACTGTTGTCATCATTTTATTGAATCAAAAGTAAGGTTTTTACAATGTGTTTCAGAATTGAGTTATAGAACAATCTTTTCTACTGTAAGCATGAAAAGATAGAACTGAGAAAATAAAGACCTAGAGATTCCTTTATAAGGAAAATCAAAATGCTAAATTCATTCTTGATTGATTTTAGAAAGAGAATCAATCACTTAGCTTGATTGAAGCTAATTTCTACCTCTAACTGCTACAAATTTCTTGAAATCAACTTCTAGATTGAAGGAAACTACTAAATTTCCAATTTGGGACCCTTCCTTGTTTCTGAAGAAAACTGATGTGTTTCTATTTTTCATTTTAACTCTAACTCGGACTGGTGAAAATTTCTCTCAAATGACAAATTGGGTTTTTAGTGAAATTTAATGGGTTTTTTCATTTAATTTATTTCTAATTTATGTCCAAACATCATGAAAACCCAATTCGTGGTTTTCGAAATATGATTTTTTCAATACGAGATGTTGCAAACCTGTCCACAACGTGAATGTTACCTAAAAATCAAGCTGTTTACATTTGCAAGACTTCATTTACCTTCACAACTCAAGTCTTCTTCCTTTCTTTTGTCAAAAAATCAAGGAAACCTTTTGCCAAACATAGAAACATTCACTGCTTTCCCTCTCAAATTGAAAAATCAATACTTCAATTTTATCCCTTTGCCAATATTCACGTGGATTTCATAAAAATAGGCTTATAAAAGGAATTTAAATGTATTTTCTAATATTTTGAATGAAATAATATCTCCTTTGACCTAAATTCTTTGACCTTTAATATTATCATTAACAAAATTGATAATATTTAACAATGGTACTTTATTTAAAATATTCCTTCAAAACTTGGCAATAAGAAGGTCTTTTAATATATCCTTTTCCCCTTTCAATAAATATTTTCACATGAAGGCCTTTTTAAGCCTAGGAGATTTGACTTATTGTACTATTTTAACCTACAAGGTAAAAATAGGTAACAAAGACCTTATTGCTATGTTACATTCTCACAAAGAGGCCTTTGCTTGGGATTACCAATATATGAGAGGCATTCATCTCGCTACTTGCACACACCATATCTATATAGAGGAAGGGAGTAGACCTGTGAGACAACCCTAGAGAATATTAAACCCTTTCTTATGAGAGATAGTTAAGGATGATCTTCAAAAGTTGCTTAATGTAGGTTTTATCTACCCTATATCAGATAGCCAATGGGTGTCCCCACTTGTGGTAGTACCTAAAAAGAATGAAAAATGGTGAATGCGTTGATTATAGGGCCCTTAACAAGGCCACTAAAAAATACCATTTCCAACTTCCTTTTACCAATCAGGTCTTAGACAACCTAGTTGGAAAGAAGTTCTTCTTTGGTTTCTTGGTGGATTTAGTTGGTATAATCAAATCTAGATTTCCTTGGAAGATCAAGAAAAAGCTACTTTTACTTGCCCTGGGGACAAGTTTTCCTATAATTTCTTACCTTTCAGATTGTGTAATGCACCTACTACATTCTAGAAAACTATTTTGAGTATTTTTGTAGATTTAATTCATGATTGTGTGGAAGTGTATATGGATAATTTTACTGTCTATGGTGATACATATCATGAGGCTAAGGAAAATATAGAAAAATTTCTTAAATGATGTATTGATACTAATACTTCCTTAATTCATGAAAAATGTCATTCTAATGACTGAAGGTATAGTTTTGGGACATAGTATTTCCACAAAAGGAATTGAAGTGGGTCCCAAAAAGGTAAAATTCATTCAAGAATTTCATGTACCTACCTCTCCAAAGGATGTATGCAATTTTTTGGGACATGTCAGTTATAATAGAAGATTTATCTAGAATTTCAGCAAGATTGCCTCACCTCTCTTTGTTTTGTTAGGTAAGGATGTTGACTTCTCATGGACACTCGAATGTCAGCAAGCCTTTGAAGAAATCAAGGGTAACCTTATAACTACACTTGTGCTACGAGGACCCAATTGGGAACTGCCATTTCACATACATATCAATGCATTAGATAATTCCATGAGAGTCACTTTTGGATAGAAGGAAGATTCTCTCTTTTACTCTATCTATTATATCAATAAGAATTTGACTGGTGCTGAGGTAAACTATATTGTTACTAAAAAGGAATTATAGTCTATATTTTATGTCATAAACAAATTTTTCCACTATATAACTGGGTACAAGGTCTTTGTACATACATATCACTCTTATATTAGATTTTGTTGCAAGAATGGAAAGATTGAAGGTGTTGTCATTGATGTCAACTAGTCAAATGGTTATTAACTAATTATTATTTTCATTAGTGTCATGGATATAGATTATTTGTTGTATATTTCAAGGATATTGAGAAAATTGTAATGAAGATATGTTGCAGATGTTCAATAGTTGCTTCAGGTTTTTCTTTGGATTTGCTTCTATATTTTTATGGTTCAAATATGTTGATCATGGTTGTTGGAAGCTACTATATCCTAATTTTTGGCTATTGATTCATTTTACAGTGTGAGTTATGTTCACCAGTTGTGAACTATGGTTTTATGTGTTTTTGGTTGAGGTTTGAGAAGAAATATTGTTGGTCTATATTTCTCTTTAATAAAGTCTTATGACTTGTGGTTCTAGAGTTGAGTTGTTTTGATTGTATTGAAGATAATTTGGCATTTGGAAAGTTTGTGCTTAATTGGTTTGTGTTTTATACTAGTTTGGTCGACCTGTTGTGGAATACTACCTTTGGAGTTAGTGAAGTGTGTTGGATCTATTTGGGTCCTTGTGAATCATGTTCCTAGGTCTCCCTCATTCTAATTCCACCATAGGATTATTAGGTGTTGACCTAATTTGAATTTGAATTTGGATGGTCAAATTTGGATATGTTTCAAAGTTGAAGATGGTATAGATGCATAATGAGTTAGGGAAGAAGATGAGTAAGAGAACAAATGAAATAGAGACAAGAGCACAAAGAGAATAGAGATAAGTGTGAATCATTGTGTGTGCATGATGCGAGTATGGTAGATCAATGTGAAGCCTAAATGTTGAGTTTTTGGAAGCAGTGAGTTGAAGGTGCACTCTATCATTCGTGCATTTTTGCAAGTGGACTGATAAAATTGTGGTGGATTTCTCTATTGCATTTAGATTGTCTTCTCTCTATAACAAGTCTTCTTTATCTTCTTTATATCTTTGTGACAACGAGCCCTCTAAGTTGTTAGCCCTATTGGATAGTGAGTCCTTGTTCTGGAAAATGATTCCTTGCTTTGGTAGTGATCCTTGTTTCTTAGGTAATGAGCCTCTTTTAATCAGTTTTGATATTCTCTAAATTGTGTGAGTTAATCATCACTATTGTTTTTCCCTTATTGGGTTTTCCACATAAATCTAGTGTTATTGTGTTTATGTGATGGTTTTCCATTTTTTGCAGTAGTATTTATTGTTTAATCTACGAAGCAATGTTATGGATTATTTTCGGTGAATGAATTAAAGATTAAATATATGGCAACTGATTAAACCCCCTCTCTATCATCTTGTTCAATAAATTTTTGATGAATAAACTAGTTGTTACAAGACGAGTGATTCCTTGGTTGCTTCTCTTGCAAGAATTTGACATTACCATTCTTGAAAAACTAGGATGAGAGAATGTAGTGGCTAATTTTCTATCAAGAATATAGCATGATGATGAAACAATTCCTGTGGATGATACTTTTCTAGATGAACACCTTTTTTCTACTTTTGTAAAGAGTCCATGGTTTTCCGATATTGCTAACTATCTTGTTACCTGCAGATTTCCACCCCACTTTTCCCTGAGAGAATGTTGGAAGCTTAAATGGCTTAGTGGGAAATACAATTGGATAAATGGTTTTACTTTTCCATACTAGAATTGATAATGTTATGCATCATTGTGTTACATTTTAGTGGATGTTTTTTATATACTCCATGCCTATCATTCTGAGCCTTGTGAAGGCCATTTTGTGGCACAATGAATCACTAACAAATTTTTAATTGTAGGATATTATTGTCCAATGATCTACAAGGATTGTAAAAGGTTTGTTCAACATTGTGATTAATGTCAATGTATGGGCCAACCTACACACTTTGATGAAATGTCCTTTTACCAACAATTATCAATAGAACCTTTTGAAAAATGAGGTTTAGATTTTGTAGGTCCCATTAATCATCCTTCTCAGAATAAGGATTATATTTTGGTTTGTATAGATTATGTCACTAAATGGGTAGAGGTAGTAGCTTTAAAGCATGTTAGGGATACCAAGGTTTCTAACTTCTTGTATTCTGAGATTTTATACTAGGTTTGGTGTGCCCAGAGAAATTGTCACAGACCATGAAGCATAATTTGCCTCTGATTTGGTTGCTACATTGGTGTGGGAATATAAGATTAAGAATCACAAATCTTCCCCATACCATCCACAAGCCAATGGGAAAGTGAAAGTGACCAACCGAGAGCTGGAGAATATTCTCACAAAGATAGTATTGTTGCATAAGAAATACTAGGTAGATAGACTTCCCAAAGTAGTTTGGGCCTACCACACAACTTGGAAGGTGACCACATGACTAACACCATATGAGCTTGTCTATGGCAAGAAGGTTATCTATCCAATTGAGTTTAAAGTGAATACTCTCTGCAGTTCTCTTCAGCTAGGGATGAGTCTTAGTGAAGCCCAGAAAGAGATAATTTCTCAACTCCATTCTTTAGATGAGATGTGTCAGTAGGCTCTTCTTCATGCAAAAGTAGTGCAAAAGCAAAGAGCACAATTCCATGATCACTTCATTAAGCCACGAACATTCTAGCCTAGGGACTAGGTGTTTCTTTATGACTCTTGGTTCTAGGATTTCAAGGGGAAGTTTCATACTCACTGGCTTAGTCCTTATGAAATCCAGACTGTGTACAATAATGGTGCTATTAGATTGTACACTATGGATTCAGAGCACATGGATCTTCTTTCCAATGGGCACCATTTGAAACTTTACAAATGAACCCTTTCAAAAGAAACATTTTTTGTGATGTGTCGAAGGAAGTCACTCTTTTTCCTATTGCCTCATCAAGATAATTTATTGTTAAATAAATAAAATGAAAAAAGAGAGATAAAGAAAAGAAAGAGAACAAAAAGAGAAAAAAATAGGGAAAAAAGCAATAAAAGATCCAACAACGAACACCTTTGGACATTGTCGGCCAGTGAATGCTTGAAAACTAGCCTTCAATAAGTATTCATTGTGGAATAAAAATAGGGGTCAAAACCAATTTCCTAAAATTCTTAGGTGATGATAGGGTGAAAATTGGATTACTAACAATCTATTATCGTAAAAAAAAAAAAGAAAAAAAATGAGAAAAAATCCAGAAGCACATGATCAACTTATGGTAGCATACAATGCACTATGGCTACATCCTATCACCCTTGTGATAGGATGTTTTCCCTCTGACCTCCTTTCACTGCCACTTTCCTTTATATGAATGGATGTCTAGAAACTCATTTTATTTCCACCTCATTCACCACCCTTACCTCATTCCATTCCTATGTGTCTTTCTTCGTTCTCCATGTCTATTTTCCACCTCCTATTTTCTCTTGTCTTCTTGTGCCACATGGAAATTTGTTGCTTGTATTTCCTATTTCTCCATGAATATCCATGCCAGCACTCTCCATCTAGAAACTTTAACCTTCCATTCACCTTGCCCACTTCATTCAAGGGCCCCACTTCCATTGGTTTTCTCTATCAGTTGTTTCCTATATTTCTCGATCATGTCAGCTTTCCACTTCCATCTCACTCTTGTGGGATAGCATCATTATACATATGGGTGTGCTCCTACTAGGTACTTTTCCACTGTGACCCTTCATGTGGCACCCACCTGCTTGCGTCAACTCAACCACCTTGGCCTCCACTTCATTTCCAATACACCCGCCATTTCACTTTGTCATTTTTTTACCGTACAACTATCTTTCATCTTCTCTTTCACATCTAAGTTGATTTGCTTCAATTTGCTTCCAGCACACATGTGTTATATTAATAAAAAAAATTCATCCTCCAATACTGCCAGCTCCACATGTCTCCACAAGATCCTCTTTCATTGTTGATCATTGATTGGACCACCTCATCCCTACTACCATCCATGTCATCTATTGCTAGTTTTCACATTACCATCGATATCCTCTCATGGTAACTTGTCATAGGTATTGTATGTCATTCATTTCATGTTAATTTTCTTTTCTTTCTTTACATTTATTGTGGAAACCCCGAGGGAAGTGTTGTAAGCTTAACTGGAGGGAGTGGGTGTGTCATGTCATAATTACCTTCCTATCATAAACAACAACTTACCTTACTATGATAACCATATTTTTTATTTTTGTGGAGTCCATATCATATGAGTACATTAGTTTTTATTTTTTTCCAAATAATTTTCAATTCACTTCTTGCTAATATTCATTTCCATGGGTGGTATCCATAAGCACTAGGAACCTATTGATATGAAACATGTTAGAGCTAATGCAATAGTGTATCAGGTTTTTGAAAATGCGGGATGGCATGTCTTTTTTACAAATCTACGTGGGTATAATGATGCAGTATCCTTTGATTTTTCCATGGTTTTTAGCAGTGCTAGTAATTCCATAGAGGCATGGATGATTTCTTTACAGGTCACTCCACAAGTCATATCCAAGGTAACAGGGTTACCTGAGATGGGGGAAGCTTATTTTCCATCAACTATGAATAGAGCCACCAAACTATAACTGCATTCTTAGTGGTTTTTGAGACAAGGTGAAGTGTTGCAGACAATTCCTAAGGAGGATACCATGTGGACTTTACTTCCTAAGCACTGGGCCAATGTCGCCAAAATCATAACCCAATATATTACAGAAGAAGTAAGGTATGTAGATGTTTTTTCCTATTATTTCAGGTTACTTTGTCATGTATGCCATAATGACTTGGTCAATCTCCCATATTATCTTTTTAATTCAATTAAAAAGATGAGTCTAGAAGTGAAAAAAAAGGCATCATAACTCTATCACACACCATGAGTTCATAAAGTTAATTATTATGATAGGTTTAGCTTAATCTATGCCTCTAGTTAGTTGGGAAATATTTTTCAAAAGAAGGAAATTCCTATAATTCTTCAGCTCCAAAAATTTAGCCTATGGCTCATGGAGCTAAGGATAATAGTGATAATTCTAAAAACCAAGATGATGAATTTCAAAACCCTATTGATGAAAACCTAGGGCAGCTGGATAAGGATACAAAAATCTATGGAAATGAAAATCCTATTGAAGAATTTGAGGTTTTACAACCAAAAAAATCAATAAGGGGTAGTGATGATAAGAAGATTAAACTAGGGGTTCATACTAGGAAGGGAAAAGATGTTGTTGGTGTTAGTACTCCACCTGTGCTCACCCCTTATAATACTCAGTTTAATAGGAAATATGAGGAGGAAACCTTGGGTTTGTAGAAATTAGCTACTGCTACCTGTACAATTACCCAAAACCCTGGAGAGACCGATGTTGAAATTGTCACCACCAATCTCGTGAAAGGAAGAGATAGGAAAAGCCTCAAACAACAATGAAAAAATAGAAACAAAATAAAACATGGGACAACTGAGCATAAAGCCCCTAAAGAGAAAGATGATTTGGATGATCAGGAAGAGATGTTTTCTAGTCCTCATAACTAGAATGAAGAGGGTGATATAAGAAATTCAAAGAAAATTTCTACTGAGACACCTTTACAAGAGTAATGTGGTAATTCTCAAAGGGAGAAACAATATTTGATGACCTAGGAAACTAATACTCCTCTCTGTGACTATGGTTTTGATGAATAAGATCCAAATCTAGAGGTTGCAATGAATACTTATCTTGTCCATGACATACATAGGGAAGAGAAAAAGAACAAATCCAAGGAAATCTCCCATACATAAGAATATTTTGTAGAGGAAATTAGGGTCTTGCAGGAAAAAGTAAGTCAATTGGAAGCCCAAATCATACTTCTTCAACCTTAATTGCAACAAGTTTCTAATAGGAGCCAACAACAGGCCTACGAAATAAAGGAATTAAGATGCCAGTTAGAGAAATTGACTCAAAGACATAACTCGGCCACAACAAGTTATATAGCTTTGGAAGAAGACTGAGAGCACATTGATAGTTTGAAGGCCTCATGGGAAGAAAAGATTGCTAAAGAGTGTATGACTATAGAGTACCACCAAGGTAAATTTAATGAACTAAAGGCTACAATGGAACAAAATATTTCAAGTGACTACATCTCTAAATATGAGCATCAACAAATAATCCATAAGTTGAAGGATCAATGGGGCAAAGAGATAATGGTAGTTGCACAAAAGTTAACAGATAATTCAACTTAAGTTTGTAAGTTTTGCATGAGGAAATTCAATGTATTTAGTTATAGGGAAAACGATGGGTTAAATGTCTATCATTAATTCTAGCATGAATTTACCTAGCTTTATGACGAGGGAGCAAACCCGAGACACAAAAAAACACTCACAGAATAGCGAATAATCTTTTATTCAATATTATGAAATTCTTACATGTAGAGGATCACATATCCTCGAGCTCTGTGATACATGCAAATTATAGAAGTTCTGAAAAATTACAGAATTACATCAAATCCCCTTTTCGCAGCATGCAAACTCTTTCCCCAAAAAGTTACCCAAAAATCAGAAATTAGCCCATAAATATCCCCTTTTCGGTTTGGAGCCAAAAACAACATTCGAGTTATGAGTTTTGGCGGTTTGGTGCCAAAAATTACAATTTGAAATTCAAATTAAATTCACATTCGAAAATGAGCACATTTCTAAAATATGCACCAACTTCCGGAAGCCATAACTTTTAATCCGACTGTCAGATCTTCAATGATAATACCTTTTCGGAAAGCTCTCAAAAAGGCAATGTTGCACAAAGTAGGCCTATTGGTTGACTACTTTGGAATTTTCACAAATTTTCAGGCCCATCTGGAACCGTTTAGTGCCTCAAACTAAGCTCGGAAGGTTTTTCAGGGCAAAAAGTAGAAACTGGAACTTGAATAACTTTCAAACCGTGAATGATCTTGACCTGATTCTTTTGCCAAAGTGTTTATTTTTCTATCTTGAACCTTCCCATAAATTTTTGTCTTCCCACGCCTTCAAATTCACACCTGCTAAAAATAGCAGTTGAGCAGAAAAAGCAGAAAAGCAGTTCTAAAAGTTGGAAACTCTTATTCGACAAAAAAGGTATCCAAAAATGCAAAAAAATCTACAAAAAGAAAACAACGGGAACATAAATTGAAAACATCTTTTTGGGTGATGCAAGATTGCCCTCACACCACTGGATGCTCCTGCATCAAACACGCAGGGTAATTTGAGAAGTGACCCCGTCATGTCTCAGATGATTGAGGAAAACCCAAATGGTCAACCTCTGCTTTAGACAACCAGGATGAATCTTCCACAGGCCTTCCTCTCCACTTCACCAAATATTCTTCATACTGCCTATTTCTGGTACTCCTTTCCACATGGCTATCCAGGATTTCTTCAATCTTCTCCTTCTCTGTAAAAGGTGTTGGAATGCCACACTGTTCCATTGTTGGTACTTCCTCTGCGCCACCTTCATGATACTCTGTCAAATCTGAAATATTGAACACAAGAGAAATATTGACTCCATCTGGCAACTCTACCTCATATGCATTCCCTAATTCATGCCTCTTCACAATTTTACAGGGACCAAACTTCTTCATCTTCAATTTGTTATAGGTTCCCACTGGAAACCTTTCTTTCCTCAAGTGGACCATCACTTCATCACCAATCTGAAACTCCTTATACCTCCTCTTCTGATCTACCTTAACCTTATATTGCATATTCATCTTGTTAATATGTTCTCTTACCTTCTCATTTATATTCTTGATGTGCTCTGCAAAGTCTTCGGCTTCAGCACTTGTCTTCTTTTCTTGGTCCATCTTCCTCAATTCTGGAGTGTTCCTGGGACTACCTCCATACACAATCTAGAATGGTGATCTACCAGTGCTTTAGTTGACAAAATTTTTGTAAGAAAATTCCATCTGGGGTAAGATCAAGTCCCATCCCTTGGGTTTATCTCCTACCAAGCATCTTAGTAGGTTACCCAGACTTCTGTTCACAACCTCAGTCTGCCCATCAGTTTGTGGATGGTGTGCAAAACTGAACTTCAATTCTGTTTTCAACTTCTTCCACAATGTCCTCCAAAAGTATCCAACAAATTTTGTGTCATGATCTGAGACTATACTCTTTGGCAGACCATGTAGTCTCACCACTTCTTTGAAGAACAAGTCAGCAATGTGGACTGCATCATGGGTCTTCTGGCATGGAATGAAATGTGCCATCTTCAAAAACTTGTCAACTACCACAAATACTGAATCATTCCCTCTCTGTGTCCTTGGCAAACCAAGAACAAAGTCCATACTTATATCTTCCCAAGGCCTCTCTGGTACAGGTAAGTTTTGATACAACCCTATATTCTGACTCACTCCTTTAGCCATCTGACATACCCTGCAACTCTGTACAAACTTCTTCACATCTTGTGATAACTGAGGCCAATAATAATGCTCATTGATAATGGAAATGGTCTTATCCTGACCAAAATGTCCTGCCATTCCTCCACTGTGCTTCTCCTTTATCAGGTTCTCCCTCATGGAACTCCTCAGAATACACAATTGACTTCCCTTAAACAACATGCCATCCTGGATTATGAAGTCCATCCACTTCGTCCTATCAACTGTAGTAGGCTCCTTGCAAGCTTTCCAAGCTTTTGCAAAATCAGGATCCTCAAGATATAATGTCTTAAGTTCATTGAACCCAACCACTTCAATATGCATCTTTGTCAACAATGTCTGCCTCCTACTTAAGACATCTGCAACCCTATTTGACTTGCCACTCCTATGCTTTAAAACAAAGGTATAACTCTACAAAAATTCTACCCATTTCATATGCCTCTGGTTTAATTTTCCCTGACTACTTAGGTACTGCAATGCTTGATGATCAATAAATAAAACAAACTCCTTTGGCAACAGATAATGTCTCCATTTCTTTAATGCTTGAACTATTGCATAAAATTCTTGATCATATACAGAATACTTTCTCTTTGCATCATTTAACTTTTCACTGAAATAGGCAATGGGCTTACCTTCTTGGCTCATCATTGCTCCAATGGCACAACCACTGGCATCACAATCCACCTGAAACACCTTGTTGAAATCTGGGAGGGCTAAAACTAGTTGCTCTATCACCTTTTGCTTCAACAGATCAAAACTCTTCGCTGCTCCAGTGCTCCACTTGAACTCTTTTCTATCCCTTCTCATTGTTTCAGTAAAGGGGTGCACAAATACTACTGAAGTTTCTAATGAACTTTCTGTAAAAACTAGCCATACCATGGAAAGATCTCACCTTAGTAGAAGTTCTTGGGGTAGGCCATTCTAGAATAGCCTTCACCTTCTCTGGGTCCATTTTGAGACCTTCTACCGAGACAACAAACCCCAAGTACACTAACTCCTTCACAAAACTACACTTCTTCAGATTAATCAACAATTGCTCCTCTCTCAACTTCTCAAAAGTTCTATGAATATGCATTAAATGCTCCTCCAAAGTCCTACTAAAAATCAAAATATCATCTACATATACAATAACAAAACTTCCCAGAAACTCTTTCAGTACCTCATTCATGAGCCGCATGAATGTGCTTGGTGCATTGGTTAGCCCAAAGGGCATGACTAACCACTCGTACATGCCCTCTTTGGTCTTGAAGGCGGTCTTCCATTCATCTCCCTCACGAATCCAAATCTGGTGATATCCGCTCTTCAAATCAATCTTTGTGAAGTATTGTGCTCCACTCAAACAATCCATCAGGTCATCCATCCTTGGCAAGGGAAATCTGTACTTGATTGTTATCTTATTTATGGCTCAGGAGTCTATACACATCCTCCACTCCCCATCCTTCTTTGGTGCTAGTAATGTAGGTACTTCACATGGGCTCAGACTCTCTCGAATCAAACCCTTCCTCAACAACTCCTGAAATTGTCTGTTCAACTCCTCATTTTCTGCAAGAGTCATTCTGTGAGCTGCCTTATTTGGCAAACTGGCTTCAGGGATCAAGTCAATCTGATGACTGATCTTCCTCATTGGTGGTAAACCCTCAGGTACGTTATCATAAATAATCTCCTGAAACTCATTCAATAACCTAGAAACTTCTACTGGTACCTCATCACTATCTTCCTTATCCATTCTAGGAATCAATGCATAACACATACGCTCATGCTTCATGCCTTCTAAAAATTTCCTTCCATCAACAAAACAAATTATAGCACTACTGCATACCTTTTCTTCGTCCTTCTTCAGAGGTTTCAACTTATGGTGGATTCCATCCTTCATCAGGGAATAAGTGTTTGCATGGCCATCATGTACAGCACGCCTATCGAACTACCACGGCCTCCCCAACAACATGTGACATGCATCCATGGGGATGATATCACAAAGTACCTAATCATGATAGCTTCCGATCTTCAACTTCACCAGGCACTGCTCATTGACCAGAACTTTGTGGTCTTTTTGCAGCCAGGAAATCCGATATGGGTGTGGATTCCTTTCCCTTTTCAGCTTCAACTTCGTGACCATCTCTTATGACACTAGATTATCAGTGCTCCCACTGTCAATAATGACATCACAACATTTGTCTTCACACTTGCACCTTATGTGGAACAGATTCTTCCTCTATTCTGGCTCTTTCTCTTTAGTCACCATGGCTCTTCTAACCACTAGGGCTTCTCCCCTTTCAACATCATCTGAATGCTCGGATTGAGCCTCCTCATCTGCATGTGCAACCCTTCCACGACCTTTTGGCCTTTTGTTTGTCCTTCCTTGGTGTTGTGGACATTCATAGGCTTGATTCCCTTCTTCACCACAATGGAAACAAGTTCCTCTGAAACCACCTCTTCCAGGTCTTGGCCCAGATCTACCTCATCCTCTACCTCTTTGATCACCACTATTTTGATCACGCAGGTGGTAGAAGTTATCATTCTTCTGGCTCCGACTGGTACCCACATCTTCATTTCTCCTTTCATGCTCATTTCAGCTTCCAGAAGATCTTCCACTACCCCTTCCGCTTTGACCTCCTCGGCCTTTTTGCTTGCTGTCAAATCTTTTGTTCAGCTTCTCCTAAACTTTCAGAGAAAACTAGTATGCATCCTCAATGGTGGTCATTCTGACCAGACTCAGCTCTTCTTGAATGCTCGGTCGTAACCCATTAAGATAACGGGCTACCTTCTCCTTGTTGGCCTCTGCATGGCCTGTTTTGATGATCATCTTGTGAAAATCTTCTGTGTATTCTTTCATAGATCTACTTCCTTGCTTCAACCCTTGCAATTTCTTTAGCAGATCTAACTCGTAGTCCACTGGTATGAACTGCTTCTTCAGTTTCTCGGCCATGCGATCCCAATTGCTGATCTTTCCTTTTCCTCTTCGATTTCTCTCCAACTGGACCTCTTTCCACCAAATATTGGTGTGGCCCTTCAGCTTCATTTTTGCAAACTTAACCTGATCTGGGTCCTCTACTTCTTCATATTCAAAATATTCTTCTAGCTCATTGATCCAATTGATCAACTCTTCCGGGCTCAGACTTCTGGAATAACTAGGGACTTCTATTCTGGGTCTTTTTCTGATCTTCGAAATGACTCTTATCAGCTGCATCTGATCTTGATCAATTGCTTCTTCTTCCTCTTCTATGTCTGAATCTTCCACCTCTTCTTCATCTTCGCTTTCTCCTCTCCTTCCTGGGTTTAACCCTCTTCTCATTTGTTCCTGCAATGCATCAATTTGTCTCTGGAGGGCTCTGAAACCCTTGGCTGCCAATGGATCTCTTCCACCAGCATTTCTGCCACCTTTGCCACCTCTGGCACCACCACGCCTACTAGGAATCACTCTTGGAGGCATCTTGAAGATCTTGAACCCACAACCATGGTCCTAGTGCAAACTGCCTCACGATCAGTGATCTGTTCACACGCTCAAGAAAACCTGCTCTGATACCAGCTGACGAGGGAGCAAACTTGAGACACAGAAAAACACTCACAGAATAGAAAATAATATTTTATTCAATATTATGAAATTCTTACATGCAAAGGATCACAAATCTTCGAGCTCTGTGATAAATGTAAATTACAGAAGTTCTAAAAAATTACAGAATTACATCAAATCCCCTTTTCGTAGCATGCGAACTCTTTCCCCAAAAAGTTACCCAAAAATCAAAAATTAGCCCATAAATAGCCCCTTTTTGATTTGGAGCCAAAAACAACATTCGAGTTATGAGTTTTGGTGGTTTGGCGCCAAAAATTACAATTTGAAATTCAAATTAAATTCACATTCGAAAATTAGCACATTTCTAAAATATGCACCAACTTCCGGAAGCCATAACTTTTAATCCGACTGTCGGATCTTCAATGATAATACCTTTTCGGAAAGATCTCGAAAAGGAAATATTGCACATAGTGGGCCTAATGGTTGACTACTTTGGCATTTTCGCAAATTTTCAGGCCCATCCGGAACCATTTAGTGCCTCAAACTGAGCTCGGAAGGTTTTTCAAGGCAAAAAGCAGAAACTGGAACTTGAATAATTTTCAAACCATGAATGATCTTGACCTGATTTTTTTACCAAAGTGTTTATTTTTCTATCCTGAACCTTCCCATAAATTTATGTCTTCCCACGCCTTCAAATTCACACCTGCTAAAAATAACAGTTGAGCAGAAAAAACGGAAAAGCAGTTCTGAAAGTTGGAAACTCTTATTCGACGAAAAGGGTATCCAAAAATGCAAAAACATCTACAAAAAGAAAACAACGGGAAAATAAATGGAAAACATCTTTTTGGGTGATGCAAGATTGCCCTCACACCACTGGATGCTCCTGCATCACTTTATGCCCATCATAGCTTACCTTTTGGCCTCTTTCCCCCTAAATTGCCATAATAGTTGTAAAGAATTAAAGTTAATTAATATGGATTGAAGGATGCAAAATACCTAGCAACTAACCAATTATGAGTACTAATTTTGGTGGTTATGTGAAACAGGGGTTTTTAAGGTCGAAGGGACAAGTAATCAAGATTACCTAGAATATTTCATGATCTTTCGGTTTCTATTTAGTTATTGTCTTTTAGTACTTGTTTAGTCAATGGTTTGGTAATCAGGTTTTGTAATCAGTTTTGGGATTTTTAGAAAATAGGTCAAAGGCCACCTCACTATTTTCCAAACTAATCAAGTATTTCTGGTCATATACTTATAGATTATGGACATATCTATTTTTAATATTTAGTTCTATAGTTACATATATATATGCTCTCTCTTGAGTATGAAAAACAATCTTCAATTTGAACTTAATATAAGCATAATACTATTAAACTATTAGTGTTGAATCTATGTATTATATAATCATATTCCTCCATTCAACTGGTTGGGAGAAAGGGCCCACTCCTTAACCAACATTTGGACTTATTTTTTTGTTGTTGTGTGCGAGGTATGATTTGTGTTTGTTCAATAATTTCATATACAGACTTTTAATTCAATTAAGTTCAGTAACTTTGTATGCACATTGTTAAATTGTTAAGTTCAGTGTGGTTTTATTTATTCAAGTGTGAAGTGAGCTCTCTTTTGAAATATTATTAATGCATGGCCTGAGTACAAATTACATAGACAACACATATATGTGAATTTGTGAAATACACTTTGGTTTTAGAACACTAAAATAATTTGCACATTTTTATCAGATCCTATCACTAGGACACCACAGGTCATGTCGCTCGATTACAATAGCTCCTATCACCTAATTTTTTTTAATGTAATTTTAGTGATACATATTTTCAATTCTTAATGTATTAATGTTTAAAAGCATTGTGGTGATTCTAAAATGTTGGTCTTAGGAATTTAAAATAGAATTAAAAAAGTACATCTGTTTTTATTTGAAATAGGAAAGTAATGGTTAAAAATAGGACTTGATTAAATTTGTAGATTGTGAAAAAAAAATTGATTTAATTTCTAAATGCATTCATCCCTACTTAACTCACTAGTTTCAACCCTTAGGTAAATTTTTGCAACACCTTTCACAAGTTTACGATCCCTAGATTGACACTTAGGAATAAACTAAGGAACCTACCAAAAAATTATTTAGGATAGATCTAATACATTTTACCAATTGGGTGGAATTAAAAGGATAGTTTACCCCCAAAATCCATCCACAATTTAGTCCATTCAATGTGTAACATAGTATTATGATTTCACTATGTATTTATGATCTATAAAGTATATGAAGGAAGTTGAGTGTTTACCTGAGGTATAGATATGCGTATTGAATTTATGGGTATGAGATTGTGGAATGATAGTGGAGATATTTTGGGGTATGGTATTACATGGTTATATGAAATGGTTGGTTTTTTGTTGATTAGGAATATTGTTAGGTAGTTGCATGATGGAATTAGTTTGTTATGGCAATGTGTTGTTCGATGTTTAAATGGAGGAATGAGGTGCTTGTGGACTTGTCTTTGAATGTATTAATCCCATGGTTTGTGATGAGGTAGAATTTTTGATATTTGGAATGAGTGTCATATTGAGGGTGGATGGTAACTTAGCACCTTATTGTGTTAATGATAGGAAGTATTAGTCACAATTTTCTACTATAACAATATCCACAAGTTTCATGGCATTGGCATCCTATTGTGCTTCTACCAGATTTTTAGGTGTTATATCCTTAATGTTATTGGGTGTAGTCCTAGGACTAGGTGGTTGTGTTTGAAATCCTCTTTATACATGTTATTTTGATGAAGGGTATGTGCAGGATCATCATGGAACAAATAGGCTCTTAAGTGGCAGAAAATTCAGAAAAAACAGAGTTAGGTAACTTGGCATAAAAATTTGAATAAGTTATCTATATTATTTCAAAAATATGTAAGAATAGAATCTATAGAAAATTGAATGTGTTTTCTAAAATACTAGGTTTATTTAAAGAAAATAAAAATCTATTTGGTGAAAATTTTAAATTTCAATGCAGTAGTACTTAAATTTCAGGGAGAAAATAAGAAGCAGGTGTCTATCTGACCACCCTAACCACAATAAAATGATAATATTTTTTTATAAGATTTTAGATATAAGTATAAGACTCATGTCCTGATGTGATGCATATTTTTTTGTAATTTTTTTTCAAGTAAATAATTAATTATGATTTTTTTAGTACAAATTTTATAAAATATAAAAAACTCGTATGTCTGACCACCTTAACTTGGTCAAAAATTCATGAAATTTATTTTTTATTTTTTTAATCCTATAGTATATGAAGCATAGAATGTGAAACATGTTTTGGATTCAAAAAATGTGATACAATTTGAGAGCTATAGATGTTTTTCAATCAACCTATCAATCAGGACTTTAGTCGTAATACAAATAGAAAATGAATATTAATTATTTATTAAATTCAAAGTAAAGAATAATTTATATTGTTGGAAAGCTGAGAATCTCCTTTAAAAACCCTTTTTTTCATAAATTTTGGGTAAAAAAAATTTTTTCAACCACATACCCTACACATACCCATCATATCACCACTTTTTGGCCCATCATGATCTTGCACATACCCTGAATATCCTTACATTTTTTGGAAAGGATTTATTCCTATCATGTGATACATATTAGGATTTTTTTATGTTAAATCTTTCTCTTGGTATGAGACCTCATATGTACTAGCATAAAAAATAAATTAGACTTTATGACTAAGGAGTTCGATATGTGATATTGTGAGACCAAGAAAGGTCCAAAGTGTTTCTAGATCTTAGATGATGATTTGTATTTGGTTTGATATTTTAAATTTGGACTAGACTAATGAGTTCAAATTAACATATAAGGGTGCTAATTATATCAACCTAGAAGTAGATGGACTTTTTTGCGAATGTATAACTGATAAGATGATCGTCCTTTTATTTCAAAAGGAAAACTTCTAAGATACAAATAAATGCTAGAGATAAATGGATATAAGATATAAATAAATTATGGATTAGTTTTGGTAGATAAATTATTGTTTGTTATGAATGAGTGACTATGTTTTTGGTGTAGGTGATAACCTATTTTTGAGTTTTTCTATGAATGTGATAGAAGGATGAAAATGTGATAGGATAAATGATTTAAATATTGGACTTTAAGTCTTTGGTCTATCTATTTTTTGGTAGATTTCAGGTCTATTCAAGTCCACAAGAGTTTTTCTAAAAAAATATTATTTTATAATAATATTTTGGTAATAATAGAAATCAATTACACAAATTGATAGATCAATTGCACTATAGGATAAATCGATTGTGCAACATAAAGAGTTAATTGTGCAATTCTATGTAAAATTTCTTACTTTCATATTACAGTTAAATTTGTAACAAAGTCAATTACATAGTTTTGGGAATTAACTGCAAAGATTTTAAGATCAACTGTATGGTTTCAAGATCAATTGCATAATTTTAGGATCGATTACACAGTTTCATAATGAATTATGTAATAATAAAAAAATTGTGTTCTTTTAGGTAAAAAATATTTTATGGACTCTATGTGCACAATCAGCTACACAAAAGGATAAATAGTTGCAATAGAGGATAAGTAGTTATGGTTAAACCCTTGAGGTAGGGTAACACCATACAATGCTCATTATAGAAGAAGCCACTCCATTCCATATCTCCAAAAGATCCCAAATACAATATCATACTTCAAAAATATCTTACAATTATAATAACCTCCTTTATATATACCTCCTCATAATAATAAAATGGAGGGGTAATCGTAACGAAGGCCTACTCAACTCCTAATATAATTAATTACAAAATTTATTCACATGACTCAATATTACTATTTTAGGGGATGTGTGCCATATGCCAAGATCTCCATCCATCTAATTACATTATAATATCATATTAGTAGGTACATAACATGGCATCACTACTCTATCCCATGAAAGACATGCCAAGCATGGTATACAAGCTAGCTATTCAAATAAGGTGTGTCTTGCTAGCATAGGCCCAATCAATAAAATATTGTAGCACATAGATACACACGATCCAATCTCAAAGGGGAATAACTAGGTCTCCAATGTCACAAGGGCCCACCTTCCTCCAAGTCTCTTGAAAGATTTAATACCCTCAAAATAATTATATCTCACTCTAGGATGGTACATGTTGGGTTACTTTATGCATGACTTAGTACACTACACCCCACAAGAAATAAAGGATGATGATCTTAAGCTTCTAATAAAAAGGTTTTTAGTAGTGTCTATGAACATTGAACCTATTGTAGTGCTCGAGGTTGGGATGGTCTCCCTTGCTCTCTTCACCTAACAAGTCTCAATGGAATGAGAGTCTTGAGGCTTGTCTCTAATGGCATTGGTCATACCTTGGGGTACAAATTTCATTCTCTTTCTTTCAATACCCCACTAAAAAACTAGTTGAGGTCACCCTTGAGGTGATGAAATCTCCAAGTAGGCCTCTTGCTAAATTAAAAAGAATGAAAATGTTACTATTTTTAATCCCTAGGCTCACACTAGGCACAAGGAGAGAGCATATGCAAATAAAACTTCCTTGGGTAAAAGAGAAATGATGTAGACTCAAAGGCATTTTTGATTCTCAAGCTCATTAGGTGCAAGGGGATGTAGCATATGTACCAAGGACACCACCAGACATAAAAAATATTTTTTTTCCCTTAATAATTCAAAATTTGTGTTAATCTAAATAAAATAAAAGCATAAGATGCTACATCAAAAGTGGCAGTAGTTTTGTAGTTGTCTTCTACCAACAAAAACCATGCCTACATAAATCAAATCAATAACCAAGAAAACTATGACCAAATACACAAATCAATTGCATGCTAAGATAGATGAATTGCACAAAAGTCTAAGTCAAATGGATAAAAGTAAGAATTAGATTTGCAAAAACAAAGAAAATTAATTAGAAAACATAGAGGCTGAATATTAGAATTATTCAAATGCATTGTTTATGAGATCAAATGTTTCATTTTACTAATCAATTATTGGTGATTAATAGAAAAATAGTATAGTGAGAAGAGATTCAAAAGAAAAGAATATTTTAATGAAAACCTTAATCTTTGTGAACACATTATCCTTTCTATAGATCAATTATGTTATCTGATTAGTCAAATACTTTAAAAGTTAAATAAAATCCACCAAAATGCTAAACAAATACACCAAAAGGGTTGAATATTAATTTTGATTAGAGAGTCAAGTGCACCAAAGGATTGGTCAAATGCACTAAGTGACCAATAAAATGTGTCAAAACATTGATCAATTGTGCCATTTGAGATTGTAACTTCTTAAAAATAGAAACTCACAAAAAATATAAAATAAACAGGATGTGGTTCCCATTGAGCATGCTAGAACGTGGATCATGAAAATAGACTGTGAAATAAAAATAATAATGACCAAACATAGTCAAATTTCCAAAATCACCAATGAAGCATAAGGAAATCAAATAAAATAACCAATGTAAACCTATGTGATGACCTTGTTGAGCTCCATTGTTCTTCAGTTAACCTTGAAAAAGGGTGTGTGTGGTTGCACTCATATTTTAGCACAAAGCACTTTTGGAATGATATGTGTATATATTTCTTGCAATGAGTGAGAGATCCATAATAGATGAATGATAGTTGAATTTATACATTTCAAGTGATACCAATCAATGGTTGAAATTGAATGTGAAACTAAAAGTATCAATGTCCAAGAATATTTTAGAGGAATTGATGGAGTTAACTAATTACATGATTTGAGCTAATTGGTTGTATGGGTCAATTAAGAAAATTGATTGAAGAGATAAGTGTGACTTAATATTAGTGAAACAAAATAGATTTAATAGAGGATTGAATTGATTGAAGAGTGAACTTGAAGTGACTAGGAGTTGACTGGTGATGTGGAAATGCGTGAGTAATTAATAAATAATTAAATAACTAATTAATTATTTCATATGGGAATGAGAAAATAAATAAAACAAAAAAATAAAATTTAGAAGCAGATAATGTTGAGAAGAATAATTAATTTTAATTAAATAATTTAATAGAAGAAAATTGATGAAATTGGTGATTTAATTAAATAATTTGAAAGTTATTTAATTAAAGTAGAAATGGTGAGATAAATAAATTTAAATAATTAAGAATTATTTAGTTATCTAGGATGAAGGGTAAATAACATTATTTTTTTTAAATAATGAAATTATTTACCTAAATATAAAATACAAATTGATGAAACATGATGAAAAAAATTAATGATGTTTTGAAAGAAGAGTGCTAGGAAAATTTAGGTGTTTATAGGTAGCACATATAGGTGTACGATTCTAGTGTAGTAGGCCCATAAGGAAGGGTTGAGTTTATGGTGCTAGTCAAGGCCAACATCAGTAATTGTCTTCATTAAGATTTTAAGTATGGTTTTATTAGAAGAATCAACTTGACCATTGCCCTATGGGTAATATGGAGCAGAAAAGTGATGCTCTATATGGAATTGGGTCCTGATTTTTGAATGGTGTAACTTTTTGTCATAATTCTATGGGGAACACCATACAAAATAATGTAATTAAGGTTAAATTTTGCTATCTATTTACCAGTGATATAGGTAAATGTAATGGCTTATATCCACTTTGTAAAGTACTCAATTGTGGAGATGATAAATTTGTGGTTGTTAGATGAGACCTGGGGTGAATTTATCCTACGAGGTTGAGCACCCATTGTGAAAAGGGACAACCAGAGGTAATTAGTTACAAATCTTATGCAAGTGAATGAATTAGATCTCCAGGGTATGTGTAGGATCATGATGGGCCAAAAAGTGGCAATATGATGGGTATGCGGATGACGACTTTTTTCTTACCAAAAATTGATGAAACAAAAAGGGTTTTTCAAAGAGATTCTCAGCTTCCCACCAATATAAATTATGCTTTAATTTGAATTTAATAAATAATTATTATTCATTTTCTATTTGAATTACGACTAAAGTCCTAATTGATAGGATGATTGAAAAACATCTATAGCTTTCAAACGATATCACATTTTTTTAATCTGAAAAATATGTCACATTCTATGCTTCACATACAATAGGAATAAAAAAAAGAGAAATGAATTTCATGAAGTTTTGACCAAGTTAAGGTGGTCAGACATACAGGTTTTTTATTTATTTTTAAGTTGTAATAAAAAATTCATAATTAATTATTTCCTTGGAAAAAAATTACAAAAAAAATATGCATCACATCGGGACATGAGTCCTCTACTTATATCTAAAATATTATAAAAAAATATTATAATTTTATTGTGGTTAGGGTCGTTAGACAAAAACCTACTTCTTATTTTTTTCCTAAATTTAAGTATTCACCGCATTGAAATTTCAAAAATTTCACCAAATAGATTTCTTAAAAAAACCTAGTAGTTTAGAAACTACATTCAATTTGCTACAGATTCTATTTTTACATATTTTTGAAATAATATAGATAACTTATTCAATTTTTTACGTCAAGCTACCTAACTCTGATTTTTCTCAAATTTTTGCCACTTAAGGGCCTGTTTTTTCCATGATGATCCTGCACATACCCTCTATTTTTTTACACGAGGAATTTCTTTGAAAATTGATGTACCTCTTGATTCATAGTAGGCCAATAGTATCTTGTGACCCACAAACACCTTTGTGGACCTCATGTAAGGTAGTTTTAACTTCTTCTAAGTCTAAACATCTAAGTATTGTACCATCAAGAATCTTTCAATATAGAGTATTACCAAGGATAATGAAGTGGGATGAACTAGAGATAAAGGTTTAATTTTTATTACTAGTTATATTGGATCGAATGGTATCATTATGAATGTAAGCATATATATTGTGATGCCATGCAAAAATTCCACTAGAAATTCACCTCACTAAATATTGTAAGATATATCTAACATAGATCCAATGGTAGTCATAACCTCTACAACTTTGTTTTTTAGTCTCTGTATTTATTCAAAAGAAATATTGGAGAAATACTACTTGAAGTTGTTAATCATTCTCTTATATGGTAGTACCTTATTATCTTTTATTTGGTACTCATAATTAACCTATTTGATAAACAATTGTGAATATCCATAAACTTTTATTTCTTTGATCTGTGACATTGTATTTCAATTCTAAGTCTTATAATAAGTGCTTCATATTTAGTAATATTGTTGGTACATGTGAATGCTATCCAATAAGCCTTAGGTATGCAATCTATTTGAGGAATGTTGAATAGGAATCCTACTCCTAAACCATGTTGTGTGAAGGATTAATCAAATTATAATTTACACTAATGTGTTGGGGTGATAGTAAAATCTATTTCATTTAGAAAGTTTGATATAAGTGGATTATCATCATATATAGTTCCTTATGCTAGCTATTCTACAATTACTTATCCTTTGATTTCCTTTCAGTCCACATATTCTATGTCAAAATAACTCAATATCATTATGTATTTAGCCATGTGACTAGACTAAGTGTTTCTTTGGACAAAAGATACTTCAATGGATTAACCTTTGAAATAAGCTTGGTTTGATGATTATATTATTTTAGTGTAGGAAAATGTATCCCTTTACATTTTCACACTTGTTTGGGCCCTTGCTACTAAAATTGGGCTTCTCTATGCCTTATTTGGTCCTATTTTACATCCAAAAGCCTTATTTAATGTATCTTTCTGAGGATAATCCTGACACATATGTAATAATCAATCATAATTCAGTGTTTTTGGATTGTATGGCCTATATTTAGTGATCTAGGACTCATAAATGACCTTGGGTATATGGGTCCAACCTAAGTTTTGAGGCCTAGATTTGAATTTAGCATAAAACTAAGCAGTTCTTGAAATTTGTGTCCCAAGCCTAGCCTATTGGGACTCATATGCCACAACTAGTGTATGAGTCTCGCTTAGCCTGGACCTGATTTTGAATTCAATTCTTGGTTGCATTTTATTCTCCTAGATTTGATGTCATCTTGTAGTGTTGTAATTTCAAGAACTTTTGCATAAATAAGTATAAATACAAGGTTATTTCATCATTTCAACACATAAGCTATCCTAGAACTTCATAAGAAATCAAGATCACTTACATAAGAGCATTCAAGAGTGTTTATAAAGAATTTTGGAGAACCATTCAAGAATCAAGCATCATGTCAAAGTCATCATGCATCATGATTGCTTTTGAGCTAACATTTGTGATCTAGGTTCTTATGATTCAAGCAAGCATTCAAGTCAAGATCCATAACATACAAGCAAGATTCAAGATCCACATTCATGCTAGCTAGTACATACATGTTTGAAGCCTTTTGTTTAAGGGTTTGGTTAGTTTCAACATCACATATTGTTTATTCATCATTCCTTCTTTCTATTTAATTTCATTTCAAGGTTTGATTACCAAAATAGGATTTGACCAAGGAAAACCCCTATCCACTAAAAAATAAAAATTTTCCCTCTCTTTAATGTGTTATTTTCAGATTTAGGTTGGAGATCCATTGAAGAGAAAGATTGGAGAAAATTTGTCAAGTTGCAAATTGTCAAAGTTGTCATCTACATTGCAAGATCATAGAAAGTCATCTATAGAGCAGAACTCAATGTTTCTGAATTAGATATTTGGCAGGAGGGAAGCTACAAGAAAGTACTAGAGGACATCATATTTTTGAAGCAACCCTAATACTAGGACTAAATCGCCACTTCTGGCATATGAGTCCTAGTATACCTATTTTCAAACATTTTCTATATATCCTGATTCAATAATTCTAGATTCTAGTTTTGGCCTGAAACCCTAATCTAGGACTAAATCATCCCTACTAGCATATGAGTCCTAGTGTGCTTCATAGATAATTATTTCTAGCATTTTAGACCTAAACTCAAGCTTCTTCAATTTCTAGGTGCACCTTTATTTATCCTCTTGTTTACTATTCTGATTTGAGTTTATTTCTAGGCCATTTACTTAAGTCTGCACATCATTGCATTTCTTATCTTTCCAAGCCTTAATTGGTGGTGAACTCCCTTTTAGTCTTAATCATACCCTAGGACACCTTATTATAGATCTCTTTCCCTTATTCCATCCTTGGATTTATATTTCTAAGGTTTCCTTGAGTGAAACATACAAAAAATAGGTGGAAAGGTCCTAAACCCTAGTTCCATCTCCCAAAAGATTGGAACCCTACATATTTTGATAGGTTTAATTTTAGTGAATCTATCCTTTAGAATACCTTTTTTTATTTGGAGTGCATTATTGTCCTAGATGTAGTTTTCATTAGCTTTGCACTAGGTCTTGCATTATTTAATTTGCATTCTAGGGTTTCTTAATCTTGCATTAGTGAAATTACATATAGGTTGCATTTTTTCCTTTTGCATCATTGAAATTCACTTGAAATCTATAATTAAAATTAGTCTAGATATCATTCAAAACAAAAAGCATAACATTTAGTTAGAATTTTCTAAATTAGTGCAAAAATCCTAATTTGGGACTCATACACCCATCTGGGTGATTTAGTCCTAGTGCAAGTTTTTTTTCCTAATTTCTAGATATTTTGTGTTGACTATTTATCAACATTTGACTCCTTGAAAAACCCTAACTAGGACTCATATTCCCCTCTGGGTGATGTAGTACCATTTTAGATCTTAAATTACATTTTATAGCATTGAAAATCTTGTTTCTATGTTTCAGTTTGTTGTTATTACATTTTTGTTTTAATTTGTAGAGTTTTTATTTCATTCATTTCATTGCATCTACCTTGATTTGGTTCATTTTGTCAATTTCATAATTTCAAATTTTCATTTACACATTTAATTATAGGTTATTGTATTGCATTTCATCATGGATATGTGCTTTGGTAAGCTTTGGATGTCATTGAAATCATTAGTTGATGTGTCAAGTTGTGCTTTTAGAAATGACCCTAATGAATTTGAACTCATTCATGCTCAATCAAATCCTAATTCATGTCATCCTCATGATGTTGACATCATTGGAGAAGATGTTGATGACATGAGAAACTTCATAAATGATTTCCTTAACAACCTTGAGACTAATGCATCCTTTTATCCTTCCATGAAACAACCAAAACTCCCTACCATCCCACCACTCGAGATGTTTGGAACTTTACATCCTACAAATGAATCACAAGATAAACCTAAAATTCCTACAATAAGTTATCCTAGTTCCTCTAATCAAGTGCATCAATCCTATGTTAACAAAGTGACCAACACTCTCATCAATCTAGCAAAGACATATGGAAAATGATTCATGATTTTAAGTAAACAAGGATGTGATACAACAAGTGAACATGAAATTCATCAACTCTTAGAGAAAATACCAACTGAAGATACTAAAGGGTTAGGATATCAAGATCCTTCTCTTGACATAAGTGTCCTCCTTCCTAAAGAACAACCAATTCCTCATAAAAATTATAAGGATGATAGGATCATCTTAGGTCCTCCTCCCCAACATCTAACTCAAGAAATTGGTGAATATAGCAAGTAATGAAGGCCTTAGAAACTCAAGAAACTACAATTCTCTTGTCTGTCATCTGCAACTGAAAGAACTTTACATATATTGCTAAGTCAAGGAATTATTACATTACAACCCATGTAATAAAAATAATTTCCAAATCATAACAACAAAAACACATCACATTGTAGATATCATAGGATTTTTGGACATATTACTAATGAGTTTCATTCCTTAAAACAAATATTTAAAAAAAATTATATCATAGAAATAATCTCTTAAAGTATGTCCTCTTTCTCCTTTCCATGTAATAGTTGTAGGATCCTAATTTTCTCACTATTACATGCTTTACATTCATTCAAAATAATTTCAAAATACAAGGATCTCTCTCTCATCATTTAATCTGGCTCATTCTTGTCTTGCACATAATGGGGGAAAGAATTAGATAGCCTTGTCCTAGCACTACACTCATTATTGTATGTATACAATGAACAAGATTGGGATGTGGACAACCTACTATAGGTTGAATCACATGTGCCTTACTAGTCTTGTTTTTATTTTATTTTCCATTTTTCTTTTATGTGATTACATGTGTGTAATATGATCCCCTCGTACTATTTTTTTTTATGTATATCTTCTCTCTTTGTGGAATTCCTCTATTTGTACCTACATTCTTATCTATGTCATAAACCCTTTATATTTTCTTTGTCTTGTTTTTTTTTCTTTTGGGGATGATGCAAGGAATTGATACATCTAGGTCTCTTCCATGTTGACCAAAAAGCTTTTACTTTATCTTTTCTTTGTCTTTTATTTTCCTTTTGGGGATGATGCAAGGCATTGAGACATTTACGCCTCTTCCATGTTGACCTGAAATCTTTTCCTTTATCTTTTCTTTGTCTTGTGTTTTCCTTTTGGGGATGATGCAAGGCATTGAGACATTTACGCCTCTTCCATGTTGACCTGAAATCTTTTCCTTTATCTTTTCTTTGTCTTGTGTTTTCCTTTTGGGGATGATGCAAGGTGTCGAGACATTTAGGTATCTTCCATGTTGACCCAAAATATTTTTCATTGTTTTCACTCTCTTTGTGTCATTCTTCCTGTTCCATGAGTATTTGTAGAATGATGGTAGTTCCAATCTCTCTAAAAACATTGTAGCAAAGACATACTAACCTCAAATCCATGCATCCCTTATGTGAATTTGGGATTTCATTGTGGGGGAAGCTGCTTTTTCATGATGTAGCTTCATTTGGAAACATATGACTTGGAATAGGGCTTTCCAAGTAATTTCTCATGTCCTCTTTATTGTTAGCATCTATCATTTTCTACTTTAAATTAATTTCTCACAACATGGTGTTTAGCAATTTCTTTAAAGTGGGGGCATACATTGGAATTATCCTTTTTCATTTTACAACTCATGCTTCATTGTGTAGTCTTCTTACTTCATGTGATGTGTTTTTCCCTTTGTGGTGACATTGGGTGTAATGTCCCTCAAGAGCGTGATCTCTCTTAGCATATTATATTCCTATTAGTGTCTTGATACTACACATTGCATCCCCTAAGTTGTGAATCAAATGGTCCTCTCTTGGAGACATTAGGCACAATGTTTCCTAAGTTAAGACCGTACATGAACTAAGAAAAACTCCTTTTAACTTGCCTTACACTATTTTTAATTTACAATATTGGTTATATGGCCACCTTGCATAACACACTTTACTTTCCTGTGGTGCCATCTTGTTTGTTCATGGGTGTCAAGCATACGAAGCATTGCTTGCCTCATGGAGCTCAAATTTCATTATTGTGTGGTGCCATCTTGTTTGTTCATGGGTGTCAAGCATGCGAAGAATTGCTTGCCTCATGGAGCTCAAATTTCATTATTGTGTGGTGCCTTATCAAAGTTATTAGGAGGTATAGCTTTGGTATGGTTGTATGTATGGGAGCCTGTAATTCCCTCCCCAAGATTAAGTGAATAAAATACTACAAAGTAACTAAATTAGAGAAGTAAATAATAAAATAGAATGATTAAAGATAAACCTACTAAATTTATAACTTGTCTATTGTTATGGATTAATAGAAATAATGATGAATAATTGTTCGCTCCAAAAGAATATTTTTCAAGTTAGATACTTTCTTTGCTAATCCAACAATTATATTTACAAGAGGGAATAATAATAAATAATAATGATATTGTCACTAAGGAATTTCACAATCATTACTTTATGATGATTCCGATAATATACACACCCAATGTTAATATAAACAAAATGAATGACTTTTCTTTTCTCTTTTTTTTTTTTGAAATCAAACATTGCTATTCCAACTTTACACTAATTGTCAACATTATTTATATTCATTTAAACTACACATAAATAAGGAACATATTTTGATATGGTTAGTATTAAATCTCCACAATAACATTGACTTATCCCCCCCAAAGATATTATTATCATTACATCAAAATAAACTAGGACATCTAAAATTGTTTGTGAAGGTAAAATCAGGATTAGATAAAGGCTAAGATATGTAATAGAATCAAATACTAAAGATGCATCGTAAGTGTTGAACCAACTTCAATCTATTTACCTTTCCAAGTGAGTTATTTAGTGCCAAATCATTAGAAATGATGACAATAATTTAAACAATACTTTAAACCAATTTATTACAAGCATAAACATATAAGAAATAAGCTAACAAGAACCATACCATCCAATATTGAACACCCTATCATTATAGGACTCATAACTCAACACTTGAGATTGATTATGTATATTTGTAATATACACACACAACTAAACATATACACATAATTCATGACTATTTAGTTCGTTAACGTTTGTTAGTAACTATACTTTAATGGATTTAGAAGCTTTAACATTATATTTCACAAATTAAACCTTATTTCTTTACTTCATAACTCTACCCAAATTATTATTTTTCTTACAAAAATTCTTAGGTGATTTCAATTACCAACTTTGCTTACTATACCTAAACTTTTCTATGATAAAATTCTTTGAATCACTTTGATATAAATTAAAATATTCTTATTCTTGGATTAAATGGAGACATTTTTCATCCAAAAATAAACCAATTAAATAATTAAACTCTCTAATAAGAACAAAATCCTGAAAATAAGAGGATAAATAAAATAAACAATTTGTAACCAATATTTCTAAGCACTATACAATTAAGGCTCTTAATGGATAAATAGAAACTAATTTAAAAAAAACAAAAACAACTAACTTAAGTATCCATGCAAGGGTTTTTTCTCATGTTTCTATCTTTATCATAGAAAATTTCCTTCAAATATTGCTCTTTCGTACATGATACCCTAACTTGATTTCACTCAATTTATTGTCTTAGTTTCAAACTAGGAGATGGTAATTTTTTAATCATAAATTTTATTTGGTTTACTGGGTTTCTTTGATATTTGGATATGTGTAACAAATATTTTATTTATAGAAACCCTTTAAATTTTATCATCTAACTCTTTGGATTTCATTCTATGTGAACAAATTTTTAGGACCATTTTATGAGAGACTTTTATTGTGAATAAGGATGTCAATGTTTTCTTAATAAATCATAATTGGTGATCTGGGTTATTAAAATTTATGAAAATATTTTTTTAATATTAATAATAGAAAAAACCATTAAATCATATGATTTAATAGCATGTTTATCATTTTTTATGATGGTGTAGGAGCACCTTGGTACAAAAGTTGTCAACCTAGGTTGATTAGGAGTAGGCTCTAGTTATGAGTCATTTCACCTAAATAAGGTCAATAAGACCAATTTATATTGTAATAAGTCCTATTTGATGATTCCTAGGTGTTTAGGAGTTTTGGTTTTCAAAATGTGCAAAAATGCTAAAAAGTTGCAATTGTGCAAATTTGCAGAATTTGAAAAGTTGTAAAAGGTAGATTGAGGAAGTCTAAGGGTCACCAGATTTGAAAAGGAAGCTATAGGAATTAGGAAAATTGGTATAGGAGGGAAAAAGCTTAATAGTATGAAAAGCAATGATGTATGTTGGATTTTTGAAGATTTGAAAGATCCATCAATTGATATATTGTTGATTTTATCAGATTTTTTGTTTTTTTCTTCATAGTTTATGGACTATATCACCTATAGAACTGCATAATGCTCTAAATTTGTTTTGGATTCATTTTAAGTTGAGAGTTGTCTACTTAATGCATTTTATTTGAACAAATTCTTTGTGATTGGTTAAATGCCATGTTTCAAGGGTTTGTAGCCTTTAAAATGTAACTTCAACCCATTCCACTTTCTGTGGTACCTGTATCTTGTGGAATGGGTCTATATCATTAGAAAATATATGTTTTCATGTTTGTTTGGTGTAGGGGAGGTTGAATAAGTGGATTGGGCATGATGCCATAATGGTGGAAGGTTTGTTTTCCAAGTGAAATTAAGAGGTTTCGTGATGGTAAAGTGTATAAAATGGTGGGATAGCATTGCGTAAAGTTGTATTGAGTTTATGCATAGGTACTTAATCTCATTGGAGGTGATTAAAAGTCTTGACAAGGTCTGGTAAGGTGTTTTTATGTAAAACCCTAAGTTTTAGGAGAATAATGAGGGTTTTCTATTTTTCCTCTTTAGAGTGAGTTTTTCTACAAATAATTTGTTGATTCTATGGTTTGAGAACCTATTGACTACTACCCTAGTGATTTTGAAGTTTGGAAAAAAGTTTAAAAGGCAAGGTACTATGGAAAAGAGGCCTAATTGGCATGAAAAATCCAATTTTGAAGGAATTTTTGCAAAGTAACATTTGGAGCTTTGTTGATATGTTGTTGAACACCAAAATGGGTCCCTAAAATGGTTCAAGTATTGGTCTGATAGGATGTCATTGAGAAGATTTACCTGATTTAGTCTATGTGCAATGCTATAAGGGATAGACTAAAATTGATGAAATTGAGTGAGTTTGAGGGTTTGTTGATTTGACAAGTGTTGTTGGTGATTTATTTTTTGTTTGAGTGTGATTCAGGCCTCCCCTAATTGCATCAAGTGGTATCAAAGAAAAGATACTAGGTCTTTATGGAAGAAAGTTGCAATTTGTGACTGGAAGGTGAAGAGGCAAGACTGTAAAGATGCCTCCAAAGACTAGTGAGATGGAAAAAGAGATAAAGGAATTTAAAGAGAAGTTGTTACAAAAGGAAATTCTCTATAAAGACTCTCAAGAAGCCACCTTATCAAGGATAGCAGTTTTGAAGGATAGAGGTTGGTGAAGTTGATAAGATTGATGGGGCAGTGGATTGTGGTGGTGACAAGACAGTAAACAAGGTAAATGCAAGTCTGATAGAGACCATTAAATGCAATGGTATAGAAGTTTGTGGGATTGAAAATGAGGAATGTGTAGATAAAGAGGCTAGTGGACAGAGGATAAAGCAAGAAACAAAGAAGGAAGTGAGGGAAGTGGAAATGTTGGTGCTCCAAATTGAACCAGTCTAGTGAATCCTATAGACTAGCCACTTTCTATTGATCAGATTCAAGGGGGGATTTGGCTAACAGATAAGAAATGGAATTAAAACACATTTCCCCTACACTTTAGGATCTGTAAGACCTATGGGGTGACCCTTTACAATGCCCAGAACTTAATTCACTTACACAAAAACATTGTTTTTTATAGAAAGTAATTCCCAATGAAAAGACACCAAAGAAAGCATTAATAACCTCAAATCTAGTAAATTTCTTGGTATATCAACACTAACTCAATAATTGGGAAGTAGGACACAAACCTTTAACCGAACAACAAGGATTTAAAATGATTTTGAATTTATAAAATGTTTTTGAGATGCACTAAGGTATAAGATAAGTCAGTGCCTAATTCTGGGCCATGGAGTCAAACACATAAAATGAATTCATCAGCAAACAGGCTTCAACCAGTGGATTTAAATTGTTGATGCCTTGCATCAACTGCTAGTTTATTACACCAACAATCCCACTCCTATTATCAATCAAAGTCTCCTTATCAAATCCAACTTGCACACTTCAATCACAATTAGCTGCTCAAAGCATTTAACCATTTCATTGAAACAGACCCATAAACAAATAAAACAATCTCATGAAATTGAGATGCCAAACTCAAAGATACTTGATATTATTGAATTTAAATAACTAAAAATATATAGATTTGGAGACAATTTGAAGATATTCATGAATTTGCAAACACTTTGAAGACATTCATGAGTTCCCTGCACAAACCAACTGATATTTGCTAATAAAATAAAAAATTACAGCTTACAGACTCAAAAAATGACTTAGATTTAGCAATTTCTATCTACCCAGCCCAATTTAGAACCTCAGAACTTAATCTCAGAACCCTTTACAATTGAGAGAAGAGAAGAAATAGAAGAATGGAATGTTATAGAAGAAGATCTGCAGATTCCATCTAGAAAATTCTCTCCCATTGATCAATAATTTGCAGAGAATCTCTCCTCTCTCTTCATCAACAAACTTTTGCCTCCAATTTTTCCTTTGCACCAAGTTGTTGAGCAACAAAAAAAATTTCCATGTGGAGAAATTCACCCATTCACCCAACTGTTGGAAAATATCTCTGTTTTCTCGTGAAAACTCTTTGTTTCTGTTCATTGTTTGTTGCACTTTATTTTACTCCCCAACAAACATGTTTTCTTATAAAGTGAATAAATTCACTTTATATAATACCCACATGCTCTCAAATACAAAGTGAATATAAAATTCACTTTACTTATTTCTCATTAAAATATCTCATAGCCAAATGCCCAGTCATAAAATATTCACTCTTTACACTTTTATTCCCAAACAAAGAATATTTCACGTGCAATTTACATTTTATTTGCCCAACACATTATAAAATCTGAGTGAATATTTTATTCACTTTGCCCAGAAATATTCCATTTAAAATGAAAATATTTAAATGTTGCATTGGACAACATTTTATTCACCTTACTCGTTTAATATTTCATAGGACCTTTAGAATCTGTATTTTATTGGGCAATTAAAAGATTTTACCCATGGTCTTATTATATTTCATTTTCAGTTGAAATGTTTACCTTTACTATTTTCCCTCAAAAAAATAAAATTTCATCTCCATTTATACGAAAAATATTTTAGTTTTCCCCATAGTCAACTTTTAAATAGTCATTGGCCTCTCCACTCAACACATTCTCGTTGATCCCATGAGAAATAATAGCCTTACATTTTACTCCCATGAAGTAGCAGGGAGTGGTGGGGATTTACCCACATCTCAATGCTTTCACCAGGCACATTTAAGTCCCTTCCACTTTATAACTTATATCTTTTCCATTAAAATTAAAAGGGCCTCCTTCAATTCTTTACTTGAGCATTTAATATGCCCTAGGCCCATCTAACTTTATCTAACTTTGTGCTTTGGAAATATTTTAATCCTTAAAGTGTCCTGCTTTCGTAAAAGCAAATGAACTTTTAAAATATTAAACCATCGGGCCTTGCTCCTATCGGAACCACAATTGCCGCGTTTTGTCATCTCGCTATTTCGCGGGAATTAAAGAGTGAGCATCTTGCCTAGGGGAGCTAGCAGGGAAGGGTCCAAATTTGGTTGGATTACCATCTATTTTTTCAACCGTTGATCATAGTTTTCTTTGTTCTATTATTTCCCTAATCTCTTGTTTGCTCGCATTCTGTAGCTTCAATGGTTTTTCCCATAGCTTGTCTGATGGCACCCTTCAGTGTAAAAAAAGGAAAAATATTTTGAAGCTTTTCCAACATATCCATTGTGTGCATTGACTGGGTTCTTCATATGGCATGGTGGGAGCCCTCAATATGCATCATATCGGCCTCCCTCTATTTGGGAATTGATGCCTATCTCTCTGAAGAATTTTGGTGCATTTCTTTGTGATCACAAAACTCCATTTCATCAAATTCCATACATTCAATCTACAATGCTAGAGATTTCCATTGGAAAAGTGAACTCAAACCTCTCCTCTATCAAATATCAAAAATAATGTAAAGATGCTTCCATCCTTTATGCATTTTCACCATTGGCACAAACCTTGCGCTATGGCCATTTCTTCCACAGTTACTTCACTTGGTACAGTCACTAATTGTTTCCTCCTTTATGCTTTGATCAATTCCCATATCTTACATTCTCTCTATTTAAACAGTGAGAGTTTTATCTTTTGTATGTCCATCAATGGAGAACTATCACTAGTTGGGAATTTTCATTTTAAGAGAAGTCGCCATGAGCGATGCCCTAAAATTTGAAGCTTTTCAAAATTTACTTTAAGAGTTTCCATCCAATGGGATGAAAAAACTATAATCCCATTTTCCTCCTATTCAAATGTTGAAAATATTTATTCCCTAAAATAATTTTGAACTGTTTTAAATATAAACATTTAAAACATTAGAAGTAGGAAAAATTTAATTTTGCCTACAAGCCAAACAAAGAAATTTCACTACGAGCAAACCGGGGCACCTGAAGCCATGAATTTTTGCGCTGAGGTATAATCAATTATTTAGAGAAACCCCATTTCCTCTAATTTTTCCCAGCCATTAAAATTTAGGTACCTCTTTGTAAACTGGCCCCCAAGACGTGTTAGCCACGACAAAAATACATTAAAATAATGTATCATATGACATCCAATCTTGGTGAAAATGGAGTTGTAGAAGTTTTAGAACAAAAAAAGAAATGGTTTTTCATTGGAATTGCAAATTTTGAAACTTTTTGGAGCACCATTTTTTTCCCTATCGCAATCAGAAAGTAATTAAATAACCCATTAGAACTTATCCTGGAGGTGCGAAACTGAACAAGAATGTAGACATTTGACCCAAGAATGGACTGTGAAAAAAGGATTGGAGAAATGAGTCACCAGGTGAAAGATATTAATCAAAAAAGTTTACTACTCAGACTTTTCTACAACTGTGCTTGTTCAGAAACTAATTAAAACTGATCAAATCACCTCTTTGGAAAAATATCAAATCAACTCCTGGCGAGCTACCACTAGACATAGTAGCTAATTTTGGTGCAGTAAACATGTGTGCAAGAGGGCTTGGTTTGAATCATCATCATGCATGAGATATTGAAGGTCAAAGTTGACCTCTCAGAAAGGTTTCTGGAAATGCAAGTGGAAAACAAGAGAAATTGCATTTGGTTTTGGCTTGCTAAAAATAGCAAATCAACTCATGAGGCTTTGAAACCTGACATGTGAGTTCATTTTGGTATGGAGAATAGGGAGAAACAATAATTTTGGCATGACGATCAACCAATTGTAAAATGAAAGCTCAAACGGAAGGCAACTTTGCAAAACTGGAAGTTTGCAAACAACAGAAAAGTGTCAAAACCCTCCAACTTCACTTTTCAAAACCTTGTCAAAACTTATCATATGAAGCTGAAAATTTACATGCATACTCACATAGGACACATGAGTGGGTGTGCAAAGGGGTTTTTCATGAAAAATCAACTAACACCAAATTATGACCCTCCAAAGTAGGTCACTCAGGTAGATTTATCAGGTGCACTTCTGAGAGTACAGAGGCAAAATTTTCTAAATGAGAACTTCAAATTTGCAAAATTTGAGAGTTCCAATAGTAAGGAAGCTTTGCTACAGAGGTTAAGGGAGATGTGGCATCAAAAATTGAGGATGGGAAAGTTGAGACACCTCAAAGAGTAGTATGCATAGTTGGAGCATGTTTCAAAAGATGACAAGGACAAGAGTGTTAAGGACAATGAAAAAACAAAAAAAGATGAACCTGTTAAAGGAAAGAAAGAAGTTCAAAGGTATGAAGAATACAAAGGAGAAAAATTGCAAGATTCTTTCCAAGGGACTTGGAAAATGCAAGTTGGGGTGTATGGTGCAGGAGCACCTTGGTACAAAAGTTGTCAACCTACGTTGATTAGGAGTAGGCTCTAGTTATAAGTCATTTTTCCTAAATAAAGTCAATAAGACCAATTTATATTGTAATAAGGTCAATAAGTCATTTTGGTTTTCAAAATGTGCAAAAATGCTAAAAAGTTGCAATTGTGCAAAATTGCAAAATTTGAAAAGTTGAAAAGGCGGATTGAGGAAGTCTAACGGTCACCATATTTGAAAACGTAGTTGTAGGCATTAGGAAAGTTGAGATAGGAGGGAAAAATATTGAATAGGATGAAAATAAATGATGTATGTTGGATTTTTGAAGATTTGAAAGAACCATCAATTGATATATTGTTGATTTTATCATATTTTCTATTTTTTTCTTCATAGTTTTTGGACTGTACGGCTCGTACAATTGCATAATTCTCTAAATTTACTTTGGATTCATTTTAAGTAGAGAGTTGGCCACTTAATGCATTTTATTTGATCATCTAACAGTGAATTTGGTGTAAGTTTGAACAAATTCTTTGTGACTGGTTAAATACCATGTTTCAAGGGTTTGTAGCCTTTGAAATGTAACTGGATATGTGTAGGATCATGATGGGCCAAAAAGTGGCAATATGATGGGTATGTGGCTGATGACTTTTTTTTTACCCAAAATTAATGAAACGAAAAGGGTTTTTAAAGGAGATTCTCAACTTTCCACCAATATAAATTATGCTTTACTTTGAATTTAATAAGTAATTATTATTCATTTTCTATTCAAATTATGACTAAAGTCATGATTGATAGGCTAATTGAAAAACATCTATAGCTTTCAAACGGTATCACATTTTTTGAATCTAAAACATGTATCACATTCTATGCTTCACATACTATAGGATTAAAAAAAAAAATGAATTTCATGAAGTTTTGACCAAGTTAAGGTGGTCAAACATACGAGTTTTTATATTTTCTGAAAGTTGTAATTAAAAATTCATAATTAATTATTTACTTGAAAAAAAATTACAAAAAAATATGCATCACATCGACATGAGTCCCTCTACTTATATCTAAAATATTATAAAAAATAATTATCATTTGTGGTTAGGGTGGTCGATAGACACCTACTTCTTATTTTTCCCAAATTTAAGTACACTGCATTGAAATTTCAAATTTTCACCAAATAGATTTTTTCTTTAAATAAACCTAGTAGTTTAGAAACTACATTCAATTTTCTACAAATTCTATTCTTACATATTTTTGAAATAATATAGATAACTTAATCAAATTTTTACATCAAGTTGCCTAACTCTGATTTTTCTAAATTTTTTGCCACTTAAGGGCTTGCTTTTTCCATGATGATCTTGCACATACCCAACTTCGACCCATTCCACTTTTTGTGGTACTTGTAGCTTGTGGAATGGGTCTGTATCATTAGAAATAGATGTGTTCATTTTTTTTGGTGCAAGGGAGGTCGAATAAGTGGATTAGACATGATGCCCTAATGGTGGAAAGTGTGTTTTCCAGGTGAAATTAAAAGGTTTAGGGTATGTGCAGGATCATCATAGAAAAAACAAGCCCTTAAGTGGCAAAAAATTCAGAAAAATTAGTGTTAGGTAACTTGACGTAAAAAATTGAATAAGTTATCTATATTATTTCAAAAATATGTAATAATAGAATCTATAGAAAATTGAATGTAGTTTCTAAACTACTAGGTTTATTTAAAAATAAATAAAATCTATTTGGTGAAAATTTGAAATTTCAATGTAGTAGTACTTAAATTTCAGGGAAAAATAAGAAGTAGGTGTTTGTCGACCACCCTAACCATAATAAAATGATAATATTTTTTTATAAGATTTTTATATAAGTAGAGGACTCATGTCCTGATGTGATGCATATTTTTTTGTAATTTTTTTCCAATTAAATAATTAATTATGAATTTTTTTATTACAACTTTTAAAAACATATAAAACTCATATCTAACCACCTTAGCTTGGTCAAAACTTCATGAAATTAATTTTTCTTTTTTTAATCATATAGTATGTGAAGCATAGAATGTGACGCATGTTTTGGATTCAAAAAATGTAATACCGTTTGAAAGTTATAGATGTTTTTCAATCAGCCTATTGATAAGAACTTTAGTCGTAATTCTAATAGAAAATAAATAATAATTATTTATTAAATTCAAATTAAACCATAATTTATATTGGTGGAAAGCTGAGAATCTCCTCTAAAAACCCTTTTCGTTTCATCAATTTTGGGTAAACAAAAAATCGTCAGCCACATACACTACAAATACCCATAATATTGCCACTTTTTGGCCCATCATGATCCTGCACATACCCTTTAGTGATGATAAAGTGTGTAAAATGGTGGGGTAGCATTGTGTAAAGTTGTATTGAATTTATGTAGAGGTATTTGGTCCTGTTGGAGGACATTCCCAGTTTTGACAAGGTTTGGTAAGGTGTTTTTCTATAAAACCCTAAGTTTTAGGAAAATAATGAGGGTTTTCTATTTTGCCTCTTTAGAGTGAGTTTTTCTGCAAATAAGTTGTTGATTCTATGGTTTGAGAACCTATTGACTACTTCCCTAGTGATTTTGAAGTTTGGTGAAAATTTTAAAGGTACTTTGGAAAAGAAGCCTAATTGAGGCCTAGTTGGCATAAAAAATCCAGTTTTGAAGGAATTGTTGCAAAGTGACATATGGAGCTTTGTTGATATGTTGTTGAGCACCAAAATGAGTCCTTGAAATGGTTTAGGTCTTGGTTTGATAGGATGTCATTGAGAAGATTTACCTGATTTAGTCTATGTACAATGTTATAAGGAATAGATTAAAATTGATGAAATTGAGTGAGTTTGAGGGTTTTTTTATTTGAAAAATGTTGTTGGTGATTTATTTTGTGTTTGAGTGTGGTTCAGGCCTCCCCTACTTGCATAATATGATCAAATACATGAAACTAATTTTAAACAAATTATTGTTTGGAACAGGGTCAACAATATTGTTACCTCAACAAAACCATCTTGTTTCTCTCTTGAAATCCATTGGTTGAAAGTCCCAATATATTCTTTCTTATTCAAGACATATACCTAAAATATAAAGATACACAAAGAATAAAAAATAATATGGGCCAATGGGCTCTCCACCCAACCATAGGATTGAGATTCAATCCACCCTCGAGCTAGGGTCACATAACATTTCCACAAAATTACTTTCCACATAGGATCCACAACCAAAGTGCAACATATAACATCCACATAAATAAACTTGACACATTACAACCAATAATCAAAAGGATTCCTAGTCAAGTTTACACTTTACATTCTTTTCATTTCACAACATCTTGCATTCATATTTCTCTATTTTAACACACAAAAAGGTATAAATGAAATTAAACTAAGCAACGTGGAAGACTCAACCAATGCAAAACTCTAACAAACTACTTGCAGCCAAACAAGGGATTCAACATCAAATTTCACATAGATTTTTTTTTATAAGCAAGATCAATATGATAACAAACTCATTTCAAATCAACAAAGATAGAAAACTAAAAGGTTATACCTCACTACGAAAGTTTTCTATGCAACTTGTAGAACACTCTCTCCAAGAAATCTCTTTCATTGCTCCTTCCTCTTCACAAACATGGCAAGAACTCAAAAACGAAGAATAAAAATCAAACATGAACTCAAGAACAAAAAATAAAAAGAGAGAAAACCACCTCCTCTACATAAATAGAGAGAAACAATGGAAGGGGAAAAGGCAACCTCCTTTTCAACTTCCCAACAACCCTTTCAACTCCATTTTCATCACTTTTCATAAGTGGGTAATTAGAGTGGGTTTTGGACTTAATAAAATGAATTTTATTGAATAAAAATACCTCCAACCCATAAACCTATCACCTAGGAAACATTTTAAACAATGAAGACCACATAAGGACTTCATAAAACATAAATTAAGTGACCATTTTAATTGTAGACACCTAAAAATGACCTAGGCCTGCAAGCTTCATTTTTACCACTTTCGTCCTAGCATAATTAATACATTTAATTATGTCCTTGGTCCACATTCGACTATTGATTAAATAATTCATAATTATTTAATTAATTCATGTCTTTTATTATTCATGATTATTAAATAAATTTCATTTATTTATTAAATACGTCATTAATTGTCTAAGTCTTCCCTTAATTAAATAAATTTCTTAATTTATTTAATTTTCTTCATTAATTCTTCCTGATTATTAAATAAATGAATTTCATTTATTTATTTGATATGTCACTAATTGTCACAATTAAATAAATTTATTAATTTATTTAATTATTCATCTTATCTTCCAAATGAAATAATTATTTTTAATTATTTAATTACTAATTTCACTTTTTCTCATTTTAAATAAATGAAAATATTTAAAATGATTTCATTTTATTTACTTTCACTCTTTTTAGTAAATAATCTCAAAAATATTATTTACTTGTCACACAAAATCATCATTTTGAATTAATTAAATTCAAAAGATATTATTCTTCCAAAAATCAAGTAATCGGGCAGATTCTTGATTTTTCAAATCTGATCTTCAGTCCAAATCTTATATTCTTGATTTTTCAAATCTCACAAATCAGGCAATCTTATCTTCTTGATTTTTCAAAAATCTTTATTTCTTTAATTAATTTCCTCATTTATTCTCTACCATCGATCCGATTATCTGAGATATTATCTTGACCATTCGATTAATGAATTTGCCCTAACCCTAATTAGGGATTCTCAGATTTAATCCAGACCTCTCATTCTAGGTCTTTCTTAGAATTCAATCTCATCCATCCACTCAAAATTGTGTTTTCTATAAAAGACAATTTTGCTCATAATTTCGGGATCCGACAACTTCATTTTTAATTTAGTAGTCATTATAGTCATTTGGCATTAGTAGTCATTATTTCATTTTAGCATATTGTCATAGACATAGGCATAAATTTATAAATCCTTCAACACTTGCATAGGACTTTGACATTATTATAGGTTGTTCATTTGAAATCTGAGGGCCTCATTCGTTTGCTGCAAACTAGAAGGTGTAACAAAGGTGAACCATGGAAGATGAAGATTTCTGGTAACATTGTTTGTTTTATTTTCATTATATTTCCTTTGTGCTTTGTTATTTCATTGTATTTTGATGTTATTATTAATAAGCTAACAATCTAATTTTCCATTAATACATTTGGTGAACCTGACATGAACACGACTCTGTTATTTTTTGTTATTTCCATACGGTTTTTTTGTATTTTCTGCCATTTTGCAGGTACAGGTACGGAACGACACAACCATTTTTTTAAAACATCATGACTCATTTGATGCGTCGCGACGCATCCACAAACAGAAGAGCCGCAATCGCTCTGACAAACCACAATCGAGATCTAGAAAGACGCATTTGACATATTCAACCACATTCAAAGTCTTGAACGATGCATCTGCTCTGTCATGCCACATTTGACTGGTAAATATTTTCTTTCATTTTAGCATTCTGGTTTTTCGGGTTTTAGGGTTTTCTGGTTTCTGGTTTTTTCCTGGTTTTTCATTCCTACATGTTAGCTAGCCTAGGGTTTTTTGTTACTAATCTTCGTTTGCAGCATGTGGCGGTTATCATTCGTGTGTCGAAGATCATTTCATAAAGAAACTACTAATCTTTTGTCTGCAGATTCGAATGTCGAAGACGGAATAAAACAAACATTGTGCTTGTTCTTTTTTTTTAGATTAGCAAACATTTAATTTTGGTGCACATAAAAAGAACTTTCATGTCTACTTTGCTTAACTGTGTTTCCAAAATGGTAGGTGAGTATGCTCTCACTTGGTGAAAACCTTGTGATCAGAAAACTAGACCCATTTTTATCTGTTATTACCCTGACTTGGTATATCGGAGTATCCTCTCCCCTCATGCTTTCGGGCGATCTTGGGTGTAAGAGAAACGGTTACCAGCTCTAGAAATTGGGCCTGCCTGGGGATTTCATCACCCCAACATGACTCAAACCGGCAACGGAGCTAAGGCCAAGCTACCCCCAATCGGTATATAAATGTAAATCTTAAGGGAAAACCTAAGATTGCGAGTGTGGATGTGTCATACGGACGAAGTTGTACTCCCTTAAACCCTATTGAGCTTAACCTCTTCAGGCTGGAGTGCCACCTTAATGGTGATTAATCTCTTGCCCCATGTATGGCCACTCGAATGGGGGTCCCGAACTAAAAACCTTTGTGTAGTAAGCCAAAAACCTTCTATTTGCTAGCGCAGCACCGGTCGGTGTGAAGGCATCCACACTTTCACAGTTTGTAGTAGAGGTGATCAGCTCTCTATGAGAGTTTCATGGGGGTTGGAAGTTTGGTTGGCCTGAGAAGAGAGTGCACTGTAAGGGGGAGTCCGTGCAACCAAGCTTTTGAATTCACACGCTACAGATATGCGATTGGGGAAACCCACGTGGAATCTAGCAAATACTGTCATGGCCTAACCTAGGATTGTGCTTATCTGATGTGTGTTTGGTTACTTTTAAAACACTGTGCTTGTCAAGTGCTTTCTGGACTTATCACATTTACAGCTCCAAACAAAACGTTCAATATCAAACAGATCAAATTTTCCATCAAAAATGACAAGACAAATTTTTCGCATCTGTCAAACCGCATTTAACTTTCTGAATCACAATCACTCTGATCAATCACATTCGACCTCTCAAATACCGCATATGCATGCATCACGATGCAACTGAGAACATTGAGTCGCATCTGCAAAACCGAGTTGCATTTGTTTGATTCTGAGTCGCATTCGTTCAATCTACGCCGCATTCGCAAAAATTGAGACGCAACTAACTGTCATTGAGTCGCATTTGCTAAACTGAGACGCATTTTTCTGATTCTGAATCGCATTTGCAAATCCAAGACGCAACTGAAACCTCAAATGACGCATTTGCCAGTCACATTTTAAAACTTCATACAGAGTCAAATCCAAAGTCTTCATTTTGTCGATCATTTGTCAAACACTGTTTCCAAGGAGATTCTGTCAGAAATCAAGTCTGAAATTGCTCAAAGTTTCAACCATTAGTTTGCATTCATCACCATAGGTTTCATCCTCCATCATTTTTAGGTACATAAATTTGACATTGGTTTTTCACTAGGCTTCAAATCATTGCACACTTAGGATTAGGCAAATCTTAAGCACAATTTGCAACATCATTGCTTTCGAAACTAGGCTCTTTTGGACTAAGTTATCAAACCCCTTTTTAGTCATTTTCCTCTTTCGTGAGATTTTCCAACTCAAAAGTCTAGTTAGGAAAACTCACTAGTCATTTAGACCTTGTCACCTTGTCATTTTCAAACAAAGTCCTTTGGCAGTCAAAATCAAAAACAAAGTTTGAGCTTAGAAGTGCTTAGATACCCTTGTCTTAAATTGCATTATAAGTCTACACATTGCATATCCTATTCATGAAAATCCAAAAACATTAGTCATTATAGTCGTCATTTTGAACTTAGACTTTACATAGTGTCATACTTGCATTTAGTTGTCATGTCCATTTCGAGCAATATCATTTTATGGTGGAAACTAGACTCCAAAAACAACAACAAATGGAAAACTTTCGACAAGACCCCACTTCCACTGTCAAAAATTCTACACATGACCCAAACTGGACCTTTTACGATCCATTTTCCAACTCAAATAATCAACCTCCAATGACAATGCAATCCTCATCAAACAGTCCATTTGAACCATTCTTGCAAAAAGATGAAAATGGTCAACTACTTGAGGAAAACTTAGAGGCACTAGCACAAGACCTAGAGGCCTATCAGTTCGTTGAAACAATGGTCCGTCATGAAAAAGACATATACTTAGCCATACTCTTGAGTGAAGGAGCTAAGTTACCACAAGGATTTGACATTAACACGCTAAACTTGACACCTCCTGACCTTAATACCAACAACGCACATAACATGTCACATAGTGGTCAACTTCCAAACACTACGAGCAATACTTTCATTGACACTACAATGACAGTGCATGCCACTCCCAACATCCCAAACACCTCCAACATCCCAAACACCCCCAACACCAAAAATACCACGACAGTAAATGCTGCAGGGGCATCATCAAGTCACAACAATCCCCCCTTGACAACTCCATCTACTACCAGGAGCACAACTTTGGCATATCCGCTCAGTGGTATTTCACAAAACCCTTCAGGAGGAGGTACAGGACGTATCTTTATCCAAGGACAACAACAAAACGTTAACATGAAAACACAGTCAAATGTCATTGCCTCCCAAGGTACAAATACAAACATTCCTCTTAGGCAAACTCAACAATTCACACAAGGTGGCCAAGTAACACAACCCACGACATCATTAACACATCACAACACTCATGGTCATCACATCCCCCAAATAACGACACACATGACTGGAGGACACATCCCAACCTACTCATCTAATGTTCATACTCATCAACATGCACTCAATCATAACCTTCAATATCAACAACACGCCAATCCACACACGTCATACATGTCACAACAATCCATATTGCCACAATTCACCAATAGTCATGCACAACAAATGGGAACCTATGGTGTACCAAGCAACCCAACACACGGGACTACAAATAATCCTGCTATGGATGCCTTACAAATGCGATTGATGGATGTAGAGAAAACTATCCAAAACATATACGTATTAGGCAAGAAATCATAAATATCTTATGATCTAAATGTATACCCATTCGACATGAGCTTATACATGCCTCCATTTCTTCTGGGATATGTGTCACCCAATTTCACAAAATATCGAGGCAAGACAAACCCCATTGAACATGTTCGCGAATTTGCAACCAATTGTATGGACATCGCCTATGAACAAACATATTTGATGAGACTTTTTTCTAAAATTCTGGCGGGTCCTACCCTTGAATGGTTTTCCACCCAAAAGGATATCCGGACATGGGATGAGCTTAAACAAAAATTCATAAGAAATTACGCGTACAACATCGACATGGATACCTCTATCACTAGCTTGTGCAATCTCATGCAAGAGGATGCTGGTGAGACATTTATCCCATTCTTTCAAAAATGGAGAAGCCTCACTAGTCGATGTCACATTGACATCCCCAAAAGGGAAAAAGTTGACATGTTTGTCCAAACACTTATGGGGCCCCCAAAATATGCACTGCAAGTACATTGTTGCACAAAATTCATAGACTTAGTTGAAAAAGGGGTCCAGATTGAGAAAGCCCTTATAGCAAAGGGAGAATTGAGGTATGGTCCCAAAAACACAAATGTCAATCCACCTGCTGACAAAAACAAATATTGGGTTAAAAATAAGCATGTTACAAATGACGGTGCGGTTGACACCAAAACTGCAAACATCGTGGGTCCTATACTGGCCCTAAAAGGGGTTCAATAACAAAACAAACCAACAACGACATTGACACCTCCTCCCAATATTTCTTCAAACAATCAGAATGGTCAAAATAATCAGGGACAATACCGTCAGATGAGACAATTCCCTAGGGGTCGCACATACACTCCTTTGGGTGAACCCATTGAAGAAGTCCTTAGGAAATGCCTCCAGCATGGGGTCATCATACTTCAAGAACCAAAACCATATGACCCATGATATTTTAAACTAGCATGGTGGAATGATAATGCATTTTGTGAATACCATCGAGCAAAAGGACATACAACCTCCAACTGTCGACAATTGAAAAATCTAATACAGGATCTTATTGAAAGTCACACCATCGAAGTAGGTGGATCGCAATTCGCCTCCAATTCAGATCATAATATCCATAAGAATCCACTGCAGGACCATGGTTCTCATAATGCTTCCACCTCAGGTCCACAAAATCAAGCTAACTTCGCCCGAGCCAAGTACGATTATTCTAGTGGACCAATTATAAATAATGTCCGAACTAACGATGAATACATCAATACCATTACGATCAAGAGAGCACCCCAATGTAATGCTACTACTCGTAGTGGCAAGGTCACTATAGCTGGTCCACCTCCCGCTAGACAAGCCAAAATCACTATACCAGGCCCATCTGCTAAACAATCACAACCAAAACCTATCCTGACCACACAGCAATGGAAACCCAAAAGTCAGTTCAACCTCATAGACCAGTTAGGAAAGACTCCTGTGCAAATCTCTATACTCGAGCTGCTTCGTATCTCTCCTGCGCACAAAGAGATCCTAGATAAAACCCTGCTAGAGTCGTTGGTCCCCAAGGAAATCGATGTCAATCAATTTGAAACCATGGTGGGATATCTCACTACGCCTCACCACGTCACCTTTTCGGATCAAGACTACTCATCACCTAAAACCAACCACAATGATGCATTGCACATAGAAACTTTTGTCCACAAGCACAAAGTTAGACGGATTTTAGTAGATGGCGGAGCAGGATTGAACATATGCTCCCTCAAACTGGTTAAGGATCTAGGGTTCTCTGATGCGTGTGTAGACCCAACAAAAAGTATAGTGATCAAACCATACGATGACGAGGAACGCTCTTCACGTGGCGTTATCTCTCTCCCTATCAGAGTGGGACTGGTCATTGTGGACACAACCTGCTAGGTCCTGGATTTGGAACTACCGTATAACATCTTGCTTGGCCGTCCATGGATTCACGCCTTAAAAGCCGTTCCGTCCACATATCACCAATACCTAAAATTTCCATTTGACGGCACGAAAATAACCATATATGGAGATCCCGACCCTTTCCAATATTGTACAAACTTAAGGGGAATCTCTGAAAATCGAGTACCTATTAACCAAGAAGCAGCTGACTCCTTGTCATCCAAATACATTGACCCATCTACACTCACGTCATCTTCCACATCCGCTCCATCTATGTCTTTCGCCATACCACCACCTTCCACTAGCCCTAAGGCTGAATCCACTGTCCAATTTTTTGGTTACTTGGCTGCGGAGAGTTCAAACTAAATACAACATACAACATAACAACAATACCCCAGTCTCCAAAGATATATGGTTGGCCATGTTTCAGAATGGAACCTTAGGAAACTTTCAGAGTCCCACCGAAAATAGTTTTTATCAAGTGGGGAGATATGAGTAATGAAGACCTTGCTGACATTACATGATGGATCTATAAGGATACTGTCACACTACCCCCGTTACCAGTTCAAAGATATGGCAAGGGTTATGAAATCATGAAGGCTAAAGGCTACGATGGTACTAGTGGCCTAGGAAAAAATAAAACTGGCCAAAGGGAACCCATAGAAACTTTTCAAATTCTGAAGTATCTTGGATTAGGGTTTGGATCACCCGACAATGACGATCGATGTGCCTCTGGACTTTCAAATGAGCGAGTACATGCTTCGAAAAGTGTCGAGACTACTAGGGAAACCCTCACCGAAACTGACTCCCAAGAGTGGGAATTTGGCTCAGAACAATCCCTAAGTGACTGTTGTCTTGATGATTTGTTTGTCGAACTAGGGGAACTGACCTCTGAAAAACGGTTTTGGCAAACATTCAAAATTGAACAAGCACCAAATAGTCAAAGTCCCATTACCACTTCCCATGACACACAACACCCATCATCTGAACCCCCGCAGTCCAATCAATCTGAAGTATCAGATGACATTGACAACCAGGGCTCTAAAACCTTCACCCCTTATTTTGACAATGAATATGACACTAGTGAAGGAGAATATTGGATAGAGTCCGATGTAGAGTTGGATGATGATAACCTCATCTACAACATCACTGAATCCATCTGCATGCTATCTGCATCCTCACCTCCATTCACCAGCATTGACGATGGCATTTCCTTAGTTTACCCTGAGCTAGTCGACTGGGACCAACAAGGATCGCCAGTCCTGGACACATTTCAGAATGATGAGGCAATTGCTGAATTTATGGGTTACGAGAAGGCATACCCAGTGGGGACCACAAATCAGGATTCGCCATTGATTTAGACTGCACGACATACTTCGGCGAGACTACTTCATCCTCTAGTCGCAAAAGCAAAAATAAAAATAAAGTAAAAAATGAAACGTCTCTAGGTGAAAACCGAAAGGCACCTCTTGACAATAAAATAGTAAAAATAAAGGACGTATCTGCGGGTGAAAACCTCTCTAAGGCACCCAAAGATGGAGGACTGGACTTTCTCCCTGTGCAATAGGAGAAATCGGCTATGCTTATCGAGGACACAATAGAGGATAACATTTCAACTACAGAAGACCCCAAGATGGTCCTATTTGCTGCATCATTGACTAACGAAGAGAAACTAGAATTTCATAAATTATTTGCAGAACAAAAAATTAATTTCACATGGTCCTATGCTGACATGCCAGGATTGGACCCAGAACTGGTTCTGCACCATCTGCCACTATTACCTAATGTTAAACCAGTCAAGAAAAAGTTGCGCAAAATGCACCCCCAAGTTGCCCTATTGGTCAAGGTCGAGTTAAAGAAATTGCTAGAGCCGGATTCATACGGTCTATTGACTACACTGAATGGATTTCTAATCTGGTCCCAGTCACAAAGCCAAATGGGTTGATCCGTGTCTGTACAGATTTCTGAGACCTAAATAAAGCATGCCCAAAGGATGACTTTCCTTTGCCAAACATTGATATCATAGTTGATCTTACGGCGGGATATGAGATGCTATCCCTCATGGACAGTTTCTTCGACTATAATCAAATCCGCATTGATCATGAAGATCAGCACAAAATGACATTTACTTGCCCATGGGGTACATATTGTTGGAACGTCATGCCATTTGGTCTCAAAAATGCAGGTGCCACATATCAAAGGGCTATGACCACGATCTTCCATGACATGATGCACAAAATAATGGAAGATTATATAGATGACCTATTGGACAAATCAGCAACTAGAAAAGATCATTTGAAGGTACTCGACACAATTTTCAAAAGACTCGAAGAGTACAAAGTCTAGCTAAATCCTAAGAAGTGTGTTTTCGGGGTCGCATCAGGTAAACTATTGGGATACATAGTTTCCCAAAGAGGCATAGAGGTCGATCCAAAAAAGGTCAAAGCAATCATAGACATGCCTCCGCCCAAAGGAATCAGTGAACTCAGAACTCTACAAGGTACAGTACAATCTATTCGGTGTTTCATAGCCCAATTGGCAGATAAGTGTCACCCATTCCAGTATTTGTTGCGCAAGGGTATCCCCTTTGTATGGACGGATAAATGTCAAGAGGCCTTTTAGCAAATCAAAGATTACCTACTGTCAACACCAGTCCTCATGCCGCCCATTCATGGAAAGCCATTGATCCTATACATCTCGACTACTAGTTCAACACTGGGGGCATTATTGGAACAAAATGATCATGAAGGAAAAGAAAGAGACATCTATTATATCAGCCACACATTGATAGGGTATGAGTTGAACTACACATACATTGAACGTGCATGCCTTGCTATTGTCTTTACATCCCAAAAACTAAGACACTATATGCTCAGTCACCAGACACAATTGGTCGCCAAGATTGATCCACTGAAATATCTCCTAAGTTGGGTGACATTAACAGGCCGGTTGGCAAAATGGGTCATGATACTAAGCGAGTATGACATACAATATGTCGAGCGTAAGGAAATAAAAGGACATGTAATAGCAGATCAACTGGCAGATGCACCGATTCAAGTTACTCATCCACTAGTAACTGATTTTCCCGATGAGTCCATTTTTCATGTGGAACCGGCGGTACCATGGAAGTTATATTTTGATGGATCTCATACTGGTCATGGCTCAGGCGCCGAAATCTTGTTTATCACACCACAAGGGGATTCAATCCCTAAGTCATACCGGATTGCCTTCCCTTGTACAAATAACATTGCCAAATATGAAGCACTAGTCACAGGTCTCAAGATGGCAATTAAATGGAAAATTCAGACGTTGCTTGTATTCGAGGATTCCCAGCTTGTTATCAACCAAGTGAATGATGACTATGAAACAAAGGATGAAAAGTTGCTTCCCTACAAGAGGATGGTGGATAGTTTCCTGAAATACTTCCAATTGATTTCTTTTGAACAAATCCCTAGGGCATAGAATAAGGCAGCTGATGCAATGGCTACTATTGGTTCTCTCTTGGACATCCCTAAAAATGTGTCACAATTTGAGTTCTTAGTAGAACAACTTTTGATACTAGCATATGATATCCCAAAATCAGAAATGGTTTGTGAACTTGTTGGTCCCAACTCTCCCTAGTATCAGGATATTTACGACTACCTAAAATCTCAAACCCTTCCACTGAACTCGTCCAATAACCAAAGGAAGTCCTTCATCCAAAAATCTGCAAAGTATGCCATCGTTAGTGACACCCTTTATCGCCGCAGTTTTCATGATACCCTCCTTAGATGTCTCGACACCGATGAAGCATGTATGACCTTACGCGAAGTGCACGATGGTATATGCGGGTCTCATTTGAGTGGTCCTACTCTAGCTAAGAAAGTAACGAGACTTGGGTATTATTGGCCGACCATGGAAAATGATGCAATTGAATATGTCAAGACTTGTTGCAAATGTCAAATTCACAGTGATTTGGTCCATGCTCCAGCACAAGAACTTTGGCCGATCACTTCTCCTTGGCCCTTCGCTCAATGGGGACTCGACCTTGTGGGTAAGATTCATCCAACCTCATCCAATGGCCATAAGTTTATCATTACCGCCACCGAGTATTTTACGAAGTGGATTAAAGCCATCCCATTGACATATATTACCAGCAAACAAATATCCAAGTTCATCCTTAATTACATCATTTTCCGGTATGGCCTTCCGCAGTCCATCATCACCGACAACAGACGTCCATTTAAAACCAAGACATACATGAGTTATGTGATTGATTTCACATTCAACACCATTTTTCATCTCCATACCACCCACAAGGAAATGGACAAGTTGAGGCATCAAATAAAACCATTGTCAAAATTCTAAAAAAGACTGTCAATGACGTTGGCCGCGACTGGCACATACAAATCAACCCTGCTCTGTGGGCTTACCGAACTAGCATTTGTACGCCTACAGGAGCCACCCCATTTTCCCTAGTCTTTGGTGCTGAGGCCATCTTTCCCATTGAGGTCAAAATTCCTTCACTACGAGTCTCCCTGAAGGGTTTAACTAATGAAGAGGAGTATCGACAATCACGCTTGCACAAGCTGGAAATGTTGCAAGAAAAAAGGAAAAATTCACTGAACCATCTCCAAGCATATCAGAACCGTCTTTGTCGCAGCTACAATAAAAAGGTTTATGGTCAGAAATTTTGACATTGGCAACCTAGTTCTCATGTAGAACCCCAAGAACCAAGCTGATAGAGAAAAGCCAGCAAAATTTGAACCAAACTGGCTGGGTCCCTATATTATCATATCTTCTTTTGGCTCTGGAGCCTATCAGCTAGCAACTCTAGATGAAGAACAATTGACAAAGCCCATCAACAGTTTACATCTCTGAAGGTTTTACGCATAGCATCAGAGGATTGAGTTGAAAACCATAAAATACAAAAAAAAAAATCAAAAAATGATAAAAAATCGTCACCCTGATGAAAACCTGGCAAACAGGCATCTTGGTGACACCAAAAAAGTCAAAAAATCATGAAAATAGTAAAGAGAAAAATGATTTGTTCAATAGTGAAAACCTGGCAAACAGGCACTTTGGACAAGTACCATGGTGAAAACCTGGCAAACAGGTGCCATGCGTAATCAATCATTGCTCTGCCATCTACTGTCATTTTGTCTAACTTGGCCTAGGATGAAGGGTATTTCCGCCATTATTACGCAAATCACCACCACATCCTACCCTACCTGTCATAGTGGATAAATGATTGACATCAAGTCCTGACGACTGTCTATCTAGAAAACCAGCAGCATCCCACCCATGTTCTGTAAAAAAATGGCTAAGTCTTGGACCTGACTGGGGGAAAAATGTTTATCATGCAACTGCAATGGATGTCACATATGAAGACAAAAACATTGGCAAAAATTCTTGAAAAAAGACAAAAACATTGGCAAAAAGTCCTGAAAAAAGACCTAAAAATCATAAAATGTCCTGAAGAAAACTACAAACAAAACATCAGACTACTCGAAGAACAGAAACATAGTGTCAAAGTCAGTCATGTCAGTCAGTCTTTGTCATTTTTTTGAACTACGTTATCTCTACGCACTTGTTACGTAGGCAAGACTCACATTTGAGTCCCTGAGACATTAGGTTAGTCCTTTTAGGTTTGTCAAAATAAAATTATGACGCAATATTTGGTCATCAAGACAAAGTCATTGGTCGTGTCGAACTATGAGGTCTCTAAGTGTATGATGTAGGCAAGGCCATCTATCGATGAGCCCACGAGGCCGCACTAGGTCAATCCATTAGGGTTCATGGCATCACACTGGCACACACATCAAAAAGTCTTCAAGACAACACAAATCTTTCCCAAATGAATGACACTCATCAAGCAAATTATGGCAATCATTTACCGCAACATGACAAAACTCATCGACACATATTATTATGACAATAGCAACATCTGGTCGACACAAGTCAAACTCGGTCAAAACAAGTCAAATCATGATAACCTGTCAAACTGTCAAATTTCGGTTAATCTTCAGATGTGTCCTTCTGAATGATAACCTATGTCATCTATGCCTTAGGATGGGTCTTTCCTAGACATCGTCATTGTCATTCGACATTTTGAGTGATCCTCTTGACATCTAAAGATCACTCTTCATGACATCAGTATTCTTCAGATGTGTCCTTCTGAAGAACCAACTCTGTCATCTATGCCTTAGGATGTGTCCTTCCTAGGCATCATCATCATTTCGAGGGACCCCTTATGACTATTAGGGATCAAATCCTCTCGACATCGACATTATTCAGGATGTGTCCTTCCTGAATTCACCAATTCTCGACATTTTTTTTCAAGATCATCAAAACTTTAAACATTTCGACATCTCGACATTATCAAACATGGCATCTTGACATCGAAACAATGGATATCCAGAGGCACTTGGAAAACACTTGATGATTGTCTTTTGGTTTTTATCATGTTATTAGTTTTCGGCGAGATCCCACTAAGCAGGATTTAGAGAAGCAGCGACGTATCATGACGATTGACATGCATGACTACTAGTTTCTTAGCGAGGTCCTGATTTTGGGATTTAGAAAAACAATGACATATCATGGTAAGGGCTTTATTTGTTTTTGTATTTCGACAATCATGCCGCTAGTTTCTCAAGGATGTCCTAGAAACAGGATTTAGAGAAGCAACGACATTTCATGATTTGTCCCGGTCTTTTTCTGCTTGTGAATGATTATGACAAAAAGACTGGGGCAATCACGCTCTTAGTATGAGTCATGATCATCCTTGTCTGTGATTGTTTGTCTTACGTAATGGTACGACCTTGCACACCTTGATCTATGTCATATCATGGTGTTTGTTGGCCATCACAACAGTTTTCCCAATGATGATTAAGAGCAATAAATATTAAAGTCCTATGGCAATGTTTTGAAGGATTTGTTCTAGGAATTAACATGCATCTTTGTTAGTCTCGTCATCTTCTCCTTTGTGGTCTGGTCATCGTCTCTCATCAGTCTCGTCACCTTTTCTCGTCCATCTCACGATGATATCCTGTGACATCCAAAAACATAAATGCATACATGATCATATAAACATTGCATTAGGTCCATACATACATCATCCATGGCATTAAATCATATACATAATCGCAAACATTGCATTAACATAATCATCAACATTGCATCTTTTACTAAATACATTATGCACATCATTAACATAATCATATAAATAAGCATTGCATCATCATGGCATCAAAATCACAAATAAGCATCATAAGACATCATGCATATTATAAAGCATTAAATAAAAGAACATCACATAACACATGTAGGCCGCATCAAAACTACATCATCATATAAATACCATCTCAAAAATGTACAATGTCACAGGATAGAGTCAATGGAAATATCCCAAAAATGGAGCTCACAGGCTCAATAATCTATACATAGTGTGTCATAATAACAAAACGCCCCTAGGGTAGACTCTCATCATCCCCTCGTGGTGACGAATGTGGCGGCTGCAGCTCTGGCACTGGCACTGAAACAATAGGCGGTCCTGTAGCGGCCTCTATCTATGATACCGGTGGAACTGAGAATGAAGGTGTCATCACCACGGTAACAAACATCTATGATGTCACTACTGCCAGACTCTGAGAGGTAGACGGATCTATCACTGGCGGTTGTCCCTGTACTGACCTCTGTACTGAACCAGTCGACCCATGACTATGATCCGAATGGTGACCAGGGGTGTGCCTGCATGAGTGGTGTGACCTGTGCCCTAATGTATGACCTGTCGAGGTAGACCCTCTGACATTGGTATGACTCCTACTGCCACTGGCACTACCTGATCTGTGGCCACTACCTGTTCTCATCTGTGACCGAGACAAAGTGGGATCCCGTCGCTCCAGTGGCACTGCCTGCTCGTATAGTGTCCTATACTGCCCCAATCTCATGCTCACTCTAGCCAACTCGCGAGCCATGTCCCCTACAGGCCCTGTGCATAAAGTTGCGAACTCTGTGCACCACTGAGCTAAGTCCTGCTAGCGGATGACTGCCTGATCTCGCTCCACCCAAACCACCTCTAGCTCTGCCTGCAGTGCCCTGACCTGTGTTGTGCTCTCATCTAATCTCCGCTATAAATCAGCCACCCTTTGATCTGTTGTGGCATCATGGGGCAACAATGAACTGGAGGGTATCTCCTCCTCTCCCTCCACCATCCGCCATCTGAGGAGTCTCTCAGCCTCATCCATAGTATCATCCTCCTCATCGTCATCGTTAGCCACATCCTCTGCCACCTCCGCCTCCTCCTCCTATCCTACCACCTCTGCCTCCCCCTCCTGTCCTTCCACCTCCTCCTCCTATCCTACCACCTTCGCCTCCCCCTCCTATCCTCCCACCTCACCCTCGTGTCCTCCCACCTCCTCCTCCTGTCCTGCCACCTCCGCCTCCACCTCCTGTCCCCTCACATCCACCTCCCCCTCCTATCCTCCCACATCCACCTCCTCCTTCTGTCTCCCCACATCCACCTCCTCCTCCCGTCTCTTCTCACCCTCTCCCTCTTTTCTAGGCTGCTCCTCTCTCTCCCCCTCCTCGCCAACCTTGGGGATAACATCTAATGCCACCCTTGCCACTCGTGGGCATACCCTCCGAACCTGTCTCTGCCCATCCCCCCGTCGCCTCCAACCATCTCCGCCATCATCCCCACCTCTGCCTCCATCTCTGCCATCATCCCCACCTCTGCCTCCATCTCCACCCCTGCCTTCGTCTCTGCCTTCGTCTCCACCTCTGCCTCCATCTCTGCCTTTGCCTCTCCCCCTGCCACCTCGCCTGGTTTGCGGCACATGAGGAATCACTGACCATCTGTCAACTGGTGCTAGCCCATCTGGGTCTGTCAATGGCACTAGTCTATGTGCCTACCACTAGAGATCATAATCCGTTGTGGTCCCTGGATCGGCTGCTCCCCCTCTCCATCCCCATGCCTGGGCTCCTAGCCTGTCAATCTACTGATCTGCGAATGCCACTAAGATGGCTGGTCCCCAGGCGTACTCTCTAGAAGACCGGGCATACTCAGCTATCCCAGCAGGTACACCCTGCTGCTCTTCGAACTGCCTCAGGACACGCTGTGGTAGGTACATCTCAATGATCAGCAATGTCTGCACTATCCTACCAATCAGGTACCTGTATTGTCTACAGAAGCTAAGGTGCTTGTCCTCATCGTCCCATGCCTCACAGTCTATGTACGACCTCCAGATAAATGACACCATGGTGTCAATTCTGTGCCGCCACCAACCGGTCTCACCCATCCATGTTTGTTGTAGTGCACCCACGTAGTAATAGGCATAGGGCATCCCCTCAGCCAACTGTAGTCTCTCAATGGGAGGACGAAATATGGAAATATGCTCCCACACCCAGATCATCATCAGTGTAGTCCCGCAGGAGATACTCTCTCCTCTCTTGTAAGCAACATCATGTAACTGATGGTAAAGTGTCCCCAGCAAACAGGGACCCCAAGCATAAATTGTCCTATCACACCTCATGCCAACCAAGACGTCTCCCTAACCAATAGGAAATCCATGTCCCCGGTGGTCAGGAATCAGGATCCCCCCAATCAGAGTCGCAAGGAATGCATCAAAGCGACCATAGTGCTTGGTCATGAACTCCCACCTAATCTTGTAACCCTGGATGCCCAATCTTGCACCCTGATCTTGATAGTAAGCTCAGAATGTCTGCTCGCCATGACAAGGGTCGTAGACGATCCGCTCCCCTTGGATCGGCACTCGAAGAATCCGGTAGACATCCTCCAAGGTAATCGTGGCCTCACCTGTCGGCAGGTGGAATGAACACGTCTCTGAATGCCACCACTTGCATAGCGCAATCAGTAATCCCCTGTTCGCCTGAATGGCAGGCATATAGGCAGCATAGAATAGTCCCAGATGCATCAATCGTCGCCGCTCTCGCGGGCCCAACTAGTCGGCAAACCAAATTGTTGTCGGTCTGCTCTCTTTTATGTAGATAGGGGAAAGTTTCCTCTGCAAAAAGATGAGCCATATGTCAGTACTTTCTAGACAACTTTCAACATCATTAAAAGCATCTAAGGTCACAGAAACATCAAAATCAACTAGGGTTAAGGAAAAATGCAAATATGTCACATGAAAGCAATTGCATCTCAAAGAGTCAATTGCATCGTTTTGCACATCAAATGCGGTTCGAACATTGCAAGTGCGTCGTATTTTTACGCTTGCGTCATGAAATCTGACAATTGTGTTGCATTAAGGCGATTGCGTCACACAATTACCTTTGCGTTAATTAAAACAGTGAGTGCGTTGCAATTTGACAATTGTGGCATTTAGATATTCAATTGCGACACGATAAGTCAAATGCGTCGCATAATTTGTCAAATGCGGCGCAACCCACCGCTCTACCCTATTTTTTCTTTGCACTTGCGTCGTGACGCATCAAATGCGTTGAACGCGTAGACGATTGCGGCTTATGCGAATGTAGTTGCGTCATGGCGCAGTTGTTATCTACCCTAGAAACTTAAATTTGGCACGCAAAATGATAAAATGACAAAGTGAGTTAAGGGTACATACCGCTGGCTCTGAACCCTCTGGCCATCTGAACATCCGCACGATCTCCCCACGATGCTCTGACACTGGAATCACCATCGTCGCTGCAATGACTTTCACTCTGAGCTCTCGAATTTCGCAAGGTAAATAGTGAAAATGAATTGACTTTTACCCCTTTGTCAACTTATTTATAAGGTCAAAATGACATTTTCTTAGGTGGATTAATATTGGAAGGTCATTTGACCAAGTTTGACCACCTTGTTGGACAACTTAAACATGTCAAAATTCAAAATCGACTACGCCGTTGTTTTTCTGGTCATTAAATTCATTTATCAGGACCCTTTACAATTTTTTTTGTTGCCGACCCAAAATTTGAAAAATTTCCCGAGGGGGCAATGATACTCCGTACTTTTACTGGGGCATATCTCTGACTTGTTTTCTTTGTCACAATGCGACAAGCGAAATTATGACAAAGAGGGGCAAAATGTAGACACCTAAAAATGACCTAGGCTTGCAAGCTTCATTTTTACCACTTTCGTCCTAGCATAATTAATACATTTAATTATGTCCTTGGTCCACATTCGACTATTGATTAAATAATTCATAATTATTTAATTAATTCATGTCTTTTTATTCTTCATGATTATTAAATAAATAAATTTCATTTATTTATTAAATACGTCATTAATTGTCTAAGTCTTCCCTTAATTAAATAAATTTCTTAATTTATTTAATTTCCTTTCTTCATTAATTCTTCCTGATTATTAAATAAATGAATTTCATTTATTTATTTGATATGTCACTAATTGTCACAATTAAGTAAATTTATTAATTTATTTAATTATTCAGTCTTATCTTCCAAATTAAATAATTATTTTTAATTATTTAATCACTAATTTCACTTTTTTCTCATTTTAAATAAATGAAAATATTTAAAATGATTTCATTTTATTTACTTTCACTCTTTTTAGTAAATAATCTGAAAAAGATTATTTACTTGTCACACAAAATCATCATTTTGAATTAATTAAATTCAAAAAGATATTATTCTTCCAAAAATCAAGTAATCGAGCAGATTCTTGATTTTTCAAATCTGATCTTCAGTCCAAATCATATTTTCTTGATTTTTCGAATCTCACAAATCAGGCAATCTTATCTTCTTGATTTTTCAAAAATCTTTATTTCTTTAGTTAATTTCCTCATTTATTCTCCACCATCGATATGATCATCTAAGATATTATCTTGACTGTTCGATTAATGAATTTTCCCTAACCCTAATTAGGGATTCTTAGATTTAATCTGGACCTCTCATTCTAGGTCTTTCTTAGAATTCAATCTCATCCGTCCACTCAAAATTGTGTTTTCTATAAAAGACAATTTTTCTCATAATTTCGGGATCCGACAACTTCATTTTTAATTTAGTAGTCATTATTTCATTTTAGCATATTGTCATAGACATAGGCATAAATTTATAAATCCTTCAACACTTGCATAGGACTTTGACTTTATTATAGGTTGCTCATTTGAAATCTGAGGGCCTCATTCGTTTGCTGCAAAATAGAAGGTGTAACAAAGGTGAACCATGGAAGATGAAGATTTCTGGTAACATTGTTCATTTTATTTTTATTATATTTCCTTTGTGCTTTGTTATTTCATTGGATTTTGATGTTATTAATAATAAGCTAACAATCTAATTTTCCATTGATACATTAATAAAATGAATCAAGAGACTAATAAAACAACTCACATACACCCAACCCAAACCACAAAAAAAAGGTTAAATCACATGCCCATGGCAAGACTAATATTTCACAAGGATAGAATAATGAAAGTCACTATGTGATCCCCTTATCAACATTGGCCAATTTTAACCTATTTCATCAACCAAGAATGTGTGTCAGTATTACTCATAATTAATGATAATGAAAACAATGACATGAATTAAAAATTCCAAGAATAATAATCAACTAATAAATTAGATCCACTAATCTACAAAGTAACACAAAATTTAACACTCCTTACTCGCATGATACCTGTTATGGAGTCAAGGAACAATTGAGTGAATACTATCTATTATCAAGATATCACCACTTATGTAAATAGAATATTTAACTTATATTGCATACTACTATAAGTAATATTGAATATCAGTAATTGTCTTCATATTTACACCTATCCACATCTATGATATGTAATTACCTCACATAATGTAATCCACTTAATATACATAGTAATATTACCACAACTAAGCATATTGATCATTACATAATTATGTAGATAGAGAATGGAACTCATCTGACTATCACAAGAAATCAAAAGTATCGTTAGATAGGATTATTCAAGAATATGAACATCTTCATGGTGTAGAAACAATCATCACTCATGTGTACTATCCACATGAAATAACATAAAAATCATAAAAAACTAATAGGATCAATAAGGTCACAAGGAATGGGGTCTTACAGAGCTAAACTTAGGCATGACTTTCCCATAGCCACTTTCTTGTCTATGTGAGTGCATATTGGTCACGCGTGTATGTGTCTCACTGGGAGCTCAACCAGTGGATGGCTTGAGGTTCCACTCGCCCTTATGAGCATGCATTGGTTTTCATAGTGGACATCATGCTCCAATTGTAATTTTTTTAGAAAAACAACTTATATTTTATTCACAATGTGTGGGAAAAATGGTTGAAGCTTGATCCACCCTCCTTTTCCTTGTGTTCTTCTTTCTTCCTTATGTCTTTGGCAGTGCATGCATGTGCCTTGGTGTTGTTTCATACATTATTTATATGCATTTTCTTTTGTTCCTATGTTGGTTTTCCATAGGATCTTGATCATGGGGGCTTATACAACCCTCTTGGTCATTTTCATCCTATCTCACTAGCATTGGTATGGTTGGACCCCTCTTGATGCGAGTTTGTCTACATTAGTGTGAGTTTGAAGAAAGTTCATCCTCTCACTAAAGTGGGGGCTAAATGTAGTGTAGGAAAATGTATCCCTTTATATTTTCACACTTGTTTGGGCCTCCTTACTAAAATTGGGCTTCTTTATGCCTTATTTGGTCTTATTTTGCATCCACAAGGCTTATTTAATACATCTTTCTGAGGATAATCCCAACACATATGTAATAACCAATCATAATTCAGTGATTTTGGATTATATGGAACATATTTAGTGATTTGGGAATAATACACCACCTTGGGTGTATGGGTCCCACCTAAGTTTCGAGGCTTAGATTTGAATTTAGTATAAAACTAAGCATTTCTTGAAATTTGTGTCCCAATCCTAGCCTACTGGGACTCCTATGCCACAACTGGCATATGAGTCCCACTTATCTTGGAACTAATTTTGAATTCAATTCTTGGTGGGATTTTATTCTCCTAGATATGATGGTGGCTTGTAGTGTTATAATTTCAAGAAATTTGGCATAAATAAGTATAAATACAAGGTTATTTCATCATTTCAACACCTAATCTATCCTAGAACTTCATAAGAAATCAAGAAAACTTACACAAGAGCATTCGAGAGTGTTTATCAAGCATTTTGAAGCATCATTCAAGAATCAAGCATCATGTCAAAGTCATCGTGCATCATGTTTTTTTTTGAGATAACATTTGTGATGTAGGTTCTTATGATTCAAGAAAGCATTCAAGTCAACATCCCTAGCATACAAGCAAGATTCAAGATCCACATTCATGTTTACAACCTTTTTTTTAAGGGTTTGGTGAGTTGCAACATCACATATTATTCATTCATCATTCCTTCTTTCTATTTGATTTCATTTCAAGGTTTGATTACCAAAACAAGGTTTGATCAAGGAAATCCCCTATCCACTAACAAATTTTTTTTTTCCCTCTCTTTGATGTGTGATTTGTAGATTTACATTGGAGATCCATTAAAGAGCAATATTGGAAAAAAAATTTGAGTTGCAAATTGTCAAATTTTTCATCTACATTACAAGATCAGAGAAAGTAATCTACAGAGTAGAATTCAGTGTTTGAGAATCAAAGATTTGGAAGGAGTAAAGCTATAGGAAAGAACTAGAGGACATTAGAGTTTCAGAGAAACCTTGATATTAGGTTTAGATCACCACTTGTGGCTTATGAGTCCTAGTATACCTATTTTTAGATATTTTCTGTAGCTCCCGATTCAGCAGTTCCAAATTCCAATTTCAGCCTGAAACCCTTTAAAACTGGGATTAAATTGCCCCTACTAGCATATGAATCCTAATCTACTTCACATATCATTATTTCGATCATTTCATACCTCATCTCAAGATTCTTCAGTTTTCAGGTGCACCTCTATTTATCTCCTATTTACTATTCTAATTTGAGTTCATTTCTAGGCCATTTACCTAAGTCTGCATATAATTGCATTTCTTTTCTTTCCAAGCCTTGCTTGGAGGTGAACCCCCTTTTAGTCTTAAGAATAACCTAGGACACCTTATTGTAGATCTTCTTCCCTTATTCCATCCTTGGATTGATATCTCTAAGGTTTCCTTGAGTGAAACATATGAAAATATAGGTGGAAAGCTCCTAAACCCTAGTTCCATCTCCCAAAAGATTGGAATCCCACTTATTTTTCTAGGTTTCAGTATTGTTAGAGATTCTATGATGCAAAGAAAACATCTAGACATGATCATTAAATTGGTGCGATATTAATCTCATATTTTACTAGTATTTTTTTGATATAGCAAATCACTCTCTTTTTTTATCTCATCATGTTGTGCTAGGAGAGCTCCTAATGTTTTTGTTGTAGCTAAGTGAAAGGAAGTTGGGTGAGCGCAAACAACTTCCTACACTAATCTAATTAGAGGAGAGTTACAAAAAAATTGTTTTAACACCTTTTACTGTTACAATAAGAGAAGCACATACATAGAATAATGGAAATAGAACAACAAGAATGCATAAAACAGTGACACCAAATATACATGGGGAAAATCCTTTCGAGTAAAAAACCCCACCCTCCAAAAGCACAATACTTTCTCTATTACTTCAAACATTGGTTACAAGATATCACTAAGTGCAAGCTTCTTAAACAAGTGCTTCAACATGAACAATTGTTTTGGAGTGATACTGATAGCACTTCGTTACCTACAAACAAACTATGCATTCTATAACTTAAGACACTCAATAAATAGAGTGATACAAGATTTGAGAAGTATCTAGAAGGTGAGGGGCATCCAAATCCAAAAATTGCAATATTCAAAACCTTAGACATGCATTTGGACACTTGTACAACATTCCCTTACACCCCATATATTTTTCAAACATGCAAATAGTCTTCTTCCAAGTCTAGGCACCTAGAATATGCTAAAAATAGCTTATGACAGATGTTTTACATATCTTACAATTTCCATAAAATCTATCATAGCTGACAACACTTACAACTATAAGAGAATCTATCATAATTGGCTAAAAATAGTTGATTCTCTTACATTCTGTCATAACCCAACTTGGGCACCAACTTGGGCACCAACTTTCACCCATGCATTCAAAGATACCTTATGATGCATCATAGAATCTATCATGTCATAGATTCCATAGTGGGATGCCTATGTCCACTTGGGATGATGATGTGTCATCCAGTCACCTCTAATGGAGATGCCACCTAGTCGGTGGGTCCCAATTAATGACATGACAACATAGGAAATTAAATAATACAAATAAATACATTAAATCACATGAATTGAATTGATGTTAGGACTCTAAGTTTGAGACTCCTTAATCCCAAAATTCTCCCACTTGTCAAAGACCTACCAAGAGTCATACAAAATCATCTGCTTAGGGCCCCAAGGCCCATGAAATTGGAACACCATCTAAACTTCTTTGTGCTTACTAGTTTTGTCAGTGCATCTACAACATTCACCAAAGTGTCAACCTTCTCCAATTTCATCTTTCTATATTCTACCATATCACAAAAAAAATGATACTATACATCAATGTGCTTTGTTTTGGCATGGAAGGTAGGATCCTTTGCTAGAAAAATTGCACTTTGACTATTGCAACAAGTAGTAATCTATCCTACATATAAACCAATATCAAAACACAACCTCTTAAGTTAAATGAATTCCTTACAGGCATGAGTGGCTTCAATATAATCTGCCTCTTTCATGGACAACATGACTACAACCTATCACTCACCCAACAGATAGCACCACCAAACATCATAAACACATAACCATTGGTGGATCTTCTACTGTCAATGTCACCTACCCAATCTGAATCAAAATATCCTCAAATGCTTGTAGAATGCTAAGGTCCAGTAGGATAACCATAAAAACACAAGGAATACTTAGAAGTACTAAGTAAATATCTGAACACTGTCTTAACAACATCCCAATGCACCCATCTAGGATTAGCCATAAAATGGCTGACTCCCACTACTTGGGAAATGTTTGGTCTCATACACACCATTGCATACATTAGACTTCCAACACACTCGCATATGGTACTTTGGTCATGTCCTCCATATTAGTAGGATATTTTGGACAATCATTCATAGAAAACTTCATCCCCTACATCACAGGAACAACCAGTTGTCTACAATCTACCATGTTGAATCTCTCCAACATCAATTCCACATACTTAATTTAGCTTAACTAAAGGTTTCTATTAGCTCTGTCTCTTGTGATTTCCATTCCCAGAATGTATCTAGTTGCACCTAGGTCTTTCATCTGAAACTGTGCTGACAACTGAAACTTCAAATTTGAAATCATAGTTTTACCATTTCCAATAAACAACATATCCTCTACATATAGAACAATAATGAGAATGTGACAATTATTAGTTTTGAAGTATACACAATGGTCAAATTCAAATCTTTGAAATCCCAATGACAACACATAGGTATTGCACTTCTAATACCACATTGTAGGAGACTATTTAAAACCATAAAGAGACTTCTTCAGTTTGCAAACCAAATTTTCTTTACCTTTTTCAAATAAATTCTCTAGTTGTGACATGCATATCTCTTCCTCCAAATCATCATGAAGGAATATTGTCTTCACATCCATCTGTTCCACTTCTAATTCATATGTTACTGCAAGTGACAACTAAAGTTGAATAGATGTTAGTTTCGCTACAAGAGAGAATATCTCCCCATAATCAATTCTCTCCACCTTGGAATACCCCTTAGTGACCAACTATGCCTTATACTTCTCAATACTGCCATCAAGACCACACTTTTTCTTGAAAACCCATTTACAACCAACATGTTTATGTTCAGTAGGAAAAAGTATCAAATCCAAACTCTTTTTTTTCTTTAATGAAGCCATCTCTTCATCCATGGCTTACATCTGGGAATCTAAAACATTCCTATCCAATGCCTCTCTAACCATCTTAGGCTCATCAATATTAATAATCAAGGAAAATATGCAACTGGAATCCAATAATGAATATCCAAACCTTTCTGGTTGTCACCTAACTCGTGTAGACCTCTTCAAAGGATGAGGTTGAGGTTCTCCTTCAAAAATTTCAAAGCTACTTGAGCTCTTCTCATCATCAAGTCCAATAGGAGTGCTTGGTTCTTCTTTCTTTTGAGTAGGTGGAATTGCACTACCTCCTTTTGTTTCTCATCTTTCTCTGGTTGTAGCTCAATAGAGGAAGGTTTCATCTCTCTAAAGATCACACTTCTACTATAGAGAACCTTATGTGCTTCTAGATCCCAAAGATTGTACCCTTTCACACTGACATAATAGCCGATAAAGATACACTTAACAACCTTGTTCTCCAACTTAGACCTCTTTTCAATCAGAACATGAGTGTAAGATTCATAGCCAAATACTCAGAGATGTGTCATCAAAGGCTTTCTACTAGACCACACCTCTATGGGTTTCTTTCCAACAAGCTCTGATGTAGGAGATCTATTGATCAAATAACATGCAGTGGCTACCGCTTTAGCCCAAAATTTCTGCTCAAGGCCAATGCCACTCAACATACTCATAGCCCTCTCCATCAACGTTCTTTTCATTCTCTTTGCAACTCCATTTTTTTGTGGAGTATAGGGAGTTTTCTTATGTCTGTCAATCCCTTGCTCTTTACAAAAAATTTAAAACTCTATGAAACAAAACTCACCACCATTATCAGTCCTCAAACACTTAATATTTTTGCTAGTCTGACTTTCTACCAAGGCCTTAAACTCCTTAAACCAACTAAATACTTCAGGTTTACTTCTAAGGAAATAAAAATTATCCTTCTACTATAATCATCTATGAAAGAAATAAAATATACATATTTTGATAATGAAGGAACTTTTATAGGACCAAAAATATCTAAATGAACATAGTCAAAACCTTACAAGACTTATGAGAACCAAAGTAGAAAGAAACACAATGTTTTTTCCATATACACAATGATCAAAAAAGTCAAACTCGAGATTACAATAATCAAGGCATTCAACAAGGCTCTTATTTTTCAGGGTTCTAAGACCCTTCTCACCAATGTGACCAAGTCATTGGTGCTATAACATTGTCTTCTCTACAAGAAGCTTCATTTCCATAGAATGAACACCCTTAGGTATCCAAAATGCATGACCATCAAACGTAGTTGAAACATGTTTCTTCTCTGCATAATCTGAGGGTGAGGATGAAGAATCCAAAGCTTTCTTCTTTGATATAACAAAAGAACTATTGCACTATACAATTCATGCATCAAGTTGAAATAGAGTGACAATACGAACTCCATTAGCCAACACCATAGTTCCTCTAGTCATCTTGCATCCTCCACTAGAGAAAACAACTTGCACTCTCGAATTATTCAATTTACTTACAAAAAGTAGGGTTTGTACCAAACCCAGGATATGCAAGACACCATCAATCCCCTTCACTCTTCCATCAAGAAATCTAATTTTGACTCTTCCACAACCAACAATCTTCAAGTGAGAGTCATCACCTAGGTACACTTATCCACCATCAAATTCCTCATACTTTGAGAACCAATCTCTATGAGAAGTCATGTGAAAAGATGCAGCCGAATCTATCAACCACACATCATCTGATGCATGGGCTGCTAAGACTACAATAAATGCTTCTCCATCATCTTGGAATGATTTCTCATATTAAAAATCATAGAAATATTTGTTTTTCTTCTTCTTTTACTTCTTGCAATCTTTCTAAATGTGACCAGTTTCACCAAAATTCCAACATTTTTCCTTGGACTTCTTACTAGGAGACTTTGATCTCCCTAGAGACTTTGACTTAGATTTTTTGTCTTTCTTTTTGCTTCGCTTTTGGTCTATCATGGACTACAAGGGCCTCAACCATCATATAAGACTTTATTTGCATCTCCTCAGATAGTAATGAGGCAACAACCTCATCCATCTTGAAGGTGGAAGTAGCACTTCCAATATCCATTACCAAATGATCCCAAGAGTCTGACAAAAAACACAAAAGGAGCATGCAATGGTCTTTTTCATCTATTTTGTCTCCAACGAAACCCAGTTGTGCAACCAACATGTTAAAAGATTTTAGGTGATCTAAAACGGATCCCCCATCTTCCATTTTTAGAGAATACATTTTATTTCTTAGGAAAATATTGTTTACCAGGGATTTAGCTTGATAGACATCACAAAGCTTCTTCCATAGAGAAGCAAAAGTTTTCTCTTCATGGACATTTAGGAGAATAGAATCATCCAAACAAAGTCTAATAAGACCCTTGGCTTTCCTATCCATGAGATCCCAATCCTCGTGTTTCATTCCTAAAGGTTTGGTTCCAAAAATTGCAAGCCATAAGTCTTGTTCTACTAACATGTCTTCCATTTTGAGCTTCCACAACTCAAAATTACCACCATTAAATTTTTCCATCTCAATCCTCCTAGATGCACCCTCCATCTCTCTCCTGCAACAAGGTTACAAAATACACTCTTCTATAAAACTCCCACTGAAATAGAGATTAGCCCAAAAAACCCTTTTAACCCAACAAAGGAACCAAGGCTAGCTAGGCTCTAATACCAACTGAAAGGAAGCCAGGTAAGCAGAAACTTCCTACACTAATCTAATTAGAGGAAAGTTACAAAAAAAAATTTAACACCTTTTACTATTATAATAAGAGAAGCACATACATAAAATAATAGAAATAGACAACAAGAATGCATAAAACATTGACACCAAATATATGGGGAAAACCCTTTTAGGTAAAAAAACCCCACCCTCCAAAAGCACAGTACTTTCTCTATTACTTCAAATAATGGTTACAAGATATCACCAAGTACAATCTTTTTCAACAAGTGCTTCAACAAAAACACCTTTTATGGAGTGATACTGGTAGCAATTTGTTACCTACAAACAAACTATGCATTCTACAACTCAAGGAACTCAATAAATACAGTGATACAAGCTTCAAGAAGCATCTATAAGGTGAGGGGCATCCAAATTGAAAAAGAACAATATTCAACGCCTTAGACATGCATTTGGACACTTGTACACCATTCCCTTACACCCCATACATTTTTCAAACATGCAAATAGTCTTATTCCAAGCTTGGGTGCCTAGAATATGCTAAAAATAGCTTATGACAGATTCCTTACACATCTTATAGCTATCATAGAATTTATCATAGCTGAAAACACTTACAATTGTAAGAGAATCTATCATAACTGGCTAAAAATAGTTGATTCTCTTACATCCTTTCATAACCCAACTTGGGCGCCAACTTTCACCCATGCATTTAAAAATTCCTTATGACTTGTCATAGAATCTATCATATGTCATAGATTCCAAAGTGGGATTCCTATGTCCACTTGGTATTATGATGTGTCATCCAATCACCTCCAACAAGGGTGCCACCCAGCTGGTGGGTCCCAATTAATGACATGACACCATAGGAAATTAAATAATACAAATAAATACATTAAATCACATCAATTAAATCAATGATAGGACTCTAAGATTGAGACACCTTAGTCCCAACACTAAGATGTATAAAATCAATGGCTTTCCTTGAACTAGAGGCATCAACGTTGTTGGTCAAGAAAGGTAATATTTTCTTTGTTGGAAATCTTGTTGGATCTTCTCATCCCATTTAAAAGTAAAATAATAATAAAGAATATGAGTAAATGAATGAAACTTATCTACTATTTGGCCTATGAACCGTTGAATTGATTGCATTTTTTCTTGTAGGCTCTAAAACTCATAAGATTGTTCATTAGAGGAATATTAATTATTGTATTTAATTTTGTGGGGTCAACCTCAACACCTCTTTGAGGCATAATGTATTCCAATATTTTTCCCAAATTTACACCAAAGATGCATTTCTTAGGATCAAGCCTCACTTAGTATTTGTCTAATCTTTCAAATATCTCTTCAAAAATATCCCAATATCATTTTATTGTTATGGATGTTTTCAATGAGTAATCTACATAATCCTCCATTAAAGTGTGAAATAGTTCATGAAATATGACAATGATTGATATTTGATAAGTTTCTCCAATATTCTTTAGATCCAAAGGCATTAAAAATAAGTACCCCAATGACATGTAAAATTAATCTTATGTTGATCTTCTTGTGCTATATGGATCTGGTTGTATCCAAAGAAACTATCCATGATGGAAAAAATCTCATGTCCTACTGTCAAATCTACAATGATATCAATGTTTGGTAGTGGAAAGTCATATTTTGGACAAGCCATATTTAAATATTTTAAATCACTATAGATGTGGATGTCCACAATAGGTTTAGCCACATGGATATGATTTTATAACCATTCTAGATAGTCTATAAATGTGATGAAGCCAACATCTAGAATTTTTTGTAGTTCCAATTTGACTAATAGTGCAATGTGAGGATGCATTTTATGTTCTTGCTTTACCTATTTAGCATCTAATTATACTTGTAGACACGTAAAATATACTGATTGACGTTGTGCATCTGATCCTGACTTACTAAAATCATTTCTTCCTGAATCATTCCTCGGTCTAACCATTTAATCAAATTCCCCTATCTGATTAAATTAATCAATATTCCTCTCTTAATTAAATAAATCATTTTATCTAATCAAGTCATCTCTTTTGATAATTAAATCAATCCATCTGATCTAATTATCCCTATTTAATTAAATAATCAATTTATTTTACTAAATCTCTAAAGTTTGTCCATTAAATTAAATAAATTAAACCTTATTTGATTTAATCTAACACCATCTCTTTTAATTAAATAAATCAAAATCATTATTTAATTAATCTCTTGTCATATTCCTCTCTTATTTGATTTAAATAAATCCATAAATCTGAGTCAAATAGGTCACATCATCTAACTTCTCTCATTAAATTAATTAACTCTTGATTAATTTAATCTCATCTCATGTCCCATCCTCTAGATAATGCAAGTTGCACATGAAAATAGATTTAATTCATTTATTAAATCTCTATTTTCCTCACAAGGCATCTTTTGGAATATTCTCTCAATTTGAATTCAAAAATTCAAAGTCAACATGTACATCTAAGAAGGCAATAAATTCATCTTACATGTCCTTTGCCTTGATCTAAGTGGCATTTGTAACGCCCGTCATGCAAACCCCAGAGAACAAACATTGCAAACAATTTTTTTTTTTTTTTAAATAACATAAAGTAAACATGCATTCAAACATTAATTACAATTACACTGCACATTAACAACTTAACGTTACATTCTCTGGGGCACGCGAGGTCACATCACAACACAACTAACAACAAAGTAAAACATGGTTATTAAACAACCTAACCAATTATATTACAATCATATAGAATCTCATCCGATAATGTTACAAAGGATCCTAACTATTACATCATTGTTTAAACATAAGATTACATGTTCTCAATAATGAGTTACAATACATTTCCCAAACAAGTGGGATGATACATAGTACACTAATAAATGAAGTACAAAGTGATCCACAGGTACAAATCCAACTGAAGGAATGCTGCAAACAAGAATGTTGATGGGGAACCCAACGGGTGCGGAGCACGTTCCACCCAACCATGTGAGTTATAAATAACTCACCCCCCGTGCTCAGAGATGACAAGGAAGAGATCCTAACCATGAATTCCAAACCGACTAAAATGGACAACATAGTATGAACACTCAAATACAACATCAAGAGTTACGATGACAAATCCAGAACATCCAAAGGACAATATTACAAGATAAAGCCATGAAAGTCATCACAATTAACCCAAGCAATAACCATTGAACAAGTCACCAAAGAACATTCATAAAACACTTTCAAAAGAATCTAAATTCACAATAAGAGTACAAATCCAGAAGAACTGATACAACATCCAAAATACATTTCCAGAGGCAATAAGGAAACAAGGCAAACATGTGTCTAGTGAAGAGTGTCATCGCATAGCTCTCATGGGATCTCCTGGCCCTTCCTCCAACTTGAGGCGCTGGCACCCATCAATAGATCTCCTAGCTCTTCCTCCTACTTGAGGCGTTGGCACCATAGGGTAGCTCATGCGGAGTCGATAACCTCTCATGAAGACGAGATTACGACTTTGCCAACCATGGCCTTCTCAGTCTATCATTAGTCTATGATAGCCCTAATGCATAGATGAGGAATCCAATGTTTATTATATTGTGTGTTTTACTACCCATCCCCCTTAATTCTATTGTTTAGGCTATCACTTGTTTAACTACTCTTACGTGGGTTCTCCTGAGCCCTTCCTCCTTTCGAGGCGCCAGCCCCCACGAAGAGCCACTCTCCCTAAGACCCCTAACATAAACCAAAATACGGCAAGGGTTGTACAATCAAGTATAAGGCATATAACACAAACCAATACATGCGAGGAAAATCCATCTCGCGATAACTTATAATCACAGTGACCACAGTTCTCGTACAACCCTTCCAAATAATAATGCTTAAAAACCATGTAACATTCAAATCACAATAGTACAAGAAGAAACATCCAAGGATATAAAACATGCCTCTGGAGAAGATCAAGTTTTACAATGACTAAAATTGGGCTCACAATAACAACAGGGTTCCCACAACGAAGACAAGCCAAAAATAAACAAAATGACAAAATAACCAATTTCCTAGGGTTTCAGGTTCAAAACAACATAGTCCACATTTCATATCTTACAACATAACACTATTTCTAGAATAAAAATTTGAAATAATAAAAGTTCAAGGATAAAAATCATTTCCCATATTATTTAATTTAATTAATTAATTTATTTATTTTTAAATAATCCAGATAACCATAATTTCCATTTTATTTCTAAAATACAATGACATAAAATATCGTCATTCTTATATATATATATATATATATATATATATATATATATATATATATATATATATATATATATATATATATATATATATATATATATATATATATATATATATATATATATATATATATATATATATATATATATATATATATATATAATTATTTATGCCAAAATAAATTTCATTTAATATAACTTTATAAAGAATTATAATAAAATAATAAGTTCCCAGGATATTTGAAGCATCATTATTTCACCATTATTCTATTACTATATCAATGGATGCATCTTGACTTATAATCACAAGTTCATGTTGACGATCTAACTCTTTGTTCAAGAGAGTTCAAGAGTATGCTAGTTCATATATAATTCTATTTTTATTTCAATTCCATATCTTAGTCATCCATATAATTAAATCTCCAAAATACTAATGGACGTTATCTAATAACTCGCAAGGCATATATATATATACTTTCTAAAATCCATTATTTATTTATGCATGAACCTACTCATATATATATTTGAAATAGGATATAGCTTTTAAAATAACAATATATAAAATGGGTTTTACATGCATATTCTATCATACTATATTGATTATAACAAAAGAAACAAATACGGATTGTATCGTATGGCTACCAATACAAGGTTAAAGACTTAAGATTTTAAAGCACATAACACATTATTAGATATACTCAAGCTAAATAAAATCATACTTTCAAGACAGGGCAGGAAGGACAACCAGTGAATACAGGAGATCTATGCAAGGTATAGAAGAAATTGGGTTGGAGAAAGAAGGCGACAGAGTCTGGTTGAAATTGATATCAGAGAGATTATTTAAACCTTTAAACTTCCTGTTATGCTCAAGTGCGGCGGCTATGACAGATTTCCAATGGATCGGGGAGCTTATTTAAATGCCGCACCCTCTTAAGTTCAAGTGTTGCAGCTGTAATAGGTTGCTACTGAAATCAGAAAGGCTATTTAATTTACTACACCTTTGCAAATCTTAAAGTTGTAGTTGTAACAGGTTGCTACTGAAATCAGAAAGGCTATTTAATTTAATACACCTTTGCAAATCTTAAAGTTGCAGCTGTGATAGGTTGCCAATGGTTTCAGGGAGGCTTTCTAATTCTGTACAATGCCTCAACTCTAAATGTTGCAACTGTGACAGGTTGCCAAGAATATTAGAAAGTAAATATTGGGATTTGGAAATATTGCAATCTACTTGCATTATTATCAAATCCCAAATGCTATCCCCAAGACTGAAGGGAAGGAGAAAGGTGAGGTGCAAATACGTGACTTAACAGAAGAAGAAGTGATGAACTACATTTTTTTTTTTTGAACTAAACGCATTTCTGTTTGGTGGCGAGTTTCCAGAGATGCGCTCAAATTTGAAGTTTGGAAGTTAAACTTCACTACAATCAAAGGTGAGCTCTCTATTGTGTTAGTACATTGACAATATTTATTTTCAAGTGCTGCAACTGTGATAGATTGTCAGTAGAATCAAGCAGGTTATTTAAAACTTTGAACTTTCCTATTATGTTCAAGCTCGCGGCTGAGACAGGTTGAAAAGGAAATCAGAGAGTTTATTTGAATCTATACACCCTACCATGTTCAAGTGCGTTGTTGTGACAGGTTGACGACGGAAACGAGGAGGCTATATACACCTCTACAGATTTTTGCAAGGCAGCACTCAAAATCTTTGAATTAATGGGGCACTCTAGATCATATCCTAAGTTGTAAGCTTTGCTTGTGTTCAAGTTGGATGTCGCCATGCAGGTGGGTGAGGACTGTGATTACTTCATGCATCAGTGACCTTATTTCATCACATGAATAGCGGATCATTATGTGCGCATGGTTGACTCCCCTACTAGCGCTAGCTATCCTAGGTACACCCCAAACTATAGGCATGCAAATACAGGCTAAGTATTTCCAACAATATGCATTTATTTTAGATCAACATAAGGCAGTGAGTTGTGTTCATCCATATAAAGTCTGTGCAGAAGTGGCAGAAGAAGTGAGGTTAGATAGTAAGGAGATTGGTGAAAGATAGAGGAATTTTGTGAGATATATATATAGTTCCAACCACGCTAGTTGGCAAGGATGCAAAAGTGATAGTATGGACAAGGCATGCGAATCGTTTGACAAAATGCCATAGAGGCTTGCACGGGAAACATTGAACAAAGACAAGCATGCAAACTTTCAAAGCAAAGGCAAGGCAAAAGAAATTTTTGATGAATAAGTTTAGATGCTTTTGGCGTGAAACATAAAGCTCTTAACAAATATACATGCACCAGGACATTAAAGCATGATCTGTTTCGTTGATAAGGCTGAGGAGACTTTCAAGTAAGGAAATTGATAGTAGTGAAGCCATATTCTTCAAATCTTGTCATGTGATGCAATCAAGTAATATTTTAATCTACCATAGAAAATACAGACAAATAATTACAAAGGATAAGGAATCGGATACAGGGGAGGACGTAATATAAATGTAACATTGATTTCCATGATTTTGGCTAACATGCACCTTACTTGTGCTACATTGGAAATCTGTGAATTTATCTGAACAAGACTACTTGGTAATTATCCCTACAAAATGTCATCAAAGACAGGGTTCAAGAAATCGCCCCAAAGGGATATGGTTTCAAATGTATGGAAAGGTAATAAACACCTAAGGCTCAAATAGTTCAAGGATCTACAGATTTCCAAGCAGTAAGGATGACTCAAAGATCAATGGAGTATGGACACAATGGCTCAAATTCTAGATTGCCTCTAAGATCAATACCTAAGTGCATATAGGGATGGACGATTCTTGCCACGGAAAAGAAAACCCAATTACAAAAAGAATAGGCTTTTAAAGATTGTATAAAACTAAAGAGATCATCCTCATGAAGTGTAAGATGTGGTATAAGGATATGCCTACATACCTAATATTGAATCCTTCAATCTGAAGCGAACATTTTCATGGATTCTTATTGATACTTTTTCCTTTCTGCAGACGGAGGGTTCAATTTCATCTTGAACCCTGATCCTCCCCCCCTTCCTTCGCATTGGAGCGGTAAGAATCTTGAGACTTTTCTACTGCCCCCCAAATTAGACTCCCCCAAACATATTTACTCGCCAAAGAAAGTGATTCCCTTCGGAAACCTCCCCCAAAACCCCAAATCGGATAAAAACTCCAATAAATCTTTTTAGTTTCATTTTCAACGATCTCCCCAATGTTAGGCATGAACTTGCATGTAAATCTTTCTATCCCTTTTTTTTGTTTTTACAACTCAGTTTGAAGATCTTATCTCTATTACCTCATTAAAATTCATATTTCTTTCCATATTTATTCAATTGAAAAAAAAAAATTTATCTTTATTTGATTCCTTTATCATATTTAAATAATTATCTTTGCCTGACAATAAATTATCAATTATAATTAAATATAATACTTTTACAATAAATATTAATTTATTTAGTAATAACTATCCACTTTATATTTCATTAAATTAATCTATTTAATTAGCATCTTAATTTCCAAATTTATTTAATCAATGTTAATTTAATTAATTGAGTAAACAATGCCATCAAAATATTATGCTTATCACATAAGCCAATAACACACTAATCCATGATAACACAAATAGACACTTACCCAAGTATTGAGACAGGCCACCAGAGAGGGGTACTACATCCTCCACCGCTAGACTTCGACTTACTCCTGGAAGTCGCAAGTTGAGGTAAAACTCTCACAATCAAAGGCACAACAATACCATAAACTAAATCAATAGTTAAACATTCATCAAGTAAGCAATGCAAATTAAACAAAACAAAAAATAAGGACATGATACCAAAATGAAAGTGGTGACAGGGTTGCAACCAGACCAATCTGTCAAACACTAGGATGGCTGACGAACTAGATTGGGAAAACTTTCTTGTCAACTCCTATTTTCCACGTCAGACCCATTGGGTGTTTAGGATGCTCGCCCTGTCCTGACAATGCAGGGGGAATCAGGACTTAGTTCCTACAATCCTACATGCAAACAAACATCATGTACAATACATATATATCCCAAATACACCGTGAGAGGAATTCACAACATAGTAGGGCACTCGCGAGCGAGTGATACTACATTGTCCCTCTCTCCAACCTACACACAATATTTTAAACTATTCAAATGATTCCCAATCAATTTACTACATATCAGTTAGAAGAAAATTCACATAATGGTCCTAACCATAATTCTATTTCAGAAGCTATATCAGAGATTGATTACCACTTGTTATTAGGAATATCTATCTCAATAAATACCAATTCCATTACCTTTGTTGCTCAGTTTCCAAGCCAATTACCTAGGAGTCATTAACTACCATGGAACAAAGCACATTAGTATCAAGAATTCAAGCTAATTCTTTACCTTAAAATGTTATACTTTCATAAAATTAAAGCATAATTAACCACTCAATGCACTTTTTCGCTAAAACTCATCATTTTCACACAAAGAACTCTACTTCAATCATTATTCAACACCAAATCTTGCATCAATTTCGAGTAAAGGAAAAAATTTACACCTTCACAGATTCAGGAAAACATAATTCGTCACTCAAGGACAACAAGAAGGAAATTTCCACACACACTTGACATATTCACAGACATAACTCACATCACTGGGAACCACATCACACAACAACACAAGGGTCCATAGTGCATCCCTGATAGGAAGGATATCGGTGCATTGCGCACTACACCAAGGGTCCTATCCTTTCCCATTAGTTTCTTGCACCACTAACCCAACACTAGTTAATGAAAGAAACTTAGGTTCACAACAATGACAACAGAAAAGTGAAACTCTAGACTCAAGGGACTAAACGCAAGGTTACATAGTGAGCACACATAGTGCCCAGTGTATGAACCTAGCTCTGATACCAAGTTGTAACGCCCGTCGTGCAAACCCCAGAGAACAAACATTGCAAATTTTTTTATTTTTTTTAAATAACATAAAGTAAACATGCATTCGAACATTAATTACATTTACACTGCACATTAACAACTTAACATTACATTCTCTGGGGCACGCGAGGTCATATCACAACACAACTAACAACAAAGTAAAAGATGGTTATTAAACAACTTAACCAATTATATTACAATCATATAGAATCTCATCCGATAATGTTACAAAGGATCCTAACTATTACATCATTGTTTAAACATAAGATTACATGTTCTCAATAATGAGTTACAATACATTTCCCAAACAAGTGGGATGATACATAGTACAATAATAAATGAAGTACAAAGTGATCCACAGGTACAAATCCAACTGAAGGAATGTTGCAAAGAAGAATGCTGATGGGGAACCTAGTGGGTGCGGAGCACGTTCCACCCAACCATGTGATTTATAAATAACTCACCCCCCGTGCTCAGAGATGACAAGGAAGAGATCCCGACCATGAATGCCAAACCGACTCTAATGGACAACATAGTATGAACACTCAAATACAACATCAAGAGTTACGATGACAAATCCAGAACATCCAAAGGACAATATTACAAGATAAAGCCATGAACGTCATCACAATTAACCCAAGCAATAACCATTGAACAAGTCACCAAAGAACATTCATAAAACACTTTCAAAATAATCTGAATCCACAATAAGAGTACAAATCCAGAAGAACTGATACAACATCCAAAATACATTTCCAGAGGCAATAAGGAAACAAGGCAAATGGGTGTCTAGTGGAGAGTGTCATCGCATAGCTCTCATGGGATCTCCTGGCCCTTCCTCCAACTTGAGGCGTCAACACCCATCTATGGATCTCCTGGCTCTTCCTCCTACTTGAGGCGCCGGCACCATAGGGTAGCTCATGCGGAGTCGATAACCTCTCATGAAGACGAGATTACGACTTTTCTGACCACGGCCTTCTCAGTCTATCATTAGTCTATGATAGCCCTAATGCATAGATGAGGAATCCAATGTTTATTATCTTGTGTCTTTTACTACCCATCCCCCTAAATTCTATTGTTTAGGTTATCACTTGTTTAACTACTTTAACGTGGGTTCTCCAGAGCCCTTCCTCCTTTCGAGGCATCGGCCCCCACGAAGAGCCACTCTCCCTAAGACCCCTAACATAAACCAAAATACAGCAAGGGTTGTACCATCAAGTATAAGGCATATAACACAAACCAAGACATGCGAGGCAAATCCATCTCGTGATAACTTATAATCACAGTGACCACAATTCTCGTACAACCCTTCCAAATAATAATGCTTAAAAACCATGTAACATTCAGATCACAATAGTACAAGAAGAAACATCCAAGGATATAAAACATGCCTCTGGAGAAGATCAAGTTTTACAATGACTAAAATTGGGCTCACAATAACAACAAGGTTCCCACAATGAAGACAAGCCAAAAATAAACAAAATGACAAAATAACCAATTTCCTAGGGTTTCAGGTTCAAAACAACATAGTCCACATTTCATTATATCTTACAACATAACACTATTCCCAAAATAAAATTTTGAAATAATAAAAGTTCAAGGATAAAAATCATTTCCCATATTATTTAATTTAATTTATTTATTTGTTTATTTTTAAATAATCCAAATAACCATAATTTCCATTTTATTTCTAAAATACAATAAAAAAAAATATCGTCATTCTTAATATATATATATATATATATATAATTATTTATGCCAAAATAAATTTCATTTAATATAACTTTATAAAGAATTATAATAAAATAATAAGTTCCCAAGATATTTGAAGCATCATTATTTCACCCATTATTCTATTACTATATCAATGGACGCATCTTGACTTATAATCACAAGTTCATGTTGACGATCTAACTCTTTGTTCAAGAGAGTTCAAGAGTATGCTAGTTCATATATAATTCTATTTTTATTTCAATTCCATATCTTAGTCATCCATATAATTAAATCTCCAAAATACTAATGGACGTTATCTAATAACTCACAAGGCAGATATATATATACTTTCTAAAATACATTATTTATTTATGCATCAACCTACTCATATATATATTTGAAATAGGATATAGCTTTTAAAATAACAATATATAAAATGGGTTTTACATGCATATTCTATCATACTATATTGATTATAACAAAAGAAACAAATACGGATTGTATCGTATGGCTACCAATACAAGGTTAAAGACTTAAGATTTAAAAGCACATAACACATTATTAGATATACTCAAGCTAAATAAAATCATACTTTCAAGACAGGGTAGGAAGGACAACCAGTGAATACAAGAGATCTATGCAAGGTATAGAAGAAATTGGGTTGGAGAAAGAAGGCGACATAGTCTGGTTGACAATGATATCAGAGATATTATTTAAACCTTTAAACTTCCTGTTATGTTTAAGTGCAGCAGCTATGACAGATTTCCAATGGATCAGGGAGCTTATTTAAATGTTGCACCCTCTTAAGTTCAATTTTTGCAGCTGTAACAGGTTGCTACTGAAATTAGAAAGGCTATTTAATTTACTACACCTTTGCAAACCTTAAAGTTGTAGCTGTAACAGGTTGCTACTGAAATCAGAAAGGCTATTTAATTTACTACGCCTTTGCAAATCTTAAAGTTGCAACTGTGATAGGTTGCCAATGGTTTCAGGGAGGCTTTATAATTCTGTACAATGCCTCAACTCTAAATGCTACAACTGTGACAGGTTGCCAGGAATATTAGAAAGTAAATATTGGGATTTGGAAATATCACCATCTACTTGCATTATTATCAAATCCCAAATGCTATCCCCAAGACTGAAGGGAAGGAGAAAGGTGAGGTGCAAATACGTGACTTAACAAAAGAAGAAGTGATGAACTACTTTTCTTTTTTCTGAACTAGACACATTTATGTTTGGTGGTGAGTTTCTAGACACGTTCTCAAATTTGAAGTTTGGAAGTTGAACTTCACTATGATCAAAGGTGAGCTCTCTATTGTGTTAGTACATTGACAATATTTATTTTCAAGTGCTGCAACTGCGATAGATTGTCAGTAGAATCAAGCAGGTTGTTTAAAACTTTGAACCTTCCTATTATTTTCAAGCTCGCGGCTGAGACAGGTTGGCAAGGAAATCAGAGAGTTTATTTGAATCTATACACCCTACCATGTTCAAGTGTGTTGCTGTGACAGGTTGACGACGGAAACTAGCAGGCTATATACACCTCTATAGATTTTTGCAAGGCGGCACTCAGAATCTTTTAATTAATGGGGCACTCTAGATCATATCCTAAGTTGTAAGCTTTGCTTGTGTTCAAGTTGGATGTCGCCATGCAGGTGGGTGAGGACTGTGATTACTTCACACATCAGTGACCTTATTTCATCACATGAATAGTGGATCATTATGTGTGCATGGTTGACTCCCCTACTAGCGCTGGCTATCCTAGGTACACCCCAAACTATAGGCATGCAAATACAGGCTAAGTATTTCCAACAATATGCATTTATTTTAGATCAACAGAAGGCAGTGAGTTATGTTCATTCATATAAAGTTTGCGCAGAAGTGGCAAAAGAAGTGAGGTTAGATAGTAAGGAGATTGGTGAAGGATAGAGGAATTTTGTGAGATATATTTATAGTTCCAACCATGCTAGTTGGAAAGGATACAAAAGTGATAGTATGGACAAGGCATGCGAATCGTTTGACAAAATGCCACAGAGGCTTGCACGGGAAACATTGAACAAAGACAGGCATGCAAACTTTCAAAGCAAAGGCAAGGCAGAAGAAATTTTTGATGAATAAGTTCAGACACTTTTGGCGTGAAATATAAAGCTCTTAACAAATATATATGCACCATGACATTAAAGCATGATCTGTTTCGTTGATAAGGCCAAGGAGACTTTCAAGTAAGGAAATTGATAGTAGTGAAGCCGTATTCTTCAAATCTTGTCATGTGATGCAATCAAGTAACATTTTAATCTACCATAGAAAATATAGACAAATAATTACAAAGGATAAGGAATCGGATACAGGGGAGGACGTAATATAAATGTAACATTGATTTCCACAATTTTGGCTAACATGCACCTTACTTGTGCTACATTGGAAATCTGTGAATTTATCTGAACAAGACTACTTGGTAATTATCCCTACAAAATGTCATCAAAGACAGGGTTCAAGAAATCGCCCCAAAGGGATATGGTTTCAAACGTATGGAAAGGTAATGAACACCTAAGGCTCAAATAGTTCAAGGATCTACAAATTGCCATGTATTAAGGATGACTCAAAGATCAATGGAGTATGGACACAATGGCTCAAATTCTAGATTGCCTCTAAGATCAATACCTAAGTGCATACAGGGATGGACGATTCTTGCCATGGAAAATAAAACCCAATTACAAAAAGAATAGGCTTTTAAAGATTGTATAAAACTAAAGAGATCATCCTCATGAAATGTAAGATGCGGCATAAGGATATGCCTACATACCTAATATTGAATCCTTGAATCTGAAGTGAACATTTTCATGGATTCTTATTGATACTTTTTCCTTTCTGCAGACAGAGGGTTCAATTTCATCTTGAGCCCTGATCCTCCCCCCCTTCCTTCGCGTTAGAGTGGTAAGAATCTTGAGACTTTTCTGCTGCCCCCCAAATTAGACTCCCCCAAACATATTTACTCGCCAAAGAAAGTGATTCCCTTCGGAAACCTCCCCCAAAACCCCAAATCGGATAAAAAATCCAATAAAGCTTTTTAGTTTCATTTTCAACGATCTCCCCAATGTTAGGCATGAACTTGCATGTAAATCTTTCTATCCCTTTTTTTTTTGTTTTTACAACTTAGTTTGAAGATCTTATCTCTATTACCTCATTAAAATTCATATTTCTTTCCATATTTATTCAATTGAAAAAAAATCATTTATCTTTATTTGATTCCTTTATCATATTTAAATAATTATCTTTGCCTGACAATAAATTATCAATTATAATTAAATATAATACTTTTACAATAAATATTAATTTATTTAGTAATAACTATCCTCTTTATATTTCATTAAATTAATCTATTTAATTAGCATCTTAATTTCCAAATTTATGTAATCAATGTTAATTTAATTAATTGAGTAAACAATGCCATCAAAATATTATGCTTATCGCATAAGCCAATAACACACTAATCCATGATAACACAAATAGACACTTACCCAAGTATCAAGACAGGCCACCACGGAGGGGCACTACAACATTTATTGCATTTTCCCTTCCCTCTTGCATGTCATTTCAACAAATTTTAAATTCAAAATTATGCATTTATTGGCACAAACCCCAAATGTTGCACATCCTCCATCCATTCATAGCTTGACAAGTGGCATCATGCCATTGGATGAATGTTAGTCCCACATTGCTCAAATTTGGACATTCATCCATCTTAGAATTCTATAAATAAAATAATCATATCCTCATTTCACCATCCACAATCCATGCAAAGTTACCATGCTCAAATATCTCTTGAATTTCATCCATTATCCTTGAGTCATAGCTAGGTTTTTGCAGATTTTGGCTTGGAGTTCTCATTCTTCATCAACAAAGTGGATCAATCATCTTCAACACATCAAGCTTGCATCATAGGAATTGGAAAAGGGCCAATTTTCACATCAAATTGGCACCAATTCCCCCATTGGATGATATGTTTGCTTTTCTAATTAGGATTTAATCTTGGTTTTGTCATTTGCATTGTGTTCTTCACTATTTTCTTCCTAATTTGAATATTGTAAATGGATTTCATGGGGAATTCTTGTTTTAGCTTGCAATTCCTTGTTTAACTCATTTACTCATGTTGTTTTGCAAGTACTAGGAAAAAGGGTTCACACATTTGGCGCTAGAAAGAGGGCTGGATATCACTTTCAATCCATTTTTCTCAAAAAATTTGCGTTTTCACTCACACCCAGAAAATTCCAATGTTGGGAGCTTAGCGTCACTATATAGCACCGCTGGAATTTAAAATTGCGACCCTAGACTCGTCCCACCAAAATATTTGAATTTTAAACTCCACCGCTGGACTCGTTGACCTGCAAAAATTTTCAAAAAATATTAAACTCTGATGCTAGATGAAAACTGCGACATGGGGCGAAAAGAGCAACACAGTTGAGCTCTCTGTCCCGACACAGAGTGATGCTGACTGGTAAGCGGTGCTCTGAGGGCACCGCTTAGAAACCAAACTACAACACAGTCACGAGTTGTGACAATGGCAGACAGTAAAAAGGGAAAATCTAATTTTAGCACGTGCTTTTGATTTATGATTAATTTCTCCTCTGTTTTCTATTTTTTAATTTTTGTGTTTTTCCAGAATTTGACTAGTTTTTCCTCCTTGCAGGTTGGAAATCATAATCAAAAGAAGGAGAAGCATGAGAAGGATTTTCATCAAATCATAGTGTTTTTAAACACTATAGTGTTGGTTTAACACTTTTCAACGAAATTGTTATCTTTTTCTTCCTTAAGACACTAGTTTTTGTTTGGGCTTAAAAAAAATCTTTCCATTTCTTGCAAAGGCTAAAACGAACTTTAGGATCACAACATACTAGAGTTTGTTTCTTTGGTTAACAAATTGAACAAAATGTTTATCACTTGTCTTTTGGTGCTCTAAAATGAATTCATTATTGCTTTGTGGATTTAAAAAGAACAAGTGTAACTTTGTTTGTTGTGAAAGCTTACTTAAACTAAAGCCATTGAAAAAGGACGTATGCACTTCTCTCGTGCTTTATAGCAATCTTGAGAATCAAAAGGCCTTTTTCATGACTTTGGGTTGAGATAAAGCAATCACCTCCACACTTTGATTTGGGTTTAAAATTGAACATCTTGTGCGAGTGTGAGTGGGGGCATTGTTGTGTATATTCTCTTTCCTTGTTGCCAACAAGGATTGATCGAGTTACGAATATTGTTCTTCATTCACTTTTGTTTATCCTAGAGGGCCTGCCTTGGGGAAAAAGTACTCACCCAAGGGAACGACTCAACCGGTAACACTCTAAAGCCAAGAGTATTTCCAACTAGGATATAAATGTGGATATTGGAAGAAATGCCAATATCACGCAGTTGATTCCAACAAGATGGATCCGAAAGGGGACTCTTGTCATATGGGTCAATCTCCACGAATGGAAAGTCCTTATTAAAACCCATGTGCTAGAATTTTCCAAAATCCTTTAATCTATTTGTTGGTGCAAGAACGGTCATTATGAAGCCATCCCACACTTTTACGGTCTTTTAGTAGAAATGGAAAACATTCCATGGGAGTTTCATGGGTTTTGATGCTTGGCTGCCCTGATTGACAATAATGAGTCGTGGAGTGGAGCCAGTGGGGTCAAGCATCTAACCATTCGCTAAAGATAGGCGTAGCTGGACTTGTCCAAGTGGGAATCCAACAAATATTGTCTTACACATCCATAGGATTGTACTTATTCTTGGGTTACAAAATGCATTGCTTGATCGAAAACACCTCAAAAACAAACACTTAACATCATCCAAATTTCAAACTCTTTTGAAGACAAATACAATTGACTCAATCCATATGTTATTGCTTTCCCTTGGGATTCACATCCTTAGAGGTTTCTAAGCATTGGATTATATCTTGATTTGTCTCCTTAACTAAACTATAGGGAAACCCTTGCCTTGAGTTCATTGAATTTCCACATAACATATCTTGTGGGGTTTGAAGAAATTAAGACATTGGACATCCTAGTTTGAAAACTTAATCATGAGAAAGTGTTTTTGGTAAAATAAAGACATTAAGCAAAGCTAAGCAAAATGAACTTTCATATGTGTTGAAGAATCACAATCCCAAAGCAAAAGTCATTGATTGGAAATCTGAAAATGAATGTTCAAATGAGATAATTTCTTGGTCACAAAGGTCTATAGGAAGCATTTGCATGCTCTTCAATACCTAGGTCTAGGCAAACAAAGTGTCTTTTTTAGGTTCAGCTTAGGATCAAAAGTGAATCAAAATCTTTTTCATCCATCCTTCAAAACATCAAAACCAACATCATCTCATCATCACCGTTTGGAAAATCTTGAAATCATCCTTAATACTAGGATTTTTAGAAAAATAAAAAATCATCAAAATCATTGAGATTGAATCCTTGAAAACATTATCAAAATCACCTTTGGCTAGGTATGTGTAGATGCATCCTTTTGCATATGCTTAGTCAAAGTTATCAAAATCATCTTTTCTAGCTTAGTATATGTAGATGAATCCTTCTTCATATACTTAGTGAAACGATCATCTTGTTTGAATAGTTGTGGGTAGATGCATCCTTCTTCTCACACATATTCAAATAATCATCCATTGAAAAAATATATCCCTTAGATCATCATCCAACATCTTAGGGTCTTTTTGTTCAAAATCAAAAGCAAATTAAAATCAGAATCAAGGGCAAAATCCCAAATCCAAAAACAAATCAAAATAAAAAAATTCGCAAGTCCTAAAATCCTAGTATCTTATGCAAGATTAATCAAAATACCATAACATCCATATCATCCATCCCTAACATCATCATCATATCATCACCTTTGATCCTCAAGGCATCCTAAAACTTTCTACTTTAGGCATAAAATAAAGATCAATCCAAAGAATCAAGAGATTCATCTCCCATATTCTCAAAGATTGATCCTTGTTTTATGGTTCTAACTAGATCTCAATACAAGAAGAGTATGGAAGCCAACAAAGAAACACCCGCTTCAAGCGATCTTAGCCAAACAAATGCATAAATGAATCTTCCTGAATCAAGTAATCCTTTGACCCTCTAATCATTGCAAAATCTGCAAGAAGAAAACCAAGGAGAGGACATTACCTTGGGAATGTCTCATGAGGAAATGACTGAAATGCTCCAAAATCCAGACAACCATAGAATCATCAATATCATGATGAGGCTCAACCCTTCATTATACATGCTTGAACTAGCAAAACAAGGGGTCAAACTACCTTCAGATTTTGATGTGAGTACCATAGTGGAGACATCATTTCCTCCAATCTCATCCACCATCCCCTTCTCATCTACACCCCCATCCCAAAAAGTCACACAAAACATCCCACAAATCATGACATCTTTTGCTCCATCCTAACCGAACGTTAACAAGGGAAATTCATTCATCAATGCTCTTCAAGCACACCCCCTTGTTAATAATCAAAATTTGGATGCAAACACCACCTTGGAACAAAATATACCCCAAAACCCATTACACAAAAATGTTCCTCTCACATTCCATCACGATCCATCATCATCATTTTTTCACGCAACACCTCTTCTCACAAATTCACAAGAAGAGGGAGATATGTTTGGACCAGGGGGCATATTCGACACCACAACATTTTCACAACAAATCACACCCCTTACATTTCCACCTCTCCCACCATTTCCATTATCATCCACACCACTCCTTGGTTTAGGGCTTCCCCCTCTACCAAGTATCAATCAAAAAAATATTCCAAATATCAACCAAAACATTATGTCAAATGCTCAAAATTTGTCGTTGATATCACAACAATAGATGACAAATGCACAAGCAATTGCAACATCATCAAACACCCCTTTAACATCACAAAGCATGATCACATCAACAACACCATCCATCACACAAAACACCAACACCACCTTCACAAACATCATTCCAAATCCACCACCACCAACTTTCACCACATCAAGCCAATACGATGCAACATTGCAAGCTAATTTCCAAAGAGGATACCAACAAGTTCAAAAACAAAAAGCCAAACAACTAGCTGCTCAACAAGTTGCTCAAGCTGCACAAGTCATGCAAGCTGCACAAGTCGCACTACAAGTGCAACAATCTCAACAAGCCCAAGCATTATTGCAACAACAACAACAACAAGCCGCCCAAGCCATGCAGGCATCACAAGCATTACAAGCACAAAGCGCTGCTCAAGCACAACTTCTATTGCAGCAACAAGTAGTACAAGCACAAGCCGCACAAGCGCAATCTCAAGTACAAGCTCAATATCAGGCACAACAAGCCCAATACCAAGCACAACTTCTTGCACAAAGACAAGCAACGCAATTGCAAGCATATCAACATGCATTAAAGTAATACCAAGAACAGCAAGAAGCAGCAAAATTGGCAGCCCAACAACAAGCATTGTTGGAACAATAGCAAGCACAACAAGTGTTGTTGTAACAATAACAAGAGCAACAAAAAGCACAAATCTTAGCGCAACAACAAAAATATCAAGAACAAGCGTTGTTCATACAAAAGCAGGTGGAAGCCTACCTCGCTCAGAAAAACATACAGATACCATCGAACAACACACTGACCAACCCACCCATCCAACCCATGATCGAAACACCCCAAAACACTTTCATCCCACCCCCTGATCCACAAAATGATGTGACAACACAACTCAGGTTGCTCTTGCAACAAGTGCTCGACCTTCAATTAGGGTGAACAACCAAAACACCAAGCAACTTGTGTCCCTATCCATTCAATAAGAGCCTAGTAATGAAACCATTCCCCAAGGGATTTGAAATCCCCAAATTTGGCAAATACCGAGGGATGGAAAACCCTGAAGATCACATCAGGGAATTCCAGGTTCATTGCATGGAGGTCACATATGATGATACTTATCTGATGTGGCTATTCCCTAGGATTTTGGCAGGCCACACTATAGAATGGTTCTCTCGCTTACCTTTAGGCATTAGAACATTCCAAGAAATTAGGGACGCATTCATTAAAAATTATGCATGCAACATTACAATGGATGTTAGTCTCGAAGAACTCTCGGCTCTAAAACAAGGAAAGGGTGAATCATTCACCTCCTTCCTACAATGATGGTGATCCAAGGCCAATCAGAGCAAGTGGACCATGCCAAAAGAACAACAAGTTTTCACCATCATAACCAACCTTGAAGGCCACTTGGAATTTCATCTCAAGGTTCAGGGCATCACTACATATGATCAGTTGATCCCCAAGGCGCTTAGCATTGAAAGAGCCCTTGTGACTCAACCTGCGGAATCAACATCATACCAAGAACAACAAAACAACTGCCCACCATCCAATTACAATGATAAACCTCGCACGTGGGAAAGGAACAAAAACATTACTAATGATTGTGTCATCAATTCCAAGGTGGTCATTAGTGTTCCTTGCCAAAATACACCCACACCGCAAATCCAAACACAACACCAGAACACTCATCACACAACATACCAACCCAACACCAATCCAACAATCAATAATCTTAATGACCAAAGGGGACCACCCCAACGCAAAAGTTATCCCAAACAAAAATACACCATTTTTGGGGAACCACTTGAGGACATAATGAAAAAATTGATCGACGAAAAACTCATCAAGCCTCCTACATTTGAGAATTACCAAGAACCCAATGTCAAACCTCCTTGGTATAATGAGAATCAACTTTGCAAATTCCATAAAATCAAAGGCCACACCACAAATAGTTGCATGAGACTCAAAAACATCATTCAAGATCTCATCGATAAGAAAATCATAAACGTGGAACAACCTACAGGAAATTAGGATCTTAAGATATATACGAATCCGATGCCGAATCATGGAAACAAAGGGAATAAAAATGATAAAGGGAAGGGAAATGTAAATAATGTGTATGAAACAGTCATTGCCTCCCTAAATGAAGACTGCACGGTCATCACCATCAAGGGCGCCCATGTCGAAGATTGTGGAGTCACCACAAGAGGCGGCAAAGTCACCATCGCAGGATCATCCCAACCAAATAGAGTCCCTTCATCTAGATCCATTCCTAATGGCTACAATGTCCTAGATCAGCTCAAGAGAACACCAACACACATTTCCATCATGGAGTTGTTAAAAATATCATCAATGCATAAAAGGATCCTTGAGGAAGCGTTGGCCTCATCCACTGTCCCCGCAGACCTTGATGCGGAGCAATTCCAAGTTGTGGTTGGAAATATCATTAGACCTAATCTTCTTACATTCTCTAACCAATATTTCCCCGTCCAACCATCTCACAACTATGTACTTCACTTGGAAGCCATAGTACACAAGAGAAAAATCAAAAGGGTCTTGGTGGATGGAGGTGTGGATTTGAACATTTGTTCTCTCAGCCTCATCAAGCAGCTGAAAATATCAGAAGATTCTATCGACAAAGGGAAGGGTATCACGATAAGAGCATATGATGACCAAGAAAGAGTCTCTCAGGGCACAATCAAACTCCCTATTCAAGTAGGGAAGACTCTCATGGAAACCACTTGTTAGGTCTTGGACCTTGACTTGCCATATAATATCCTCCTGGGACGCCCATGGATCCATGCAATGAAAGTTGTAGCATCAACCTTCCACCAATGTGTGAAATTTACACATAATGGACAAGAGGTTACTGTCCATGGAGATCCCGAACCTTTCTCATATTGCAAAAATCTTGAAGCAAAGTATTACAAAATCCCCCAAGTGCCAAAAAATGATGAGGGCCCATCCACACCATACATCGACCCTGCCACCCTCGCGTCCACTTCTATGATAGAGACACCCGCCACTCCCACCATTCCCACCATCTCCAACATCAAGCTCATCATCCAGGAGGATGGTTGTGGAAGCTACAAGCTCCCTGACAATGCTTTTGTGATAGGAGAGTTACCACAATCTCCTAGATCACGGGGATGTCCACAAGAAAACCAAGCTTCCACATAACGAACATCTCTTGAAGACTATCCCAAATTCACAAGATGGGGAGACCTTGGCTAGGAGGTTATTGAAGCAGATCCATCTCACATGTTCTATCAAGATGAAAGACCGAAACCTAAATTACCAATGGATGAGACAAGCAAGGGCCTACAAATGATGCTCGCAATGGGCTATGACAGAAATCAAAGACTGGGACAAAATGACAATGGGATCATAATACCTATCATGCCAGAGATGCGACCCATAACAAATATTGGCCTTGGATGTACCCCTCCGAGTATAACCATACGTGGCCGAAGTCCTTGGGTTAGAACGGTTAATATTTCTCCTCAGCCAATACTAGCAGAAGTATGCTCGCCAATATCCATAGGTAGAGGCATACATAACTTTATAACTGAGGCCTACATTAGTAGCGATGACAAGGATACCATGACCAATCTACCTAGGTTATTTGAGATGCCACCCTGTGTATGATTAGCATCATCTCCTTCGAACCAGACCATCAAAATCATGAGATCTGCTTAGTATATCCCCAACTCATCAACTATGACCAACGAGGACCACCAGTTCTTGATACATTAGAAAACGATGAGGCACTCTCAGAATTCATGGGATTGAGGGATAACATTCCAGATGGAGATCATAAAGCAGGGTTTATAATGGAGTTGGACACACATTCCTATTATGGGGAAATGATTGAATCCTTCAGTCGCAAAAGTGAGAAACTAAGAATCATATCCAAGTCCTTGAGTTAAAACCACACTGTGGCACTCTCTGACAAGAAAAAAGTAAAAAGAAAGGATGTATCCAATGGTGAAAACCTCTCTGAGGTGCCCAAGGATGAAAGATTCAGTCTTCCTTTAAGAGCTATTCATCAGGAAAAGTCAGCAGTCTTGGCCGAAAAATGCAATCCTGTCAACCTAGGAATAGAGGAGACCTCGCATATCACATTCTATGTGGAATCACTATTATTAGAAGAGCAAGAACTCCTAGCAGCATTCCTAAGGGAAAGGAAAATAAACTTCACATGGAGCTATGTTGACATGCCAGGGCTTGATCCAGAGACTATGGTTCATCACTTAGTAGTGTATCTAGAAGCAAAGATGGTCAAACAAAAGCTTCTGAAAATGGATCCTCAAATCACTCTATTAGTCAAAATGGAGCTAAAAAAGCTACTAGATGCAGGATTCATACGACCAATAGATTATCCAGAATGGGTGTCAAATTTGGTACCTATTTCAAAACCTGATGGAGCCATTAGAATCTGCACAGACTTCAGAGATTTGAACATGGCATGTCCAAAGGATGATTTCCCACTTCCTATCATCGACATGATAGTAGACATGACAACAGGACATGAGATGCTATCACTAATAGATGGATTTTCAGGATACAATCAAATCATGATAGCAA
>VDFB02109042.1:62957901-63003123 GCA_007258455.2 Sequoia sempervirens | reverse complement strand
CAAGTTTTAGATGTTTTTACATTTTTGGATACCCTCTTTCATCATAATGAAATTCCTACCTTTGGTTTTTTATTTTACGTTTACGGGTTGAAAGATATTGCAGTTTTAGTTTCCCAGTTTGCACCGAAAATCTTTGAGTTAGATTTGAGGCACTTAGAGTTCCTGAAATGGCCCCAAAACTTGCCAAAATTGGTAGTGAGGATTTCAAGCGCTTTGACTTCGAGACCTTTCCAACGGTTCAAACGGTTCGTGAATCGGAGTCCCGGATCAAAAGTTATGGCCCCGGGAAGTTGGCGCACTTTCTAGAAGATACAATTGCAAATGTTCTTTTGAAATTTGAACTTCATGTTGTAAATTTTTGGCGCCAAACTGCCTAAACTCAAATTTGAATGTTGTTTTGGCTCCAAACTAATGAGGAGCTCTATTTATGGGCAAGTTTCTAATTTTTGGGTAACTTTTTGGGGACAAGCTCGCATATTGCGAAAGGGTTATTCTGTAGCTTTTGTAACTTGCATGTGTTGTAGAACTTTGGGATTTGAGATCCTCTCATGTAAGAAGTACCATTTTCTGAATAATAAAATTATTCTCTTGTTTGTGGGTTATTTTTTTTTGTGTCTTGGGTTGTGCCCTCATCAAAAGTTGTCATAGTTTGACATCAATGACAACACTAGAAAGACAACATAGTGCAACAATCTTCTTATTGACATCAATGACAACACAAATATCCAAAAAAAATTATCTCTTTTCTATAACTATGAGTTCTCTTATTCCTTTCTGATGAAGTGCAAGGCCACCTTGACATTTAAATCCCATGTTCTTGATGATCTCAAGTCCCTCAATATATTACTCAACTATTAGGGTGGGTTGTTCTTTATCTTCTTGATATAGCCACTTGGAGATGTCTTCTTCTATAACCTCTTTGTTCTTCTATCTCAACCATGAGAATATGGTGGGTTCATACTTGATAATTGATGTTTTCATTTCTAGGTGCTGAGGTTTTCTATATTTCTTAGGAAAAACCAAAATTTATCCTACATAGAAGGAACCTTTTAAATCATATTCTCCACAATCCTTGTCATGCATTTTGACCTTGATTTTAGGAATGGGATTATTTTTATTGTATTATGATGCCAATGTGGATGGGTTACTATTAGATGATGATGAAGTGATGCAATTGTTGGGTACTTGGAAGATATTTTGGTATTTTTCCTTTATAATTTGGAAAAATTGGAAAGGGAAAGGGTCCACATAAATGGTTACCTTAGTTTCATTGTAGGGAAATGCATCTATTGATGTGGATGTTAGTCACACATAACACAAATCAAATTCACAAATAAATTTACCTCACTTGAAAGAAAATTGAATTCTAAGATAGAATTTGATATTCCCAAGGCTTTGTTAGACAAATCTTGATTTCAAGTTAGTTTTACTCGGTGTCTGTTGTGATGTTATTTTTACAAAGGGACTTACGCACTGGATCTAAAAGAATGGGTAGATTCTAAAGATAATTGTTAATTTCACAAAATCAACCTTTAATTTGTGTTCAAAGATCTTTAATCTAAATATATTTACTTATTTCAGAACACTTTCATCATCAGATTTATTATTTCATGAAATTAAAAGATTTGCAACAATATTTCATGAATTTCAAAAAAAAATTCTATCACTTAAGTAGATTTAGCTTTAAGCATTCAACAATTTCATAGAAAATGGAATATTTTCAATAAATTTCCATTCATTCATCTATTTTTTAGAACATTTTCAAGAATTTAAACATCTATTCTAAAATAAAGCATTGAAAATTACTAAAAAATAAATTTCTCTTAGTTATTTTCCACGCATGCCCTAAAGAATTAACCAAATCAAAAAAAACTTATTTATACAAGTCACCAAATTGCTTCATAGATAAATATAAAATGGTGTGATTTTTTAAAAAGATGGGTTTTATTTTGAACACCGAGTAGGTTCTATATGCACCCTTAAATGATGCAACACATAGTCTTGTTCAACTGAACTAACAAAACCAACTACAAAAGATTCATGAGATAGGTAGCTATCAAATTGGATCTAATATTGATTAATGTCTATGTGCATACAAGTTTTTAGAATAGAATGATTTAGAAATGTTCCATAGAAAAATGGACCTTTTGACATTTTCATGGTCTTTTAGGTCTTTCTTCATGATGCTTGGTCTATTTTTCTTTGATTTAATGTTGCAATGTGGCTTAAACATTCACATTAAGTCCCTAAAATTCAAATTATGACATCTTGTGAAGGTGTTGTGAAGTGTTGTAAGACATTTCTACACTTTTCTAGACTCTATTCATTACAATTCACCTAAAAATCACCTTTTCATCACTTATCAAGTCTTATTTTGAAGTGTTGTAAAGTCTTGTAACAAGATTTCACACTTTTCTAGGCTTAATTACACTATTTACACCTTTCCTATGCTTTATTTCATCCCTTTATGCCCTTATAAGGCTTAATTAAGTGTGTCTTTGAATGTAAACCTGACAAACAACATTAAATGCAAGATAATTCCCAACACCCACTTTCAAGTCTAAGGTGGAACCCATTCGCCATGGGTGGTGAATGAGTCCCTCTTGGCTCAAAATTTAAAATATTTAAAATTTTCTTTTTGGTTTTTATTTAAAATCACCTTATGTCACCTTGTGATGAGGTATCATCAGGTTACTGAGAAACAAGTGTGTATAAATAAGTGTTTTTACATCCATTTTAACACCCATTCATCAAGTTCACTAATTCACTCATTCATTCAAGCATTCAAGCACTTTGCATCATTCAATCGAGCATTAATCAAGTATCTTGGAACAACCATTGATATATCTTTAGATTTATTCAATAAGGTTGGTGAGTTAGGAAATTTGCATGTTGTCCATTCATCTTTCCTTGTTCATTTCTTCATTAAGGGTTTGATTACCAAAGTAGGATTTGACCAAGGAAAATCCCTATAACCTAACCCTTAACCATTTTTCTCCTTTTGTATGTGTGTTTGAAAACTTGTGTGTGTAGATTTATCAAGAAATTAGGTGTTGAAATGTGGTCAACAAGTCAACAAAGTGTTTCAATTCAACTACAACCTATTGCAAGCTTGGAGACAACCTATAGTCTATTTTTTACAGATTTGACTCCATCAACCTGACAAGAAGACAATCTCAGATATAGTGCTATAGAATTGGTTCCTGATTTCATAGAATTTTGGGAGAGGACTGATTCACCATTAGTGGTGAATGAGTCCCAACTTAAGGCTAGAAAGTTATATTTTGTCAGATTCTAGATCCCGACACTTAGAAACCTATTTTATAGAAGTTTTCATTAGAAGCGAGACTAATTCTCCATCAGTGGCAAATGAGTCCCACTAGTGATTTTTAGTGATATCTGTCAGCATTCAAGACACTCCAGATTCTTCATTCTCTGCCTAGGTGCACTCTAATTCAACCTTCATTTTTTTTGCATTTGTTCATACTTTAGTTTATGCTTGCATATCACATTGTGTTTTCAAAAATCAATTATTTCTTAGGTTTTACATTCATAATCAGTCAATTAATTCGCTTAGTTGCACTTAGATCATCTCATTTAGCCTTAATAACATCATACAAATCTTAATTTGAGTGAAACACATTGATTTTCCGTGAGGTTTATCTCTCTCCTTTTAGGTGAAACATCCTAAGAGTGCAAGAGTAGCTTATAAGCCTCACGCCCAAAAATCTATGATTCAAGAAAACAAGAAAAAAGAGAAAAACTTAGAGAAGTGTTGGATCTTTTGACATCCAAAAATTCTAAACTTAAAATGAAAATAAGACAACATTCAACCTTTTATATAACATAAGGCTTCATAAAATCAATTACAAATGATGAATGATCAAGATTCATCCTCCAAAATCAATGGTAGCAAAATAATCTCTTCACATGGGTGATGTCAGCAAGTAGTCCTGCTAACAGTCACTTGAATTCCCTAAAAAATGAAAAATTGAAATTTATCAAATATCAAGTCATTTATAAACTTAACTGACATATACATTTAATTCATGACTTTATAATTAAGTTTAAAAAATGCATTAATGTTTCCCAAACATTAAATAAGCCCAATTTTAAGTTGTATTCCCATGAAAATGTGATTTATTCTCATTTTAAACATTCATTTCCATATTTTTTAATTTACAAAATTACCTCAAATGATTATTTTGGTTTTTTTTCTCATCTTTTCATCTTTCCAAATCATTTTGAAATTTTAAATTTTGTTAAGAAACGAGTGAGATATGGTTGTTTTTGTGAAACTTGTTTTTTTTCAAATTTCAAATTTTTTGAAAAAAAAATGGAAACTAGAAACTCTTAAAAAAACTGAGAATTCTTAAAATACCGAGAACTGGGAACTGGGAACTCTTAAATTTGAGTTTTCAAATGCACACTTTTCTTACGGTAACCCTATTCCCTACTGGCCATAACTCTTTTATTTTAAAGTATTTTCAAAAAATTCAAAAGGAAACTCTCATTTTTTTCTCATGCTCTTTCCATCCATGGTAAAAAGTCAACCTTTTGGAAAATTAAAATAAAAAAATGGGAACCAGGAACATGGTGCTTAATTTCTTCATGTAACATAATTTTTTTCTTTTAACTCAAACCCGCTTATTTTCTGAGTATACTTAAAAATTCTAAAAAGTAACTCATATTATTTTTCGGTGTTCTACCCATTCATGGTGACATTTCAACCATTAATAATACCCAATTTTGTATTTTGAACTTATGATAAAATTTCAAGTATTTTGACCATTAGGGTAATTGATTTTGAGGTTTGGTGGACCTAAAGAAATCACAAAGATAGCAAGGCAAGCTAGACCTAAGCTAAAAAAAAGAGGGGGTCCTTATTTTTCCAAAAGAAAAATGGGGCATGTTGTGAGACCACACAACAACTAAAAACCAAAAAATCAACAAAATTAAAAAAATTCAATGAAATAAATGAAAATTTATGCATAAAATTTCCAACTTTAGTAAATCCCAACTTGTTATCTAGCCACATAACAATATGATTAACAAAAACAATAAGATTTTAAAAGGAATTTAAGGTTTTGCATATGATTCATTCCTTTCCTTGAAAAAAGTAAGAGGATAGTAAATGCTTGTACTACACTACATAGTTTGGTTTAACTTTTTCAGCCAACCTTGGATAGAGCCTTACTACCAATCAAGCATCCATAGCCTTCACAAGGTTATCTCTATAATTCCCCCAAACATAGCTCTACTGCCAGCTAGACATCTATAGCCTTGGTAGAGATATTTGGATGATCTAAAGAGTTGAATTTTCTCTTTTGATATTCATTTTGTTATTTTTTTTTTTTTTGATATTTCATTGTAAGCTCTTTTGCTTCAACTTGTAGGAAATGAAGCCTAATATTAGGTTGGGATTTATAGTGGTAGAAAAAGGAAACTTTTAGATTCTTCACTTAATACAAACATCCACTACCCCCCCCAAAATTTCAAAGAATTTTTTAAATGTGAGAGTATGTATAATTCCTTGAATGTTTCATGTTATTCACTACTAAGTAAACCTTCATGTGGCACACCAAATGAATCAAATTTACTAAAATTATAAACTTATACAAAAAATTACCCTTATTTCTATAATTAAAAAAATCTTGTAATTTCTAAAAGTTACCAGTTTGCTCCATTTAGACATTCTAGAAAAATAAGAAACTCCAAAACAAGCACAACGAGAAATAAAAACCAAAAGAAAATAACCTACAAGAAGAAAGTAGGAAAACTTAAGCAAACCTAACCTAATTATATACAAGGAAATTACTTATAAGAATATGACCTCAAATAATACATATTTACACCCAAATCTACATAATTATACAAAATGTGAAAGAGAATTAAGGAAACAATTAGGGTTCTTAATCTAGCAAATTTATCTTTGTATTCTGAAAAATAATTTTATGCCCTATTGTTCTTATATTCATTGTAGTAATCCCTAACTATTAGTAGTTGAGGTAATTCATCATTCTCATGGTTGATCCAAATGCAAGTTGTATTTTTAGAAATCAAAATAATAATCAAAATTTATAACATGAAGGAAAGATATGACCTGATAATTTCATGTTCATGAGAACAAATTTGATTCTTTCCAACCAATTCCTCATATAATAAATTTGAATTTTCATCTTCAAGAGGACAAAGTTCATGATGAATCATTCCTTTTGCATCTGTAGCATGCAAACAATTATATTAAGCTTTCAAAAATTTATTGTGAAGATCATACTTATCATTTGTAGAATTTAAAACATGAAACTTTTTATCCTCTTCAAGATTATTATGTAGCAAGAAAAATGATTCTTCATCCATTTTTTGCATCAAATCTGCATTATTAACATCCTTTTCAGCATCTTCCTTCGCTAATTTAGTAGCAATATTTATTCATATTTCATTGTGCATGGTTGTTGGACTTTCCTCTTCAAAAGGAAATTCAAAATCATTTTTGATTTCCTATATGTTAGCAATATCTAAATGAAAATTTTCATCATTGAAACATGACATAATTTTTTTTTCTCTATTTAACTCATTTGACTGTAAAGATGAAACATCTTTTAACAGGTAGGATAACTTCGATGTTTCAAACTCCAATTGATTTGGTAGTTGTATTTTTATAGCAGCAGTGGAACTTTGTAAATCTTCAATTTCCCCTGTCTTCATCATTTGTTGATCCTCAAACAATTTACTCAGTTGTTTGGTAAAGTCTTTGACTGTATTGATCTGCAACAATATTCTTGCAATGCATTATGTAATTTATAAAATTTATATAATACATCATTATTTATTTTATCTCTTATGACTTCTTTTGTTGCTGTAGAAAAATATTTTTCATTAAATGCATCCTTGGATTAATCTTCTGCCTATTCATGTTTTTTCATATGATTATTTATATTAGCGACTTTAATTTTTTTTTGTCATGCTTCAAGACATTTAATCAACTCTAATTTGATCATTTGAAGATTTATTGCTATGCTTATCAATTTCATTCTGATGAATCCTTTCTTTTCTTTGAGGAGCTTCATAACTATACACTTCAGTAATAGGGATTAATTTTTTCAAAGCCAAATCTAATCTAGTAAAAAAACTTATGCAATTAATTTCACCATGATTTGTTGTATTATGTATCCTACAGTTGTTAAATAAAGCAAAATTAGGCAAATACTAAGGATAAATATTTTTATCTAAAATTCCTTGAATGATAGGAATGTTAATATGGAAATTATCTTCACAACAAGAATGTTTATACCTCTAATTTTCCATTTAAGCTTAGATTTTTTTATTTTCATAATTTTTTACTTTTTATTTAATTTTTTAGATTTTAGATTTTTTTTTTTTAATTTATTTTAAAGAGAGATTTGTAATCTTATATTAAACATTACAACATTTTATCAGCTCCAAAATGTGCAAGCCCTCCTTCTAGTGCCAATTTTGTTGATGTGGATGTTAGTCACACATAACTCAAATAAAATTCACAAAGAACTTTACCTCTCTTGAAAGAAAATAAAATTCTAAGATAGAATTTGATAATCTCAAGGCTCCATTAGCCATATCTTGACTCTACTAGTTTTACTCAGTATTCATTGTGAAGATATTTTTACAAAGGGACTTATGCATTGGATTTGAAAAAATTGTTAGATTCTGAAGATAATTGTTAATTTCACAAAATCAACCTTTAATTTGTGTTCAAAGATCTTTAATTTGAATATATTTATTTATTTCAAAACACTTTCATCAACAAATTTATTATTTCATGAAATCAAAATATTTGCAACAATATTTCATGAATTTCAAACAAATTTGCTATCACTTAAGTAGATTTAGCTTTAAGCATTCAACAATTTCATAGAAAATGGAAGATTTTCAATAAATTTACATTCATTCATCTATTTTTTGGAACATTTTCAAGAATTTAAACATCTATTGTAAACTAAAGCATAAAAAATACTGAAAATTAAAATTTCTCTCAGTTATTCTCCACGCATGCCCCAAAGAATTAACCAAATCAAAGAAAACTACTTGACACTTCCCCAGATTACTTCACAGCTACATATAAAACGATGCAAGGTTTTAAAGAGAGGGGTTTTAGTTTGGACACCGAGTAGGTTTTGTATGCATCCTTAAACAGTGCAACACACAATCTTGTTCGATTTAACTAACAAAACTAGCTACAAAAGATTCATGAAATAGGTAGCTGTCAAATTAGCTCTAATATTGATTAATTTCTACATGCATACAAGTTTTTAGATCAGAATGATTCAAAAAATAGGAAAAAAGAACAAAACTTAGAGAAGTTTTGGCTCTTCCAACATCAACAAATTCTAAACTTAAAATGAAAATAAGAAAACATTCAAACTTTAATAGAAAATAAGGCTTCATAAAATTAATTACAAATTATCAATGGTTAAGATTCATCCTCCAAAATCAATAGTAGCAGATTAATCTCTTCACATGGGTGATGTCAGTAAGTAGTCCCATTAACAGTCACTTGAATTCCCTACAAAATGAACAATTGAACTTTATCAAATACCAAGTAATTTATAAACTTAATTGACATATACATTTAATTCATGACATTAGAATTAAGTTTAAAAAATGCATTAATGTTTCCCAAACATCAAATAAGTCCAATTTATAGTTGTATTCTTGTGAAAATATGATTTATTCCCTTTTTAAGCATTCATTTCCAGATTTTTTAATTTAGAAAATTACCTCAAATGAATATTTTAGTTTTGTTCCTTGTATTTTCAGCTTTCCAGATCATTTTGAAATTTTAAATTTCGTTAAGAAACAAGGGAGATATGGTCATTTTCGTGAAACTAGTTGTTTTTCAAATTTCAAATCTTTAGAAAAAAAACTGGAAACTAAAAAACTCTTAAAATAACTAGAAATACTTAAAATATTGGGAACCAAGAACCAGGAACTAGGAGCTCTTAAGATATCAAGAACTGGGAACTGGGAACTCTTGAAATACAAGGAACCGAGAACTCTTAAATTTGAGTTTGCAAATGCACACTTTTCTTTTGGTAACCCTATTCCCTACAAGCGATAACTTTTTTTATTTTAAAGTATTTTCAAAAAATTCAGAAGGAAACCCTTGTTATTTTCCCATGCTCTTTCCATCCATGATGAAAAATCAAGCTTTTGGAATTATTTTTTAGAAAAAGGGAATTGAGAACTTGGTGCTTAATTTCTTCCTGTAACATAAAAAAAATCTTTGAACCTAAACCCACATATTTTCTGAGTATCCTCAAAAATTCCAAAAAGTAACTCATATTATTTTTTGATATTCTACCCATTAATGAAAAAAATTCAACCATTAAGAATGATGAGCCCAAAATGTGCTCATAGTTTGGATATTATGAACTTTTAATGCCTTTACTTTTGTTATGTGTGGTTGTTTAAAACTCTTTTGAAACCTTTTATTGGGGTATCCTGTAGCAAAATATTTTCATATTCCTGCAGCCTACTGTGTTGTCTTGACTACATTTATTACCCCGTTGAATCCCTAAATGACTGGTATATAGCATATAGTTTTTGAATTATGAAATAGATTTAAATATGTGATTAATGAACAGATATTGTGTATGTGCCATGTGCCTTTTCTTTCACATTTGTTACCTTGTGTTTCACAGGTTGTTGAAGAAAGTATGATCAAGTCAAGTGCAGCCGATCTCGGCCTTGCAGTAAAATCTATTTCCTGCACGACTTCGAGCAAGCTCTGGCAAAGACTTTTTGACCAAAACTGTTGGGAAAGATTTTTAATGACAGTCAATCTGGAAAGAGTGGAGTGCTAGATTTTCTCTAGATCAGGTTGAACGGATAAATTCATTTATGAAGTTTATTCCTTGATTCTGGGATACACTTTACTTCCACGTCTTTCTTTGATAGAGTTAGTTAGTTAGTTGTTCTCCTGATTTTAAATAAGGTTCTCCTCCTGTGCGAGTGAGAAGGGAGATGATAGTTAATAGTAAGATAGAAGCATAGTGATAGAGATATAGCAGATATCATGTCATAATGAAAAGAAGAATCTGTATGACAAGAGACAAAGTTTGTTGTTAATTTCCATATCAACAAAGCAATGTATACCATTCTGTTTTCATGAATAAAGTTTGATGAAGTTCTGAGTTCAGCACTTGCATAACCAGTAGATGCTTGCTAAGGGGGCCCACTTAGTAAGTATCTGTAGCTAGTTAGTTAGATGTTATTTTCTGTTGATCATCAGTTAGCTTTCATCTTTGAAGTTTCCATACAAACTCAGTCTTGTATTGCTCCTGTAGCATCAGGAATCCATCCCTGTGCCTGTTCCTGCAACATAAGGCCAGTTCATAGTTTGTGTTTCAGTCGTAGCTGTTATGGTTTCTTTTTTAGTTAAATCATGGTTGAGTTAAAAGAACTTTGCATTACCTTTCCATAGTGTAGATAGAATTCCTTCCAAGTATTTATTTATGTTAAGTTGTGACCGAAACTAGTTCTTAGTGCATATATTATGCTGCGCCATTCAAAGTATACGTTCCCTGGTTTGACAAGTAAATGAACGTCCATAAAAAGATATTAGTCACCTGCTGGAATGTCCAATTCCTAGGAAAGGTTTTACTGTGATTTTCATATCTTTTTGTGGGCGCGACCATTTTTGGCGCCGTTGTCAGGGATGGTGTCAATCTAAGAACTTGCTATAGTCATTGTTAGCAGTAGCTTAGTCAGTTGTTTAAGTATTTTCAAGTTCTTTTTAAATACCATCTATTCTATTGCATGCATAGAAGAAGAAGAGACGCACTGGGAAGGTTCCTCCCTGAAAACCTATTTGTTGAACTACCATTTAACCCAACTGACGAAGAACCTGAGGAAAATCCATTTGCTCTGCTATTTTAGCACACAAATATGGCAAATAATCCAGCTAATCCACCTCCTGCTTTTGAGTTTCCCATTGTTCCCCAACGAGATACTGACAATCTTAAGAATATTCCATCTTCATTGCTTCCCAAGTTCTGTGGCCTAGTTACAGAGGACCCAGAAACTTTTCTGTTTGAGTTTGATGTCCTCTGTCGCAGTTATGACTACAATTCAGATGCTCATAAACTGAAGTTGTTTCCTTCCACCTTGAAGGAGGGAGCTCTCAGGTGGTTCATGAGTTTGGGAAGAGGTGTTGTTGATAGTTCGGAAGCCATGCAAACAAAATTCCTTGAGAAATATAAGGAATATTGTAAGAGTGCTAGTAAAGGTGATGACATATTTAGAATTCAACAGAAGGAGGATGAAAGTTTGGAAGATTATATCTCAAGATTCTTGTTTTTCCTGAAAAAGGAACTCAAACCATACTCTCAATGAAGACTCTTAGAAACTACTCTTTTTAAGGGGAATCGGTGATGCCTGTATAGACGCCCTGGACCTAATGGGAGGAGGTGATATAACCCAACTTCCTTGGGATGATATAAAGAAAATATGTCTTAACTACTCTCGAGTAATAGTTAAGAAAGGTCGAGATCATCATGCTATAGTGGGGAAGTCTTCTTCTGGTGGAGTTTCCTAGATGGAGATAACAAATTTCCTGTCTGATTTCAAGTAGGATATCATTAATAATATGGCTACTCAACTGGACACTATGCAAGCTCAGAAGAAACATGAGGAAGCCGAGGCAGTTTTGGCTGAGTTCTATCCATACTGTAGATAGAAAAAACGTGACTGTAGATGCAAGATTGTGGCTAATCTGGAAGCTAAGCAATTACCTACTGACTTTAAGCTAGTAGAAGGTGATGATGATCAAGTGTTCTTTGTTGCACAAAGGAGACCATGGGCTCAAAGACAAGGTATGCCTCAAGATCCTTTGACTTTTGGTAATCCTTATTCTGGCTATAATAACTAATGGCAACCTACATATGGACCACCACCACCTTAGAATACATCTCAACCAAGTTGGCATAATTATTAGACCCCTCAATGGAAATCTCCTCAAGGAGGTTGGCAGCAGCCACAAGGAAAATGAATCCCACCCCTAGGTAATTGGCAGCAAAATCCTCAATGGAGAAGTCCCCAGCAATGGCAAAGCTAGTCCCCTAGGTTCCTGCACCTTCCACAACCACAACCACAGGCCCTCATGCCACCTCCTGCAGCGACTGCCACAAATACTGACCCTCCAAAACAAATGCCTAAGCCTGCCTAGCCGTTGCCAAATCCCAATAATAAGCAACAACAGCAGCCACATCAGCCTATGTATCTTGCTGACACCAACCAATATCAAGCTTATGCCTTAAACGTTAATGATATCCATTTGAGGTCTGGAACCACTCTACCTACTCCAAAACCGCCTCTAATTACTGAAATACCAGATTCTCCCCTTGAAGAATCTACTGCACGTGTTGTTCCTATTGAGCATATGCCTATAACTGATACGGTTTCTAAGGAGCCCATTTTGCAAAGTCAAGACAAACCACCTTTTCCTCAGAGGTTGCAAAGTACTGCATTTAAATCCATGGAAGAACCCACTTTTGACATTTTGGATCAGCTCAAGAATGTACAAATTCAAATCCCTTTATTTTAGGCTATTAAATATGTTCCCATTTTTGGAAAAGCTATTAAAGAAGCCTATTTGAAGAAGCCTGGACAGAAGAAAAAGGATCCCCAAACAATTCATGTCTTAGGGAAATTGGCTGATATAATATTGGGAAATGTAGTCATTCCAAAGTATATTGACCCTGGAAGTCTTGTAGTGCAAATACATATAAATGGCCAAATTGTGAAAAATGTTTTGATTGACTTAAGTGCTGCCATTAATGTCATGACAAAGCATACTATGGACTCCTTGAGCATTCTAAACATTAGGTCTACACCTACAGTTCTGCAGCTTGCAGATAGCTCCACAGTTAAACCTGATGGAATGGTGGAAGATATAATTGTTACTCTTGAATCTTGGGAGTATCCAACTGATTTCACAATATTATCAGTTAAGGAAACTTTAGGAGGATATCCAGTTATCCTTGGTAGACCATGGTTAGCCACTACTGATACTTTTATAGGATGTCGTTCTAGAGATATGACCATTTTTTATGGACAGTCCACAAAAAAATTGGCTTTGTATCCGCCTGCTAGACCTCAACCAGATTTGTCCCAACATGTTTGGCCAGATGTGGGGGAAGAAACTGAAGAAGCCAGTCCATTGGTTCAATTAATGATGCTTCAAAATGATCCATTCTCACAACTTCAGAAGGAGGATGCCTTGCTTTTTCAAGTTCTGCAGTTTAACTCTGATATGGGTAGTTCATCTGATCCAAATAGTAGCCATCTACAATGTTTCCTGCAGCAACTAAATTCTGAGAGTTCGCTGCCTAAACTCCCTGCAATTTTTCATAACTTGCTTTCACAAGAGGTACAAACGTCACCTGTAGATTCTATGAGTAATCTCACTAAACAGATAGAATTGTCTCCAGGTCACTGTTTGAATATCAATAGCAAGCTAGCACAATTCCAGCAGGTTGTCTTATTAAAAATGCTACAAGATCAACATAAAACTTTTGCATGGGAATATGGGGACATGCAAGGAATAGATCCTCAAATTTGTACTCAAAGGATCTATATCAAAGAAGATTGTTTACCAGTTAGGCAGCCTCAAAGAAGAATAAATCCAGCACTTAGAGAAGTAGTTAAAAATGACCTTCAAAAGTTGCTTGATGTTGGTTTTATTTACCCAATCTCTGACAGTCAGTGGGTTTCTCCATTATTTATTGTCCCTAAGAAAGGTGGAAAATGGAGAGTGTGTAGATTACAGAGAATTGAACACTGCTACTAAAAAAGATCACTTTCCACTACCGTTTGTAGACCAAGTACTAGACTCACTGTCTGGCAAAAGATATTTTTTCTTTTTGGATGGTTACAGTGGGTACAATCAAATAAAAATTGCCCCTAAAGATCAAGATAAGACCACTTTTACCTGTCCATGGGGAACATTTGCTTACTCGGTCTTGCCTTTTGGTCTATGCAATGCGCCAGCAACATTTCAAAGAGCAGTAATTAGTATCTTTGCTGATATATCTCATGACTGTATGGAGATTTATATGGATGATTTCACTACTTATGGAGTCACATTTGAAGAAGCACTAGTGAATTTAGAAAAAGTATTGAAAAGGTGCAGAGAGCAAAATTTGTCTCTAAACAGTGAAAAGTGTTTTCTAATGATGGAAGAAGGTATTGTTCTAGGCCATCATATTTCCAAGAATGGAATTTAGGTTGACCCTGCTAAAATTGAAGTTATTCTGAATTTACAAACTCCTACAAAACAAAAGGATGTCAAAAGCTTCCTTGGCCATGCAGGGTATTATTGAAGGTTTATAAAAGATTTCAATAAAATTGTCAGTCCACTTTATGCCTTATTAACTAAGGATTCTCAATTTGAGTGGACAGGGGCCTCTGAAAAATCTTTCCTGCAACTAAAAGACTTGCTTACTAAAGCCCCTATTCTTCAAGGTCCAAAATGGAATTTTCCTTTTCACATACATGCTGATGCCTTTGATTTTGGTATAGGGGTAGTTTTAAGTCAAAAAGAAAATTCAATTGAGCATGCTATCTATTTTATTAGCAAGAACCTTCAAGGTCCGGAGCTAAACTATACTGTTACAGAAAAGGAATTGCTCGTAGTAGTGTATTCTTTGAATAAGTTTAGGTATTATGTCACAGGTTATCAGATATTCATCCACACTGACCATGCAACAATCAGGTATCTGATGAACAAACTTGCCATCTCTGGTAGATTGGCAAGATGGCTTCTGTTGTTACAAGAATTTGACATTACAATCATTGATAAACCAGGAAGAGCTAATATTGTGGCTGACTTTTTATCAAGACTTCAAATAGTTGCACTTGTTGAACACGAGGTCATTGATGATAGGTTCCCAGATGAACACTTGTTTTCCATTGCTGCACATACTCCATGGTATGCAGACATTGCCAATTATCTAGCAGCAAGCAAAATACCAACTCACTTTTCTCCAAAAGAAAAGAAATTGTTAATAGAGAAAAGTTTTAACTTTTCATGGATTGCAAATTATCTGTTTTATACTGGACCTGATCAAGTGATGCAAAGATGTGTAAGAGAAGATGAGACTTATGATATCTTGCATGCTTGCCATGATGAACCATGTGGGGGACATTTTGCAGCAAATAGAACATCAATGAAGGTTCTTACAACAGGGTACTACTGGCCAATGTTACACAAGGATGTTGTGGCCTATACAAGGAAATGTGATAGATGCCAACGTATGGGAAGACCAACTAAGTCTGATGAAATGCCACTATATCCATAGGTAATAGTCACCCCTTTTGATAAATGGGGAATGGATTTTGTGGGACCAATTGATCCACCATCAAATGGCAAGTCATACATTCTAGTTTGCACGGATTATGTAACAAAATGGGTTGAGGTAAAAGCTATGACTCATGCTCGAGATAACAAGGTTGTTGAATTTCTGTATGAACAAATTTTCACTAGATTTGGAGTTCCCAGAGAGCTTGTAACTGATCAGGGAGCTCAATTTACATCCAATTTGATCACTACACTAATGAATGACTATAAAATCAAACATAGGAAGTCCAGCCCCTATCACCCTCAAGCCAATGGTCAAGCGGAGGTTACAAACAGAGAAATTGAGGTGATCCTAACAAAGACAGTGCAGCTCCATAGAAAATATTGGAGCAGTAGACTTCCTGAAGCAGTCTGGGCCTATAGAACTACATGGAAGACAACAACTTGGTTTACACCTTTTGAGCTACTTTATGGGAAAACAACCATGTTTCCCATAGAATTTGAGCACAAAACTTTGAGGACAACTCTTGAACTCAATATGAAAAATATTTGAAGCATAGAAGGAACGTCTCCTGCAGCTAAATGTTTTGGATGAAATGAGAAAAGCTACCCTGCAGCATACCGAAGCGGTTCAACAGCAAAGGAAAAAATGGCATGATCAACACATCAAAACCAAGCAATTTTCTGCTGGTGATTGGGCTCTGTTATATGATTCCAGATATCAAGAAAACCAAGGTAAGCTCACAACACGCTGGCTTGGTCCCTATGAAGTTGAGAATGTGTTCGACAATGGAGCTGTACAGCTGGCGACAATTGATCCAGTCTGTTTCAAATTGCTAGTTAATGGCCACCGACTACAGTTGTACCATAAACCAGTCTCCAAAGAAGAATTCATGCAGCAGTTTTTTCAGGATCCTCCCGCTACTCTTCTTGTAGTCGAAGGCTTTGGCCTTTCTCCTGCAGCTTCACCGTAATTTTGAAAAACATGCTCATAATAAAGGTTTTCTTTTTAAGGAAACCCCTTTTTCTTCATTCTCACTTGTCTCCACATCCCACTTCTTTATCTTTCATCCATCCATTCCATCCATTCATCTCATCTGCCCACATCACCCATCCACCTCATCCATTCGCATTACCCTTCATTATGATATCATTCCCAACTGTCACCTCATGAAGACACTGTCATCTTTCTTCACACGTACACGCAATTATCAAAGGTACGCCATATTTTTTGTTATCACATATTTGATTTATTTTATTCTATTCATTTACTACTATGCCTGTACCGGTCATTATTACCCGATCTCCGCCTATTCATTAGTACATGTGAGGACACATGTTATACTCTAAGTAGGGGGCAAGGTAATCCACCTTTTTAAAACCTATCTTTTCACCGCTGCCACAACTACGCAGATAGCCTTTCTTTATTATTTTTCTGGTACTTTCCAAATATGTTCGCATGTCCTTTTCATTACATGTTTTTCTTGTAAATTAGAATCAAAACTGCTTGTTTAAAAGTTTATTTTTGGAAAAGAGAGAAATGTGACGGCACGACAGGAAGAAAAAAAACCAGAACAGAAAGGGAAACAGAAAGGAAATTTTTTGAATTTTCAGTAGAGAGTTGAGTTCAGCTAGGGGAAAACTGTGAACATGGGTGGTCAGTTGGTGCGACATGACCCTGTAGCTCATGAAGAATTATTGCAAAATCCTCTAACAGTCCAGGCATTCAGCCTCTCTGGATGGTTAAACTACTTCTTGAGCTTAAATTGTTTTGATGAGGAGGCTGCTGGGGAATTTTTGAGAACCCTTTCTGAAGGGGAGGCTACTGTATGGGGTCTAACGGTTGTTGCAACTGAAGACAAAATTGCTGAAGTAACCAGGCTTCCAACCGTTGGAGAAAATTTTTCTTCAAATGCTGCTTCTGCAAGGGCTGAATTCTCAATACCCACTGATGGACCTTTGGAAGTCTCCAAGTAGGGATGCAAGCGGGTATCATTGCCTCCTCCTTATTCAGAATACGTTGCTTACATAATCAGGTATTTAACCTATGAAGGCCGTTTCTCCTACCTGTATTCTTATCATTTCAAATTATTAAGTCATATGAGGCATGGGTTAGTTATAAATGTTCTGAATTTCCTGTTAAAATTTATGGAAAAAAGTGCCCACAAAACCTAGCAAGGGAAAGATAATTCTATTGCTCACCATGACCTTATCAAATTATTGATTGAACGCTCTTTGAGAGATGTCTCACCTCTTTCCTGGCAACAATTTGTTGCCCAAAAGAGCTTGCAAATTCCACAACCCCCTAGGGTACTTACCCCACGGCTTTAGAAAAAGAAAAAAGAAATCGCGTCTACTAGTAGAAGAACAGGGCAAGGGTCATCTACTCCTGTAGCACCTGGTCCTACAGCTCCCCCACCAGAATCCTCTGCTCGGGTACAAACTAGGTCTGCCACTAGGAGAGAGAAGGGAAAAACAAAGGCAAGAGAGTCATCTGGGGTGGAACAAACCCTAGAATCTGACCCTCGTTCTCAAAAAAGGAAATGCCCTTCTCCTGCAGCCATCTCTCCTACATCAACACATGTTGCTATCACTAGTTCACCATCATCCTCTGGTAGGGCAGAACCCTCTAGGCAGACCAGAAAGTGGAAGGCTACCAGAACACCTCCTATAGTCGCACCAGTGCCAAGAAGAGTTTCCACAAGGAAACAATGTAAGACCTCCCCTGCTTCACTTCAACTAGAGGTTATTGTAATTTCAGAAGAGTCCGTCGAGTCTGAATTTGATGTTTCTCAGAATGTGTCTGAAAATGCTGCATAGAGTTCATTCATTCTTGAAAAGGAACAAGTTGAGACAAAAGAAATGGGGCGTAATGAAAAAGGGTTACCAAGTCTTGATGACTTGGCTACCACTGCTATGCAGTTTTCGGAGGAAGCACAGTCTTCTCCACTGCAGCAACAAGAATTCATCCTACAGCAAGAGCAGGAACTGACTGAACAATTGGATGTGCCTAGTGAAGCTACATTTCCCCCTGCAACTTGTAAAGCCATTGTTGTTTATAAGAAGACATTTTTGATTGAGTTTCTGGAATATGTCAAAGCTAACTAGGTATCAGTTACATTGCAAACCCTGACTTTCCAGCACCTAGCCCAGACTGACATGCAACAAAGTCTATGGGAGGTAGAAAGGAAGAAACTGAAAAAGGAAATTGAAAGTTAGAAACATGAAATTTTTGAGTTAAAAGCAAAAATAGATGAAATGTTAAAAGTAACTGGTCAGATTATGGAATGCAGACCACCACCCAGAGTTTATGCTCTATGCCTTAAGGAACAATTCTTATGGTTCCAACTAATGAGAATTTCTATAAATCAAGATCCTATACTTCACACTGCTAAGGAATTTTATGACGCATACCAGGCAGCCCCTAATTGGTTAAGAAATTCTCTGTGTGAATTTTATTTACATAGATTTTTAATTCCATTTGAAATAGAATGGAATCCTCTTCTGTATATTGGTGATATCCATTTGAGATCATTTATGTCATGGGCAGCCAATGAAGCAAATTATGGCAGGCAATGGGAAACATATGAGGAAGCCGAAAGGAATGAGTCTGTTCCATTATGCTCTCAAAGTTCAAACCCCCATGCAATGTTGAAAACCTGGTTTACTCTGACATATGGCATTCATAATAATACAGCCAGAGAGAAAATATTTGATCTCAGGAAACAAGTATATGATGAATTTCAGGCACAGTCATATTCATTTTGGAGACTATCATACACCAGAAGTGAGAAAAGGTGGGAAAGATTAACTGTTGGGCTAAGAAAGTTCGAACCTCACGGTCCCCTAAATTTCACAGCAGCTCTTAAATGATCAAGCAGATATATACAGTTGGGACTTCAAAAGAGATTTGAACTATGGTTGCCATTGACATTCAAACCTCCTGTGCTAATGTGGCCCCTCTATCCTTACCAGGCTACAAATCTTAATGATGATTTAGAAGCTCTTAGGTATGAGAAATGGCAGACTTTCAGAGGATTTTATTACAGGTTTGGAAATCCATTTCAGAGTCATGCCGCAACCACTAATTTCAGAGAAACCACCAGGAAAGTTAATGCTGGAGGACTAGCATTGGGCTAAGTAGGGGGCAGAATAATGAGCCCAAAATGTGCTCATAGTTTGGATATTATGATGAACTTTTAATGCCTTTACTTTTGTTATTTGTGGTTGTTTAAAAATCTTTTGAAACCTTTTATTAGGGTATCCTGTAGCAAAATATTTTCATATTCCTGCAGCCTACTATGTTGTCTTGAATACATTTATTACCCTGTTGACTCCCTAAATGACTGGTATATCGCATGTAGTTTTTGAATGATGAAATAGATTTAAATATGTGATTAATGAACGAATATTGTGTATGTGCCATGCGCCTTTTCTTTCACATCTGTTACCTTGTGTTTCGCAAGTTGTTGAAGAAAGTATGATCGAGTCAAGCGCAGCCGATCTCGGCCTTGCAGTAAAGTCTATTTCCTGCATGATTTCGAGGAAGCTCTGGTGAAGACTCTTTGACCAAAACCGTTGGGAAAGATTTTTAATGACAGCCAATCTAGAAAGAGTGGAGTGCTAGATTTTCTCTAGATCAGGTTGAACGGATAAATTCATTTATGAAGTTTGTTTCTTGATTCTGGGATACACTTTACTTCCACGTCTTTCTTTGATAGGGTTAGTTAGTTAGTTGTTCTCCTGATTTTATAAAAGGTTCTCCTCCTGCGCGAGTGAGAAGGGAGATGATAGTTAATAGTAAGATAGAAGCATAGTGATAGAGAGATAGCAGATATCATGTAATAATGAAAAGCAAAATCTGTATGACAAGAGACAGAGTTTGTTGTTAATTTCCATATCAACAAAGCAATGTATACCATTCTATTTTCATGAATAAAGTTTGATGAAGTTCTGAATTCAGCACTTGCATAACCAGTAGATGCTTGCTAAGGCGGCCCACTTAGTAAGTATCTGTAGCTAGTTAGTTAGCTATTATTTTCTGTTGATCATCAGTTAGCTTTCATCTTTGAAGTTTCCATACAAACTCAGTCTTGTATTGCTCCTGCAGCATCGAGAATCCATCCCTGTGCCTATTCCTGCATCATAAGGCCAGTTCATAGTTTGTGTTTTAGTCGTAGCTGTTATGGTTTCTGTTTTAGTTAAATCATGGTTGAGTTAAAAGAACTTTGCATTACCTTTCCGTAGCGTAGATAGAATTCCTTCCAAGTATTTATTTATGTTAAGTTGTGACTGAAACTAGTTCTTAGTGCATATATTGTGCTGCGCCATTCAAAGTATACATTCCCTGGTTTGACAAGTAAATGAACGTCCATAAAAAGATATTAGTCACCTGCTGGAATGTCCAATTCCCAAGAAAGGTTTTACTGTGATTTTCATATCCTTTTGTGGGCGCAACGAAAGATTACCAAATTTTGGATTTTGAACTTATGATAAAATTTCAAGTGCTTTGACCATTAGGGTAACTGATTTTGAGGTTTGGTGGACCCAGATAAACCACAAAGACAACAAGGCAAGCTAGACCTAAGCTAAAAAAAAGAGAGGGTCCTTATTTTTCCAAAAGAAAAATGTGGCATGTTGTAAGACCACACAACAATATCCATGGGTGTCCTAGAAGAATATTGTAGGGAAGATCAAGTTCCAATACTTGAGAGGTAGTTTTTGTGATTACAAGACCAACTTGAATAAGTAGCTTGATTATCCTTTTTGATTCATGATTAGCATCATCATGTGATTTTATTGTAATGCTCTTCTAATTTTCTATGACGCCACTAGAGTATCCCAATTGTTTTTCCAATTTTAGTGTATAAATGTCCCCACCATCTATCATGACGTTTTCTTTTGTGCTTATGAACAAAGACTTCTAGGTATAATTCTTGGCTATGGTATGAGGTGGTAGGAAGGTCCGTTTCTCTAAATAAAAGGTAATGGTTTTATTTAAGGTGTCCTACCATGGCTTGGAATTATTTAGTATCTATTTTGGTAATTATGGATGATGTCTAAAGTTTTTTTTCAAGAAATTCCTTATGTGTAAGAGATATGTGAAGGAGTTCTAAGATGAAAATATGGTATGGTTTTTTTTCTATATTTCTATATGGTTATATTCAAATGGTAAATAGGGTGCTTGTGGGACTCCCTAGAGAGTCAATTTCTCATGTTTTTTGGTAACTGTAAATTAAGGAGCCTTATTTAGGAAGGTAATAGTGGCAATGTGGTTACCGGTTTCTTCAATATGTCTCACTACATAATCATATTAATAGATGACATTAGTATAGCTATTTCCCTTACTAGATTCATTTTTAATTCCATGGTCAGGGATTGGATCCTTTTAGATATTGAGATAATTATTGGAAAATTTTCTAGGATGATCTTCGATGTTTACATACCCTCAACCAATAAGATCTTGCATGATAATTTTTAATTACATGCAATTATGTGTCTTGTGACCTTTTTTTATGTGGTACTCACAATAGTCATTTTCATTGTACCATGAATGTTTTAATTGTGGTGAATCATAGTCTCTTTACTTTGGAGTCTCAATGAGATTGGTTTGGACCAATTTCTTCAATGCAAACTCAATTGGCTCCCCTCGGGTAGTATATTTTCAACAATATATTTTCACCTAGGATTATTGATTTGTGTTGGTCCTCCCCTTGAGAGAGTCACATTTTGGTTATTTTGTTGTTTCTTAGATGATGATTGTATATTTTACACAAATTTAGCATCCACTACACCATCATTGGTAACATTCTTATTTTGGGCCCATAGGCAAGGTTTATCATTGAAGTGTGAGGAATGTTCTTGCTATCTTTGTAAATTTTCATAAGTCCTTTTTTAATGAGAACCTTTTCGATGGTGAATCATTTCTCTATAATCTTATCAAATATGTTGTCACATTGTATTTGTAGGTAGAATCCCATTTTTTATTGAGATTATAGAAAACAAATTCTCATGAGTTGTTTTTTGGTATGAGCCATACAAAATTACTAACCATATTCCTCCAAAATTGTAGGAAGGAAGTGAATGATTCTCCATTTCATTTTTGGGTGCTGCATAAATAAGTCATAAAAATATCATGTTTGATATTGTAAAAGAATTGAATGATGAATGTTTTAGCTAGTTAATGAAATTTCTTGATACCATGTGATAAGTGATATAACCATTCTATTTCTTGTCCTAAACTTTAGGAAAAAGGAACATCAAGTATGTGTCACTATAAGCTACCGTTAGGAAAGCTATGTAAAATTCTTGTGTATGCTCTTGTGGGTCACCTCTTCCCTTATAATTGTCAAATTTTGGCATGTCAAAGTTGTGTTGGAAGGGAATCATAGGTATTGTTTGATTGAATGGATACAAACATATACCCTCAAGTGTGTAATTTCTCTTTGTCTATTGTAATTCCCTATCATTTCTCATGCAATATTTTATATTTGTGATTCTAATTCATTTGTCATTTTGATTGTTGGTTGATTTGAGAGAATATATTATTGATTTTGTGGGATCATTGATGAATTAAATGAAGGATTTAAATTTTATGGAATGGTTGATTGTTGTTGTGGGATACTAAATGAGTTATATGATAAATTATGGAATTGATGGATATATGTGTTTGCGGAGATAGTAAATGGACTAGATTGAGAATGAAATTGTGACTAATTTGGTATTTTTGTATTTATGGGAATGTTAGATGTGGAAGAGAGATTCAAGATGTTGGATGAAATTTATAATACTTTGGGATATATGTATTTTCAGAATGTTGTGAATGGTTTGGAATGTAAAGTTTGGAAGATTGGTGGGAACAAGTTGGCATATATATGTCTATGGATATGTTGGATGGTTGTGAAGTGTATAAAATATTTTTTATGGATTTTTGGTGTGATAGGTTGTGAATAAAATGGGATATTAGTATGAATGTTGGACATGATAGGCTGTGAAGAAAATGGGATATTTTTATTTGTGTTAATGTTGGATGTTAGATGGTGGGTGTTATAGGGTATGGATGAATAAATTTGGTGATTACAAATAGATTTTCATGCAATTAGATGTGAAGGGTACCTAATAAAGTGGATTGATGTATTATTTAGAAAATGGTATTAAATCTCTATTAATGGGAGGTATGGCTAGTTGATTGAGATAACTAGTATGAAATCTTGAGGTATAGATATGTTGATTGATTGAGACATGGATTTTTTTTTTTATATGTGGTGTGTGATGATATGGATTTTTTAAGGAAATAAAAGTGTGGAAATGTGATGCAATACAAGGTGGTGGGAAACTACAAACAATCTCAAACTGATCAGACTTCAACAAGAAATCACCCTTTGCAACACTAAACTCTTAACTTGATCCAATCTCACACCTTAAGGCTTGTAGCCCTCCAAATTTAACCTTATACAATATATTTTAGAGAATGACTTTCAAATACCTTCTTGAAACCCTATAAGACTCACAACATGACTCCACCCAACATATTTCACAATTCTTTATCCAAGCCATGGCCATTTAGATGTTGTTTTACAAAACTCTCCATTTTCGTTCAAAACACTAGGATTTTAATGAATAACCATATACTCGGGTTCTCCAAAGTTAGCTAATGTCTCCAACACATCAAATTTACTCTACATAAGGACAAAAAACCTTTACATATACTATCCATTAGTATAATTAACAAAACCTTATCTTAACAACACAAATTCACATGGAAAATGACTCTAGTAGCCCTTGGAAACATACAAACTTGATCAAATCCATTCCACAAGCTTGCCACAACATTAGGAAAACTATTTCACATTATTTTGGATCCATTCCACAAGGAACAATGGAGACAAAAAATGGAATGGGTCAAATAAGTATTTTAAAAGACTTTCAACAGTGAAACTGTGATTACAGGGCAATCACAGTAAAATATAGAGATCTGTCACAAGATTGAATATTAAACCTTAAAAATGGATGGAAATAAGAGTTAACACATGTTACTATCAAACACAAAAGGTTTCAGGGCATCAAGAATTATGTACGGGCCGTACATAGTAGAAGAAGATCTAAAAACACAAAAATATAGAATAGAACATTATCTTTTGAATTGAATGCTTCAAAGTAGGAACCAACAACCTTGTTCAAGCCTTTAAAAGGCCTTTAAATACATTTCAAACAGAAAACTAACCACCAAACACCAAACACCTCTAGCTATTTTTTAAATCTCTAAGACTCTTAGTATTCCCTAAGATGCATTTTGACAACCTTTATTGATAACTTTATATCTCTTTTCAATTTATTACTGACACCTAAGACATAATTGATTCAAAAAACCCCCATTACATAGGATATGGTCCTTTGGATCTTATTTAACATAATTAAACACAAAACACCCTTACTAACCCACATTCCACCTATCAAGCCCTTAAGAAATCAATTTTTTTTAACAATAAGGTGTAGGTACTCCTGGACCATACACCCCTAGAGAGAAAAACTCATGCCACATGAGTTGCATCTGGTGCCAACTCCTCCAAGCTTCATATGTACTCCTCTGTTTTGCAAATCCTCTCCATTGATCCATGCCTTGTGATCTCATGATTTTCCTTGCATTGTTCACACATGTATTTTTCTTTCTCTCTACCATCATACCTAATGTATGCCCTCTTCCTTCTCTTTGATCAAAACTTGGTTGCTTTATATGACCTACACTTTCACCTGCATAAAAAAATGGTTAGTAATCTCTTGCACTGTTTTCTTCCCTAAGTCTCTTTCTTTCTTACAACTATTCTTACTACCATGTTCTCCTTCTCTTATCTAAACTATCTCATTAACTTTCGTTGTCACTATCTTGTTAGACTTTCCAATCACTGTACCTACAAGTTTCACTTGTTTTTCACCCTTTTTCTCAACCACAAGACACTCTATGGTCCCTACCAACACACTCTCTTGCTTTTCCAATGTCAAATCACTTTTCAACCTTGTTTTTCTCTCACACTTGTCCCTGCATCTTTAGTCTTTGAAGCAACATTAGGATCTTCCTTTTTGTCTTCACTCACAACACTTAGAGGTTCTTATTTTCCACACATAATGACCTTTCCTTTACCCTTGACATCTTCTACAAGTGGAGTTAACACAAAATAACAACAATCTTTTACTACGGTGTAGGAATTCTCTCTACCATCATACATGGAATGCCTATCATATTGCCAAGGTCTACCTAGGAGTAGGTGACAATAGTCCATAGGTAGGATATCAAAAACAACAATATCACTATAACCCCCAATCTAGAAATTAACAACTGCTCTTTCGTTTACTAACAAATATTGTTCATCACTTAACCATGACACTTTATAAGGAAATTCATGAGGTATTTTTTTCAAATTTACCTCGTTCACCATCTCAGTAGACACCATATTCTCTATTGAACTAGAATCAATTACAATTTTACATACCGTATTCTTACACTTACAAGTTGTTTTGAAGAGGCTCTTTCTTTGCAAAGGTTCTTCCTCTTTGGCTGACTTCAAAATTGTCTTCATCATCATCAACATCTCCCCTATTTCAAGAGTAGCCCTCAAAATTGTAGGATGATTGTTTTCACACTCCTCCTCTTGAACCAATTGTTCTCTCCTATCAATCCCTTTTTCACCACTTGATGAACTACCAACTCTTTCAGTACAAGTCCAATAAGGATGACCAAATTCATTGCATGTATAACATGTCCCTGCAAAATCATTAGAACTTCTACCAACACTAAACCTTCCTCTACCTCTAAAACCACCTCTAGCATCAATACCTTGTTCCTTACCCTTATTTTCTCCTTATTATTCTTCCAATGGATTCTTTGGTGCAGGAATTACCCCTCTTCCTCTTGCATTAGTACCACCTCTTCATCTCACTAATTTCTCTTGTCTCCTCTTAAGCTTTTTCTCCACCTTGATTGCTAATTGAAAACATTCTTCCACAAATTTGGGGTTAGCAACAACAAGTTCATCTTGTATATTGAATATCAAACCACCAAGATATCTAGCCACCTTTTCAGCCTCATCCTCATCCCTTCTAGATCTTATGCTCAATTTGTAAAATTCATCATTGTATGCTTTAACATCTAGTTGTTTTTATTTCAATCCTTGCAACTTTTTGTACAACTGAACTTCATAATCTTTTGGAAGAAACTTACCTTACAATTTTTGCACCATCTTTTCCCATGAAGTAATCCTTTATTTTCCTTTTTTCTCCTATTTTATTGCTCATAGTCCCACCATAAAAGAGCATGTACTTTGAGCTTTGTTTTTTCCACCTTCACCATCCATTCTTCTGAAATATCTTCACTCTCAAAATAATTATCCATAACAGTAATCCAATCAAGCAATTCCTCTTCATTTAAATTACCACCATAAATAGGAAGATCAACTTTTACCTTATGAGAATCACCTTTTACTACTTTGAGCATCTTTACCATCCTTTGATCTTCAGGGTATAGTTCTTCATCAACAAACTCATATTCTTCTTCATCTTATTTTGTTTCACTCTCTTCATTTACTTCTCTCCTTTTCCTTGTCTCCAAGGCAACAAGCCTTGCAAAAATTTCATTATGAGATTCTAGAAGCTTAGCATGCTTCTCTTTCAGATCTTGCAACTCCCTAGCAACACCAACACCTTTTAGAGGCATCTTCTCAAACTTGTCTTCTCACCTTCTATCTTCAAACCTGCAAAATGCAATCAAATCACCAACAAAATATATTGTTCTTGAAGATCTGATACCACTTTGATGCAATACAAGGTGGTGGAAAACCACAAACAAACTCAAACTGATCAGACTTCAACAAGAAATCACCCTTTGCAACACTAAACTCTTAACTTGATCCAATCTCACACCTTAATGCTTGTAGCCCTCCAAATTTAACCTTATACAATATCTTTTAGAGAAGGCCTTTCAAATACCTTCTTGACACCCTATAAGACTCACAACATGACTCCACCCAACATCCCAACAGATTCACCTAGATTTCATTGACACAACTTAGTGATCCAATACACTGCCCTACTCAAAGGCTACTAAATTATCCCAAATTAACAAAGGAGGTCCCTCCCAATCACTTGATTCTACTCCAAAAACTATTGACAAGGGTTTATTGTGACACAAAACAACATATTTCATAATTCTTTATCCAAGCCATGGCCATTTAGATGTTGTTTTACAAAACCCTCCATTTTCTTTCAAAACACTAGGGTTTTAATGAATAACCATATAAATAGGCTAACTAATGTCTCCAAGACATAAAATTTACTTTGCATAAGGACAAACAACCTTTTCATATATTGTCACATCAATCTAATTAACAAAACCATGTCTTAACAACACAAATTCACATGAAAAATGACTTTGTCAACCCTTGGCAACATACAAACTTGATCGATTCCATTCCACAAGCCTACCACAACATCAGGACAACTATTTCACATTATTTGACACCCATTCCATAAGGAACAATGGACACAGAAAGTGGAATGGATGAAATAATCATCTTTAAATACTTTCAATAGTGAAACTGTGATTACAGGGAAGTTAGAGTAAAATACAGAGATCTCTTACAAGACTGAATATTAAACCTTCAAAATGGATGGAAATAAGAGTTAACACATGTTACCATTGAACAAAAAATGTTTCAGGGCATCAAGAAGTCTGTGGAGGCCGTACAAAGTAGAAGAAGATCTAAAAACATAAAAAATGCCGAATAGAATGTTGTTTTTTGAATTGAATGCTTCAAAATAGGAACCAACAACCAAGGTTATTCGAGCCTTTCAAAGGAATTTAAATAAATTTTAAATAGAAAAATAACCACCAAATTCCTCTAACTAATTTTTAAATCTCTAAGACTCTTAGTATTCCCTAAACTGCATTTTGACAACCTTTATTGACAACTTCACATCTCTTTGCAATTTCTAATTGACACCTAAGACATAATTGATTGAAAAACCCCCCATTACATAGTATATGGAAATTTGGACCTTATTTAACATAATTAAACACAAAACACCCTTACTAACAATCATCTTTCTTTTTCATTTTAGTTCACAACCATTTAGAAAACAAAACAAAGGGTTCTTACAGTTCCATCCCCCTCAACAACCAACTCAACCCATCAACAACCAGGTAGTAGTTGTTAAAGCTATGATACCTTATAGTTATAGAGATCCAAAATGATAGTTTACACCTTTACCAAACACTCTTCATAACACAATGTCCCAAATTTTGCAGCAACAGATGATTACTTTACCTACTATTAAACCACTCGATCCTACTAAGCCTTTATCACCAAACTTTAAACCCAATGCTTATTGCCATTATCATAGACAAAATGGACATGACATGGAAAATTGCAAGCGTCTTAAACACATTGTACAAGACCTCATTGATTCCAGTCATCTATCCATTTCCAATGTTAATGTTAAAGGAAATACATTTATGGCCCCTCCAAATCAAAATTTGCAAATTTTTACTGATCCATGCCCAAACATAATGTGTCATTTGTCAAAGCTAGTGAAACTTAAAACAATGATGTGATGAATATGCATACAGCTATTGAACATCCATATCCTCTCCCAAATACCATTTCTACTAATCCTATGAATGAAATGGTAGGTGCAATAGACATTATCCCTCGTAAGGGCCAACCTAAGAAATCTCTTGATATTACTTTCTCATCTAAAGACATACTTCCAAATCTTCCCGATGGGCCTCTTTACATAGCCAATTGTATTTATGATAAGCCCACTAATGGGATACTCATAGATCTCTCCTATGGAGAGAATGTGATCACTGAGGAATTTTTGGTATTACATGATTTTTATCAAGATGATTATGAAAAACCAAAAGCATGGATTGAAACACACAATGGTTTTTCTTTCCCTACGATAGGATCGATCATCCTTCCATTATAGGTAGGACCTAGAATAGTGGATGCTACATTCTCCATCATCTCATAGTCAGATTAGTTTCATTTGAGGCTAGGCCATCCATGGCTTCGCTCAATGAAAGTTGTCCCTTCAATTATACACAAATGTTTAAAGTTTCTGGTTGACAAAGACATACTCACTATTCACCATAGTGGCTTTCACCCTTTTTATTTTAAAGGAAACTTCTCCTTAAAATCCTTTTGGCCCGAGCCATGGAACCTATCACACCTCACAAAGACTTCTTTTCATGACTTACCAAAAGTTTAAAGCAAAGAAAATTGTTGAATTATCTCGCTGCAACATGTCCCCGTCCACTTCTGGCACTCTATTCCTAGATGAAACAATGATTCAACTTGAACAAGAACCAACCCATCAAACTCAAACAACACTTGAAACCATCCCCCCATCATCCAAACGACCATGAGATAATGATAACAACCCCATCTTACCTCCTCATATAAAACAAGTTTATAAGGAAAAGGAGAAAGTGGTTGAACAACCTTCCATGGTTTCTATTGTTCCTCCCTTTAGGGAAGAAAAGCAACCAATGGTTGATCAACCCACTCCTTCACAAGCAAAAATTCATAATAAAACAAAAAGAAATAGAGGAGCTAGGGAGTGTAGGCATAGACGTTGTGCTCTTGCTCACAAGTCACAAAATGAAAGTAAAGAAAATCAAAATCCAAACTTGACAAAAGCAATGCATGATGACCCTCCTCCCCAATCACAACAAAATGATCCCATATAGAACCACAACTTGTGATACACCCTTCATTGGACATTTTCATCTATCCTCCTATCGTGATTAACCTGGATGACAATGATGAGATTACTAAAATTGATGAAGAAATTCATAATGATCTGAATACATTATTTTCCTCTTCCATGAGCTTAAATGAAAAAAATTTGGCAACAAGTGTAGAAAACTAGTACTTCCCTTAGTTTGGAAATTGCACTTGTCCCTCTACCTAGTTGCCCACCCTCAATACATCATGAACATGTCTGGGAGGAAGATGACCTGATTGATGGTTGACTTACATCTTCCTTACTAGTATTCTGCATTTCCTTTTTTTTGTGTTCATATCATGTTCCCCCATGACATGACATTTGATGTTCTCCTCTTTTTGTGACATTCTTCTATATTTCATATAGTACTTTTTATTTCCTTTTCCTTTTTGGGATGACGCGAGGCATTAAGACCACAATGTCTCTTTCATGTTGACCCAAAATGCCCCCTTTTTCTTTATCTTTTCCTTTTTTGTGTTTTCCTTTTGGGGATAACTTAAGGCATTGAGACCAAAATGTCTCTTTCATGTTGACCCTAAAAAAAAAATTCTCCTTTTCTCTTTGCTTTTGTTTTTCCTTTTGGGGATGATGCAAAGTGTCGAGACATCCACGTCTCTTCCATGTTGACCCAAATGGAAATTTTTTTTCTGTTTTTTTTCTCTCTTTGTGTCATTCTTCTAGTTCTATATATTCGAGGAATGATGACAATTCTGAGCTCTTTACAAAACATTGTAGCAAAGAACATATTGACCCCAAATCCATAGATCCCTTATGTGTTTGGTGTATTCATTTTGGGGGAAACTCCTTCCTTTTTCTTTTCCCTTTTCTCGCATCATGTAGCCTTACTAAAAAATGTATGACTTGGCATAGGGGATTACCAAGTTCGCTCTCATGTATTCTTTCTTGTAGCATTTTTCATTTGCTATTTTAAATTAATTGCTCATAGAACGGTGTGTAGAAATTCCTTTAAAGTGGGGACATACATTGGGACCATTCATTTGCATTTTTTCCTTTTTCTTGGTTCTTAGTGTAGCCTCATTACTTCATACGATGCATTTTTTTGCTTTGTGGATGACATTGGGTGTGATGTCCTTCATGAGCATTGTAACGCCCTGCCACAAAACCCTAGAGGACAACACGCTAAAACAATTAAAACAAACCATTTTTTTAATTTTTTTTAGGACAATATACTAAGAATTGCGGATAACATTATAACTGGTTTTCTAATCTAAGTCCCCTAAGGTTCAGAAGCTACTAAAATCCCAATATCCAAACTATCAAGAATAGAAAATCATCGCTAACGTCTTATTTAACTTGACTCATTTAACTAAATGAAATTCCATTAAACCATCACATCTTAATGATAACCCAATATGAACTATCCATTACATGTTATCTGTATATTAAAATCAATGATCACTTGATTAACTAACATAAACAATGTACCTCATCTACATGACAAATGATAATCAACATTAGAGATCAATTTCTAACTTGCTATCATATGAAGATTCATCATGATCATTACATCAATACAATATTACAACATTGTCTTCCCCAATTCATGAAGAAGGATCACATCAGATTATTATAATTAATACAATAGGAGAACATCCATTATGCAAATACATGGTAAGAAGTCTTCTCAAATGGGAACAAGAACTGGAGTCCACAATACAATGACCCAAGTCTGCGCCTACAAACTTGAAGTAGAAATACCCACTGGAGAAATAGCACGAACCACCCAACCATGTGGAACCCTGAGGTCCACCCCCTGTGCTAGGAGATAACACTAGGCCCCTTATCCAAACACATACGACATCACTTATGACACTAACACCACTTCCAGTGGGACACATCTCAAGAAGCATAGCTATACCCATAGGGGATGTGATCACACACAATATACATGATCATCCACAAACCAACCACTTCCAAGGTGAACAATCCTTGGGACCAACATATAGATATACTCCCTCAAAGGAACAAAAACCTTACACAACTTTCAATAAGTACGAAGGAACCTAATCCAAATTCTGAACACATTATCAAATCCAACAAGTAATCATCACATTTCAAACCTGAAAATATTCCTAGAAACATGGTCTTATATCAAAACACTTTTATCTCCACTAAACCCCATAATTTCCATTTAAAGGATTATTTATCCCAAATAAGCATACTTGAAAATAACAATATCATCAATATTCTGATTAATTTAAACACAACATATTTTACTAACAACCATAAGTTAATTATAGCGATAAGAACATCATTAGTCACAAGGGTAAATCAAATCACTTATTATTTACTCTGAATCAATTTTAATTGAATAACCTCTCCATTTACAAAATACTCAATTCACTTAATCATTTACACCCTTCTTTTACCTACGACAATTTAAATACTTATTTTGACAATAATTGCCCATTTAATGGTCTTTTATTAACTACCATTTTAAATTCTATTGTAGTCTTATTATTAACCTTCAATTCATTCCAATTAAAAGCACATTACAAAATTAATTAGCCAAATTTCATAAACATTTCAAATTTCATATTCAATTCTAAAATTCTTGACCTCCCATTTAAAATTCCATAATAAAGATATTTTTCTTAAACAAAATTAATATTTTATTAAATTTAATTATTAATCACTTTTCACTCCAGATATAATTTCTTTATTTAACTAACTCCTTTTTCTTTAATTTTTTTAAGATAAATACGTAAATATTTACTAACCTATAAAGATCCTCTTAAAATTCTCTAATTTTTTAAGATAAATACGTAAATATTTACTAACCTATAAAGATCCTCTTAAAAGGGAGATAGTTTAAAAAGGGAGATAGTTTAGGAAAAGTTTATGTTAAAATAAGGAAATAATATGTAATCAGCGTTTCTATTTATTTTTTTATGAACATATTCCTTAGTAAGATTCGATGGAATTTATGGTTTTATTTTAGGCTTGTATTTAGGCTCTAAGAAAGCCCTCCCTCTTTTTAGCCAAAAAGAGTACCGTAAAATGCAAGAAGCTAAATTTTCTTTCTTAGAAAGAAATGCATGCAAGGTGCGAAAACAAATATGCACTAAGTGGTTTAAGTGGTTTTTTAAAAGAGCTTAACAAACTCTCAAGCAGATTCGTTAGGCTAGTGTAAAGCTTGCTTCCATAACGTTTGCCGGAAGCCTCACTGCCTACACCAAAATGAGAGCTTGGAATAGAGAACGATAGAGTTCTCTTGGGAACAATTGACTGAGATAGATTTTTCTTTTCCTTTTAATCGCCATCCCCTCACAAACTATCATAAATATTATAATCTTGCACAGTCTTACCTTAGTAAAGGTGATTGTGGCGGCGCTGGCTGCTACTGCAAGGCATCAATCAAGAAAAGAGAACCCGTGGCCACAGGGTTAAGAGCTGCCCTACTTCAGACCGGGACCAGTTCGATAGAAGCTGGGAGATATTAAGATTTCTCTCTCAAGTTCCAAAGGAATAGGAGGCGCACAATAGGTTAATATAAAAAGGCTTAAGAAACTTTCAAGCAAATGCAATTGGCAGGTGAAAAGGCCCAATTCCACCGTATAGCTGGGGTGAGGACATGAATCAAATTTGATGAAAAGCTTATGAAACTTCCAAGCAATAGTAACTGGTAGATGATGGAGCTTTCGAATAGAGTGCGACAGCGCTTCTATGTGCAATAACTGTTTAAGGTGGTTTTTGTCTCTATCGGCCTCCCTGTTGTGAAATCTCACTCATATAAGAATTCTAAGCAATTTTATCATAGTGAAGGTGTTATTAATGTCGTTGGCCTCAACTGCATGGCGCCAATTAAGAAAAGCCAAAGGCTACAGATTTAATGTTGCCATCCTTTGGCTGAAACAGGTTCAAAGGACGCCGGGAGGTCTTTAAGATTCTTTCTCAAATATTAAAAGGGTTCAAGATGGGAACTTATATTTGATGAATCTGTGAAATATCTTCACATGGAAGACTGCCAAGAATACCATATCATCTTCTGTAATCATTGTAATGTAATTGATACCAAATTCATCTATCTCATACTATAGAGAGCAAGGAACGCATTTTGGATGCACGACCCAATTCTATATCCTAACCGAGACTGAAATAATTCAAAGAAAGAGTAAAGATGATAAGTTTATTTCCTAAAAATAGAGACCATACATATATATAATTAAATCTTATCATTATCAATCATTTGGGGTTTTCCTAGAGTACACAGACTTCATCCATATTTTAAGCAATTACACAGAGCCAAATTAGAGCCGAAATAGCAGCATACATGAATAGGTTATAGTTTTGTTGAGAACTTACCTAACAATGTGAAGGCCCTGAGAAAGCATCTATAGAAGAAAGACCTCACCAGTGGGAGAGATCTTTTTTCACCAGACTCAAACAAGATCCTTTTGAGGATGCCCCATTTTTGTGTATTCCTCTCTTGGCCTTGTACTCTTTGCCATAAACTATCCCCCTCCCCCTTCATCTTCCCTAGTTTTCTTCTTTTCTTTGCATTTTTTAATTTTCTCCTCCATAACTGCCAACCAGCGCATGCAACTCCCCGATTTCCTTCCGAAAACCATTATCCAATCCCTTTTTCCTCGAAGGAAACAATAACTGCCTCATCATTAATGCCAGTCCCCAATTAAGAGGATTAAACCCGAAATGCAACCAACTAACTAAATTCCCAAAAGAAAGAAAAAAAAAAAAAAGATAGTAACTTTCTTTTACTTTTATTTTCCAAAAGAATCTCTTTTTTTTTAAATAAAACAAGAAAGTAAAATCCTCCTATTAAATAAATATTAAAATATTAAGTTGGAAACTTATCCTCACCCCACAATATCTTATAAAAAGCATTTTATTTTAAAACTCATAATAATAGAATATAATATATATTTGATTTTTTTACCCAAGCCGATAAAATCATTTACCCAAAACTTACAATTTATAATTAATTATATAATCCACTTGAAATATTCTATTCACCTACCTTATTATAAATATTATCCATTCCCAATAATTCATTTTAAATTTCTATTATTATAAACCATGATTACCGATTTATATATACTTATATATATTTATTTATCAATTTTCTATAATGCATAAGACAACTAAAGTATAATATCAGAAAATTCCAATCAATTAAACCAAATGTCGAAGCACATACCTAACCACTACCCCAGGTTGACATACAAAACCCAAACAACACAAACTGACCATCTAACAGAATTGACAAGACCGACGGGGTGACATACTAGAAACTCATTCTCATCAAGGATGGTGGTTAGGTTAAGGGATCAAATGTTATCTCCTATTCAACATATCCATTGGGTTGAAGGCATGCTCAGACCTGCTAATTCAGGTGGAGACATAGCCTAGTATCTGTTCACTCAAACATACAAATTAGAGAGCATATTCATAATAGTAGAATTACATTGAAAGAGACTCTAGCAATTTGTAACTCATTATCGTATGTCTCCACATGTTCAATGGTACGATGCCGCTCTTTCCACCTATTCTCACAACATACTACTGCATCACCTATCTATCCAATTAAATCTCTGCATTATAATAATAACAAAACAATGTGCATTATACTGACAAAAATACCATCATAAGCTTTTGTTCCATCTTCCTCTTCAGATTCCTTAGTCAGACTACCTGCATGACCAAGGTGAGAGTGGAGGGGCATTACATCCTCCCCCCCTAAAACTTGAATTACTCCTGGAAGTCACAAACTAGGGTGGAAACATAACACATTAGTACCATAAATTTCTATTACCACATCGAAGTTGATTCGTTGCAATCAAAATAGTATACAATAGTTTTTCTTATGAAAGGAATTCATCTCACAAGAATATATACTTGTACACTCCATTTCACACATAATCTACCCTTCTAATTTTCAAAGTCACAATAATAACACAATCAAATCCTTCATTTCAATTGATTCCATAGTACATTGTTAAGCAATCAATACCACAAAATGCTACATTCCATAAAAAATAACATAATTATACACAAAACACACATTTTTCTTCAATTATCCATCATTTACCAACAAGACATTCCACTTCATTCATTTTACAACACTAAATCTCATGTCATATTCAATAAAAGATCAATATTTTACACTTTTTAGAAGCATGGAAGCATAATTTATCATTTCATAGATACTATTATCATGATTTAACATACATACTTCACATACACACAAATTCACATCACCGGGAATCACATAACGAGGCAACACAAGGGTCCATCTGGACGTCGGAAAGCAGCATACTAATCCACAATACATAATCCATGAGCCAAGAGCCAAAATCCATCTCACATAAACCATACCTCATACTCAGTGGCTTGATGGTGTTAGGCCACACACACATGGCGAGACCATCCAAACAAGACCACTATGACCCATCTCTTGTTGTACAAGGTGGTTAGCCTCCAAGAGATAGTCATCACACATAGGTGAGTAGTGGGTCCTAGCTATAGCCTCACATACCCCCATCCTCAAGGTTCCCTGCGTCTACTTCCTCGTATACACTCACCAAGTCTGCCTCATACGTCCTTGGAGAGGAATCACAATGCGACACATGGCCGACCACGAAAACAACAAGGATAAATTAGTTTAGCCACCAAAGTCATAAAACAAACATCAAATAAGATTCAATTTCAACAGTAAAGCAAGAAATGCGTGCAATGTCAACACTAAGTCAAATGTAACCACGAGGGCTACGAGAGAATAAGTCACAAAGTGTGGCTAAACCATTACAATCAAACATAAACAAAATTTCAGCCTTCAAGGTCAATTGAAAATCATCAACAATCATAAAGGAAGTCAATTTTCAAAATTGCACAATACAACACTGTGTGACTAGATACTAGCCACCAAATGAGGAAGGAGGGAACATCGTCCATCTATAACAATAGCCCTCATGTGGTGCAGAGTGAGCATGCCATCCACATGACCCAGAGTGTGCTCCTCGGCTACACCCTGCCTCGCGTCGTCACGTGACATGGTCATACGCCAGCTAGAGAAGGCACGCACTGACGTATGCCACATGGCGGTGTGTCTGTGGCTCTGCAGAAGTAGGCACGTGCAAACACACCCTGCATAGCGGTACCTTGTGGAGAAGGAACATGCAAGTACTCGCCGTCGCCAGAGGTATACATGGCAAGGACATACCCATATGCTAACCGACCTAAACACTATCGAAAGAAAACATGAGTATCCCTCTACAAGTGTGTGAGGCCCCATTACACTCATCACACAAGTAGGCTATCATAACACAATCTCATAGTGCGCCTTCACGTGTCTATGCATGTGGCATCGTGTCCTCGAGCCCAGCTCGCTACCATCAACAGCACGTCATCATCACCAGCACTATGTTGGAACATCAGTGGGGTGTGGCATCGTATCCATTGCATCATGTCGAAACATGTGCAAATACGGTGTATGCAATACATACATGAGCATATCAATATGGGGCTACTCGAGCTTCACCTCTCATACAGATGAGGTTGACTCGCTAATGCCAGGTCAACGTCCCTATGGACGACCAGGCATAAACTAACAATCCAATGCTACTATACTCAAAATTGTGGGGTTTAGGCTAGCACATATGGATCAAGTACCCTGATCCATCATAAGGGGAAGTAGTGAGTACGTTTCCTCGGGATCGGTTGAACTAAGACTACTCTGCGTCGTGATATGCATACGCTACACACTCCGCCCAAGGAACTTTGTGGCTGCTACTACCCCTTCATAGATTGAGGGGCTAGAGAACCAAAAGAAAAGAATCCATGAAACTAGCTTTTGGCTACTCTTATATGTATAGATTTTCAACCACACGTGGGCTGGCCCTCAATTAGGTAACAAACATACAAACACACATAATGGTATGGTTAATCCCACACCAAATACAACATATTCAGAACGGATGGGTACACTATATCTCCATCCTAAGACCTGTGGGTTATGGGCCCACAAAGCAAGTACGGGGTATTCACAACACTCAATTGATGCACAGTTACTAGTTTCTCACATTTACAAGGGAAGTACAATTACATACATAATTCCACAAGTACACTTACTTTCCAACAACTATGTGGTTCAAATCTTTACATCCTTTCCACAATCCAACATGATCATCATGATCACTTAAGAACTTCTCTTAACAAATTCACTAGGACAACATAATGGGCTCATATGAAACCAGAGTGCCCAGTATATGAACCTAGTGCTCTGATACCAATGTGTAATTCCCGGCCACAAAACCCTAGAGGACAACACGCTAAAACAATTAAAACAAACCATTTTTTAATTTTTTTTAGGACAATATACTAAGAATTGCGGATAACATTATAACTGGTTTTCTAATCTAAGTCCCCTAAGGTTCAGAAGCTACTAAAATCCCAATATCCAAACTATCAAGAATAGAAAATCATCGCTAACGTCTTATTTAACTTGACTCATTTAACTAAATGAAATTCCATTAAGCCATCACATCTTAATGATAACCCGATATGAACTATCCATTACATGTTATCCGTATATGAAAATCAATGATCACTTGATTAACTAACATAAACCATGTACCTCATCTACATGAAAAATGATAATCAACATTAGAGATCAATTTCTAACTTGCTATCATATGAAGATTCATCATGATCATTACATCAATACAATATTACAACATTGTCTTCCCCAATTCATGAAGAAGGATCACATTAGATTATTATAATTAATACAATAGGAGAACATCCATTATGCAAATACATGGTAAGAAGTCTTCTCAAACGGGAACAAGAACTGGAGTCCACAATACAATGACCCAACTCTGCGCCTACGAACTTGAAGTAGAAATACCCAATGGAGAAATAGCACGAACCACCCAACCATGTGGAACCCTGAGGTCCACCCCCCGTGCCAGGAGATAACACTAGGTCCCTTATCCAAAGACATATGACATCACTTATGACACTAACACCACTTCCAGTGGGACACATCTCAAGAAGCATAGCTATACCCATAGGGGATGCGATCACACACAATATAAATGATCATCCACAAACCAACCACTTCCAAGGTGAACGATCCTTGGGACCAACATACAGATATACTCCCTCAAAGGAACAAAAACCTTACACAACTTTCAATAAGTACATAGGCACCTAATCCAAATTTTGAACACATTATCAAATCCAACAAGTAGTCATCACATTTCAACCCTAAAAATATTCCTAGAAACATGGTCTTATATCAAAACACTTTTATCTCCACTAAACCCCATAATTTCCATTTAAAGGATTATTTATCCCAAATAAGCATACTTGAAAATAACAATATCATCAATATTCTGATTAATTTAAACACAACATATTTTACTAACAACCATAAGTTAATTATAGCGATAAGAACATCATTAGTCACAAGGGTAAATCAAATCACTTATTATTTACTCTGAATCAATTTTAATTGAATAACCTCTCCATTTACAAAATACTCAATTCACTTAATCATTTACACCCTTCTTTTACCTACGACAATTTAATACTTATTTTGACAATAATTGCCCATTTAATGGTCTTTTATTAACTACCATTTTAAATTTTATTGTAGTCTTATTATTAACCTTCAATTCATTCCAATTATAAGCACATTACAAAATTAATTAGCCAAATTTCATAAACATTTCAAATTTCATATTCAATTCTAGAAACCTTGACCTCCCATTTAAAATTCCATAATAAGGATATTTTTCTTAAACAAAATTAATATTTTATTAAATTTAATTATTAATCACTTTTCACTCCAAATATAATTTCTTTATTTAACTAATTCCTTTTTCTTTAATTTTTTAAGATAAATATGTAAATATTTACTAACCTATAAAGATCCTCTTAAAATTCTTTAATTTTTTAAGATAAATACGTAAATATTTACTAACCTATAAAGATCCTCTTAAAAGGGAGATAGTTTAAAAAGGGAGATAGGTTAGGAAAAGTTTATGTTAAAATAAGGAAATAATATGTAATCAGCTTTTCTATTTATTTTTTTATGAACATATTCCTTAGTAAGATTCGATGGAATTTATGGTTTTATTTTAGGCTTGTATTTAGGCTCTAAGAAAGCCCTCCCTCTTTTTAGCCAAAAAGAGTGTCGTAAAATGCAAGAAGCTAAATTTTCTTTCTTAGAAAGAAATGCATGCAAGGTGCGAAAACAAATATGCACTAAGTGGTTTATTAAAAGAGCTTAACAAACTCTCAAGCATATTTGTTAGGCTAGTGTAAAGCTTGCTTCCATAACGTTTGCCGGCAGCCTCACTACCTACACCAAAATGGGAGCTTGGAATAGAGAACGATAGAGTTCTCTTGGGAACAATTGACTGAGATAGATTTTTCTTTTCCTTTCAATCGCCATCCCCTCAAAAACTCTCATAAATATTATAATCTTGCACAGTCTTACCTTAGTAAAGGTGATTGTGGCGGCGCTGGCTGCTACTGCAAGGCATCAATCAAGAAAAGAGAACTCGTGGCCACAGGGTTAAGAGCTGCCCTACTTCAGACCGGGACCAGTTCAATAGAAGCTGGGAGATATTAAGAGTTCTCTCTCAAGTTCCAAAGGAATAGGAGGCCCACAATAGGTTAATATAAAAAGGCTTAAGAAACTTTCAAGCAAATGCAATTGGCAGGTAAAAAGGCCCAATTCCACTGTATAGCTGGGGTGAGGACATGAATCAAATTTGATGAAAAGCTTATGAAACTTCCAAGCAATAGTAACTGGCAGATGATGGAGCTTTGGAATAGAGTGTGGCAGCGCTTCTATGTGCAATAACTGTCTAAGGTGGTTGTTGTCTCTATCGGCCTCCCTGTTGTGAAATCTCACTCATATAAGAATTCTAAGCAATTTTATCATAGTGAAGGTGTTATTAATGTCGTTGGCCGCAACTGCATGGCACCAATTAAGAAAAGCCAGAGGCCACAGATTTAATATTGCCATCCTTTGGCTGAAACAGGTTCAAAGGACCCCGGGAGGTCTTTAATATTCTTTCTCAAATATTAAAAAGGTTCAAGATGGGAACTTATGTTTGATGAATCTGTGAAATATCTTCACATGGAGGATTGCCAAGAATACCATATCATCTTCTGTAATCATTTTAATGTAATTGATACCAAATTCATCTATCTCATACTATAGAGAGCAAGGAACACATTTTGGATGCACGACCCAATTCTATATCCTAACCGAGACTGAAATAATTCAAAGAAAGAGTAAAGATGATAAGTTTATTTCCTAAAAATAGAGACCATACATATATATAATTAAATATTATCATTATCAATCATTTGGGGTTTTCCTAGAGTACGCAGACTTCATCCATATTTTAAGCAATTACACAGAGCCAAATTAGAGCCGAAATAGCAGCATACACGAATAGGTTATAGTTTTGTTGAGAACTTACCTAACAATGTGAAGGCCCTGAGAAAGCATCTATAGAAGAAAGACCTCACCAGTGGGAGAGACATCTTTTTTCACCAGACTCGAACAGGATCCTTTTGAGGACACCCCATTTTTGTGTATTCCTCTCTTGGCCTTGTACGCTTTGCCATAAACTATCCCCCTCCCCCTTCATCTTCCCTGGTTTTCTTCTTTTCTTTTCATTTTTTTAATTTTCTCCTCCATAACTGCCAACCAGCGCATGCAACTCCCCGATTTCCTTCTGAAAACCATTATCCAATCCCTCTTTCCTCGAAGGAAACAATAACTGCCTCATCATTAACGCCAGTCCCGAATTAAGAGGATTAAACCTGAAATGCAACCAACTAACTAAATTCCCAAAAGAAAGAAAAAAAACAAAAAGATAGTAACTTTCTTTTACTTTTATTTTCCAAAAGAATCTCTTTTTTTAAATAAAACAAGAAAGTAAAATCCTCCTATTAAATAAATATTAAAATATTAAGTTGGAAACTTATCCTCACCCCACAATATCTTATAAAAAGAATTTTATTTTAAAACTCATAATAATAGAATATAATATATATTTGATTTTTTTACCCAAGCCGATAAAATCATTTACCCCAAACTTACAATTTATAATTAATTATATAATCCACTTGAAATATTCTATTCACCTACCTTATTATAAATATTATCCATTCCCAATAATTCATTTTAAATTTCTATTATTATAAACCATGATTACCAATTTATATATACTTATATTTATTTATTTATCAATTTTCTATAATGCATAAGACAACTAAAGTATAATATCAGAAAATTCCAATCAATTAAACCAAATGTCGAAGCACATACCTAACCACTACCCCAGGTTGACATACAAAACCCAAACAACACAAACTGACCATCTAACAGAATTGACAAGACCGACGTGGTGACATACCAGAAACTCATTCTCATCAAGGATGGTGGTTAGGGTAAGGGATCGAATGTTATCTCCTATTCAACATATCCATTGGGTTGAAGGCATGCTCAGACCTGCTAATTCAGGTGGAGACAACCTAGTATCTGTTCACTCAAACATACAAATTAGAGAGCATATTCATAATAGTAGAATTACATTGAAAGAGACTCTAGCAATTCGTAACTCATTATCCTATGTCTCCACACGTTCAATGGTACGATGCCGCTCTTTCCACCTATTCTCACAACATACTACTGCGTCACCTAACTATCCAATTAAATCTCTGCATTATAATAATAACAAAACAATGTGCATTATACTGACAAAAATACCATCATAAGCTTTTGTTCCATCTTCCTCTTTAGATTCCTTAGTTAGACTACCTGCACGACCAAGGTGAGAGTGGAGGGGCACTACAAGCATGATCTATCTTAGCATATTACATTCCTCGTAGTGGCCTGATGTGATGCACTGCATCCCCTAAGTTGTGAATTTTCTATTCTTTGATTGGTCCTCTCTTGGAGACCTTAGACACAATGTTCCCTAAGTTATAGACTGCACTTGAACTAAACAAGACTCCTTTGAAAATATTTTTCATGTTGCATTTTTCATTTTTTATATTGCCACCTTACATAACACAACTTGCATGCCTATGGTGCCATCACATTTGTTCATGATTTCTAAGCATATGAAGCTTTTCTTGTCTCATGAAGCACGAAATGGAATTTTCCTTTGTGGCACCTTATTAAAGTTATCATGAGGTATAACTTTGGTATGGCTGAGCAGGAAGTCCATTCCGAGGCACGACGTTTCCCCATAACCACCTACATGTTTGTGAGTACATTAGTTCTTGGACCCTTGTGAATCATTAAGAATTCTAGGATGTCATGTAAAAGTATTATGAAGTGTTGTAACCCACTTTCACACTTTTGTAGGACCCTTTCATTATAATTCACTTAATAAACCCCTTTTTATCACTTACCTAGTCTTATTTCAAAGTGTTGTAAAAATTTGTAACAAACTCACACTTTTCTAGGCTTGTCATCTCTAATTTGACCCTTATGTTTAAATGACCCATTAATGCACTTTTTGCCCCTACTTAAGTGTGTTTCAGAGAATAATCCCATTAAACCTCATTAAATAAAATTTAATTCTATACACCCAGTAAAATTTCCCTGGTGGGACCAAGTCGCCACTTGGGGTGACTTAGTCCCACTAAGCACAAAAATCAAAATAATTTCAATTTCCTGGTGGGATTTTATTCTCTTGACCTTAAGGTCGGTCTATGATGTGTTATTTTTGGGAAATATAAGAAAATAAAGTATAAATAAATGGTTTTCCCCTCATTTTTCATCTCCTAATCTCCTACAATCTTCTAATTTCCATTTCATTATTCAAGCAATTATCAAGTATTCAAGCATCTCTAAGCATTATCAAGTCATCCATTGGAGCACTTCATTGGATATCTTTAGATTTTAACATTAAGGGTTTGGTGAGCTTATGGAATTGCATGTTGTTTACAATCTTCTAATTTCCATTTCATTATTCAAGCAATTATCAAGTATTCAAGCATCTCTAAGCATTATCAAGTCATCCATTGGAGCACTTCATTGGATATCTTTAGATTTTAACATTAAGGGTTTGGTGAGCTTATGGAATTGCATGTTGTTTATTCACCATTCTATCTTTATTTCATTTTATTATCTAGGGTTTGATTACCAAATTGGGGTTTGACGAAGGCAAACCCCTATTCTCTAACCCTTAATCGTTTCCCCCCTCTTTGCATGTGTGTTTGTAGGTCTTGTATGTAGATTTTTCAAAGATTTTGGTGTTAAAAAGTGGTCAATAATATGTCAAAGTCCTCAAAGTTAAAAAATCCCTAATTGAAGCTTGGAGACCTCTTTTAGCTCATTTTCTATAGTTTCTAAACCAAACACCTATCTAGAAGGGAAGTGCAAACTGAAAGCTACAAAATCCTAACCTGAATTTTCCAAGATTCCCAAGTGGACTAAGTCACCATTTGTGGTCAATTAGCTCCACTTCCAGGCCTGAAAAGTGGTTTTTGCATTTATAAGTATCCATTTGGCAGATTCTTGTTCTAGTAGAATTTCTCTAAAATTGGACTAAGTCGCCCAGCTTGGCGTAAGTGTCCTAGTCAGCTTTTCTAGTCAACTCTACAAGATTCTAGAGCCTCTCTACATCAAACTTTAGATTCTAGGTGCACCTCTCCAGTCTTGTTTAATTTTGCTATTATTTACTTGCATTCTTAGGTGTTTTTGCATACGTCAATGTGTTTTCAAACAACTTGCATATCTTAGGTTTTGCATTAACAACCATCTTTCTTTTTCATTTTAGTGCATTTAGACATTGTATATAGCATATTTCATCCATCCTTGCATTGATTTTGATTGTATACATTACACATTTTGGATCCATTTCTCTCCTTTTAGGTGAAAAAACCTATAATAGTTAGAGAACCCTTAGATACCAAAATTAGTGTCCACACAGTATAATGTAAATTACATACAAGTCACAGAGTTGCTCTCTCATAGGTGTTTTTCCAATTATAAAACTAGCAATTTTTCTTTTTTTAATAGACCATCACCTTAGAATACACTATACAATCACATTTTTTGTGTACTGTTTTGGAAGAAACAA
>VDFB02109042.1:62935120-62957801 GCA_007258455.2 Sequoia sempervirens | reverse complement strand
AAAGGAAGGCCTATTGAAGATTCATCCTGGTTGCCTAAGGCAAAGGTCGACCATTTGGGTTTTCCTCCAGCATCTAAGACGTGATGGGGTTACTTCTCAAATTACCCTGGGTGTCTGATGCAGGAGCATCCAGTGGTGTAAGGGCAATCTTGCATCACCCAAAAATAGTTAAATTTCAAGTTTCTTAGTTTTTAGATGTTTTTACATTTTGGATACCCTTTTTCATCATAATGAAATTCCCAAGTTACGGTTTTTATTTTCTGTTCTTGGGTTGAAAGATATTGCAGTTTTAGTTTCCCAGATTTGCACTTGAAAATCTTTTGAGTTAGATTTGAGGCACTTAGAGTTCCTGGAACGGCCCCAAAAATTTCCAAAATTGGCATAGCAAATTTTGAGCACGTTATTGACTTCGAGACCTTTCCAACGGTTCAAACGGTTCGCGAATCGGAGTCTCGGATCAAAAGTTATGGCCCCGGGAAGTTGGCGCACTTTCTAGAAGATACAATTGCAAATGCTCTTTTGAAATTTGAACTTCACGTTGTAAATTTTTGGCACCAAACCGCCTAAACTCAAATTTGAATGTTGTTTTGACTCCAAACTAATGAGGAGCTCTATTTATGGGTGGGTTTCTAATTTTTGGGTAGCTTTTTGGGGACAAGCTCGCATATTGCGAAAGGGTTATTCTGTAGCTTTCTGTAACTTGCATATGTTGTAGAACTTGGGGATTTGAGATCCTCTACATGTAAGAAGTTCCATTTTCTAAATAATAAAATTATTCTCTTGTTTGTGGGTTATTTTTTTTTGTGTCTTGGGTTGTGCCCTCATCAAAAGTTGTCATAGTTTGACATCAATGACAACACTAGAAAGACAACATAGTGCAACAATCTTCTTATTGACATCAATGACAACACAAATATCCAAAAAAAATTATCTCTTTTCTATAACTATGAGTTCTCTTATTCCTTTCTGATGAAGTGCAAGGCCACCTTGACATTTAAATCCCATGTTCTTGATGATCTCAAGTCCCTCAATATATTACTCAACTATTAGGGTGGGTTGTTCTTTATCTTCTTGATATAGCCACTTGGAGATGTCTTCTTCTATAACCTCTTTGTTCTTCTATCTCAACCATGAGAATATGGTGGGTTCATACTTGATAATTGATGTTTTCATTTCTAGGTGCTGAGGTTTTCTATATTTCTTAGGAAAAACCAAAATTTATCCTACATAGAAGGAACCTTTTAAATCATATTCTCCACAATCCTTGTCATGCATTTTGACCTTGATTTTAGGAATGGGATTATTTTTATTGTATTATGATGCCAATGTGGATGGGTTACTATTAGATGATGATGAAGTGATGCAATTGTTGGGTACTTGGAAGATATTTTGGTATTTTTCCTTTATAATTTGGAAAATTTGGAAAGGGAAAGGGTCCACATAAATGGTTACCTTAGTTTCATTGTAGGGAAATGCATCTATTGATGTGGATGTTAGTCACACATAACACAAATAAAATTCACAAATAAATTTACCTCACTTGAAAGAAAATTGAATTCTAAGATAGAATTTGATATTCCCAAGGCTCTGTTAGCCAAATCTTGATTGCAAGTTAGTTTTACTCAGTGTCTATTGTGATGTTATTTTTACAAAGGGACTTACACACTGGATCTGAAAGAATGGGTAGATTTTGAAGATAATTGTTAATTTCACAAAATCAACCTTTAATTTGTGTTCAAAGATCTTTAATCTAAATATATTTACTTATTTCAGAACAATTTCATCATCAGATTTATTATTTCATGAAATTAAAAGATTTGCAACAATATTTCATGAATTTCAAAAATAAATTCTATCACTTAAGTAGATTTAGCTTTAAGCATTCAACAATTTCATAGAAAATGGAATATTTTCAATAAATTTCCATTCATTCATCTATTTTTTAGAACATTTTCAAGAATTTAAACATCTATTCTAAAATAAAGCATTAAAAATTACTAAAAAAATAAATTTCTCTCAGTTATTCTCCACGCATGCCCCAAAGAATTAACCAAATCAAAGCAAACTTCTTTATACTTCACCAAATTGCTTCATAGATAAATATAAAATGGTGTGATTTTTAAAAAAGATAGGTTTTAGTTTGAACACTGAGTAGGTTCTATATGCACCCTTAAATGATGCAACACATAGTCTTGTTCAACTGAACTAACAAAACCAACTACAAAAGATTCATGAGATAGGTAGCTATCAAATTGGCTCTAATATTGATTAATGTCTATGTGCATACAAGTTTTTAGACTGGAATGATTTAGAAATGTGCCATAGAAAAATGGACCTTTTGACATTTTCATGGTCTTTTAGGTCTTTCTTCATGATTCTTGGTCTATTTTTCTTTGATTTAATGTTGCAATGTGGCTTAAACATTCACATTAAGTCCCTAAAATTCAAATTATGACATCTTGTGAAGGTGTTGTGAAGTGTTGTAAGACATTTCTACACTTTTCTAGACTCTATTCATTACAATTCACCTAAAAATCACCTTTTCATCACTTATCAAGTCTTATTTTGAAGTGTTGTAAAGTCTTGTAACAAGATTTCACACTTTTCTAGGCTTAATTACACTATTTACACCTTTCCTATGCTTTATTTGACCCCTTTATGCCCTTATAAGGCTTAATTAAGTGTGTCTTTGAATGTAAACCTGACAAACAACATTAAATGCAAGATAATTCCCAACACCCACTTTCAAGTCTAAGGTGGGACCCATTCGCCATGGGTGGTGAATGAGTCCCTCTTGGCTCAAAATTTAAAATATTTAAAATTTTCTTTTTGGTTTTTATTTAAAATCACCTTATGTCACCTTGTGATGAGGTATCATCAGGTTACTGAGGAACAAGTGTGTATAAATAAGTGTTTTTACATCCATTTTAACACCCATTCATCAAGTTCACTAATTCACTCATTCATTCAAGCATTCAAGCACTTTACATCATTCAATTGAGCATTAATCAAGTATCTTGGAACAACCATTGATATATCTTTAGATTTATTCAATAAGGTTGGTGAGTTTAGGAAATTTGCATGTTGTCCATTCATCTTTCCTTGTTCATTTCTTCAGTAAGGGTTTGATTACCAAAGTAGGATTTGACCAAGGAAAATCCCTATAACCTAACCCTTAACCATTTTTCTCCTTTTGTATGTGTATTTGAAAACTTGTGTTTGTATATTTATCAATAAATTAGGTGTTGAAAGGTGGTCAACAAGTCAACAAAGTGTTTCAATTCAACTACAACCTATTGCAAGCTTGGAGACAACCTATAGTCTATTTTTTACAGATTTGACTCCATCAACCTGACAAGAAGACAATCTCAGATATAGTGCTATAGAATTGGTTCATGATTTCATAGAATTTTGGGAGAGGACTGATTCACCATCAGTGGTGAATGAGTCCCACCTTAAGGCTAGAAAGTTATATTTTGTCAGATTCTAGATCCCAACACTTAGAAACCTATTTTATAGAAGTTTTCATTAGAAGCAGGACTAATTCTCCATCAGTGGCAAATGAGTCCCACTAGTGATTTTTAGTGATATCTGTCAGCATTCAAGACACTCCAGATTCTTCATTATCTTCCTAGGTGCACTCTAATTCAACCTTCTTCATTTTTTTTTGCATTTGTTCATACTTTAGTTTATGCTTGCATATCACATTGTGTTTTCAAAAATCAATTATTTCTTAGGTTTTACATTCATAATCAGTCAATTAATTAGCTTAGTTGCACTTAGATCATCTCATTTAGCCTTAATAACATCATACACATCTTAATTTGAGTGAAACACATTGATTTTTCGTGAGGTTTATCTCTCTCCTTTTAGGTGAAACATCCTAAGAGTGCAAGAGTAGCTTATAAGCCTCACGCCCAAAAATCTATGGTTCAAGAAAACAAGAAAAAAGAGAAAAACTTAGAGAAGTGTTGGCTCTTTTGACATCCAAAAATTCTAAACTTAAAATGAAAATAAGACAGCATTCAACCTTTTATATAACATAAGGCTTCATAAAATCAATTACAAATGATGAATGGTCAAGATTCATCCTCCAAAATCAATGGTAGCAAAATAATCTCTTCACATGGGTGATGTCAGCAAGTAGTCCTGCTAACAGTCACTTGAATTCCCTACAAAATGAACAATTGAAATTTATCAAATATCAAGTCATTTATAAACTTAACTGACATATACATTTAATTTATGACTTTATAATTAAATTTAAAAAATGCATTAATGTTTCCCAAACATTAAATAAGCCCAGTTTTAAGTTGTATTCCCATGAAAATGTGATTTATTCTCATTTTAAACATTCATTTCCATATTTTTTAATTTAGAAAATTACCTCAAATGATTATTTTGGTTTTTTTTCTCATCTTTTCATCTTTCCAAATCATTTTTGAAATTTTAAATTTTGTTAAGAAACGAGTGAGATATGGTTGTTTTTGTGAAACTTGTTTTTTTTCAAATTTCAAATTTTTTGAAAAAAAAATGGAAACTAGAAACTCTTAAAAAAACTGAGAATTCTTAAAATACCGAGAACTGGGAACTGGGAACTCTTAAATTTGAGTTTTCAAATGCACACTTTTCTTACGGTAACCCTATTCCCTACTGGCCATAACTCTTTTATTTTAAAGTATTTTCAAAAAATTCAAAAGGAAACTCTCATTTTTTTCTCATGCTCTTTCCATCCATGGTAAAAAGTCAACCTTTTGGAAAATTAAAATAAAAAAATGGGAACCAGGAACATGGTGCTTAATTTCTTCATGTAACATAATTTTTTTCTTTTAACTCAAACCCGCTTATTTTCTGAGTATACTTAAAAATTCTAAAAAGTAACTCATATTATTTTTCGGTGTTCTACCCATTCATGGTGACATTTCAACCATTAATAATACCCAATTTTGTATTTTGAACTTATGATAAAATTTCAAGTATTTTGACCATTAGGGTAATTGATTTTGAGGTTTGGTGGACCTAAAGAAATCACAAAGATAGCAAGGCAAGCTAGACCTAAGCTAAAAAAAAGAGGGGGTCCTTATTTTTCCAAAAGAAAAATGGGGCATGTTGTGAGACCACACAACAACTAAAAACCAAAAAATCAACAAAATTAAAAAAATTCAATGAAATAAATGAAAATTTATGCATAAAATTTCCAACTTTAGTAAATCCCAACTTGTTATCTAGCCACATAACAATATGATTAACAAAAACAATAAGATTTTAAAAGGAATTTAAGGTTTTGCATATGATTCATTCCTTTCCTTGAAAAAAGTAAGAGGATAGTAAATGCTTGTACTACACTACATAGTTTGGTTTAACTTTTTCAGCCAACCTTGGATAGAGCCTTACTACCAATCAAGCATCCATAGCCTTCACAAGGTTATCTCTATAATTCCCCCAAACATAGCTCTACTGCCAGCTAGACATCTATAGCCTTGGTAGAGATATTTGGATGATCTAAAGAGTTGAATTTTCTCTTTTGATATTCATTTTGTTATTTTTTTTTTTTTTGATATTTCATTGTAAGCTCTTTTGCTTCAACTTGTAGGAAATGAAGCCTAATATTAGGTTGGGATTTATAGTGGTAGAAAAAGGAAACTTTTAGATTCTTCACTTAATACAAACATCCACTACCCCCCCCAAAATTTCAAAGAATTTTTTAAATGTGAGAGTATGTATAATTCCTTGAATGTTTCATGTTATTCACTACTAAGTAAACCTTCATGTGGCACACCAAATGAATCAAATTTACTAAAATTATAAACTTATACAAAAAATTACCCTTATTTCTATAATTAAAAAAATCTTGTAATTTCTAAAAGTTACCAGTTTGCTCCATTTAGACATTTAGAAAAATAAGAAACTCCAAAACAAGCACAACCAAAAATAAAAACCAAAAGAAAATAACCTTAGGAAAACTTAAGCAAACCTAACCTAATTATATACAAGGAAATTACTTATAAGAATATGGCCTCAAATAATACATATTTACACCCAAATCTACATAATTATACAAAATGTGAAAGAGAATTAAGGAAACAATTAGGGTTCTTAATCTAGCAAATTTATCTTTGTATTCTGAAAAATAATTTTATGCCCAATTGTTCTTATATTCATTGTAGTAATCCCTAACTATTAGTAGTTGAGGTAATTCATCATTCTCATGGTTGATCCAAATGCAAGTTGTATTTTTAGAAATCAAAATAATAATCAAAATTTATAACATGAAGGAAAGATATGACCTGATAATTTCATGTTCATGAGAACAAATTTGATTCTTTCCAACCAATTCCTCATATAATAAATTTGAATTTTCATCTTCAGGAGGACAAAGTTCATGATGAATCATTCCTTTTGCATCTGCAACATGCAAACAATTATATTAAGCTTTCAAAAATTTATTGTGAAGATCATACTTATCATTTGTAGAATTTAAAACATGAAACTTTTTATCCTCTTCAAGATTATTATGCAGCAAGAAAAATGGTTCTTCATCCATTTTCTGCATCAAATCTGCATTATTAACATCCTTTTCAGCATCTTCCTTCGCTAACTTGGTAGCAATATCTATTCATATTTCATTGTGCATGGTTGTTGAACTTTCCTCTTCAAAAGGAAATTCAAACATTTTTGATTTCCTATATGTTAGCAATATCTAAATGAAAATTTTCATCATTGAAACATGACATAATTTATTTTTCTCTATTTAACTCATTTAACTGTAAAGATGAAACATCTTTTAATAGGTAGGATAACTTCCATGTTTCAACCTCCAATTGATTTGGTAGTTGTATTTTTATAGCAGTAGTGGAACTTTGTAAATCTTCAATTTCCCATGTCTTCATCATTTGTTGATCCTCAAACAATTTACTCAGTTGTTTGGTAAAGTCTTTGACTGTATTGATCTGCAACAATATTCTTGCAATGCATTATGTAATTTATAAAATTTATATAATACATCATTATTTATTTTATCTCTTATGACTTCTTTTGTTGTTGTAGAAAAATATTTTTCATTAAATGCATCCTTGGATTAATCTTCCGCCTATTCATGTTTTTTCATATGATTATTTATATTAGCGACTTTATTTTTTTTTTATCATGCTTCAAGACATTTAATCAACTCTAATTTGATCATTTGAAGATTTATTGCTATGCTTATCAATTTCATTTTGTTGAATCCTTTGTTTTCTTTGAGGAGCTTCATAACTATACACTTCAGTAATAGGGATTAATTCTTTCAAAGCCAAATCTAATCTAGTAAAAAAACTTATGCAATTAATTTCACCATGATTTGTTGTATTATGTATCCTGCAGTTGTTAAATAAAGTAAAATCAGGCAAATACTAAGGATAAATATTTTTATCTAAAATTCCTTGAATGATAGGAATGTTAATATGGAAAATATCTTCACAACAAGATTGTTTATACCTCTGATTTTCCATTTAAGCTCAGATTTTTTTATTTTCATAATTTTTTACTTTTTATTTAATTTTTTAGATTTTAGATTTTTTTATTTTTATTTATTTTAAAGAGAGATTTGTAATCTTATATTAAACATTACAACATTTTATCAGCTCCAAAATGTGCAAGCCCTCCTTCTAGTGCCAATTTTGTTGATGTGGATGTTAGTCACACATAACACAAATAAAATTCACAAAGAACTTTACCTCTCTTGAAAGAAAATAAAATTCTAAGATAGAATTTGATAATCCCAAGGCTCCATTAGCCATATCTTGACTATACTAGTTTTACTCAGTATTCGTTGTGAAGATATTTTTACAAAGGGACTTATGCATTGGATTTGAAAGAATTGTTAGATTCTGAAGATAATTGTTAATTTCACAAAAATTAACCTTTAATTTGTGTTCAAAGATCTTTAATTTGAATATATTTACTTATTTCAAAACACTTTCATCAACAAATTTATTATTTCATGAAATCAAAAGATTTGCAACAATATTTCATGAATTTCAAACAACTTTGCTATCACTTAAGTAGATTTAGCTTTAAGCATTCAACAATTTCATAGAAAATGGAATATTTTCAATAAATTTACATTCATTCATCTATTTTTTGGAACATTTGCAAGAATTTAAACATCTATTGTAAACTAAAGCATAAAAAATACTGAAAATTAAAATTTCTCTCGGTTATTCTCCACGCATGCCCCAAAGAATTAACCAAATCAAAGAAAACTACTTGACACTTCACCAGATTGCTTCACAGCTACATATAAAACAATGCAAGGTTTTAAAGAGAGGGGTTTTAGTTTGGACACCGAGTAGGTTTTGTATGCACCCTTAAACAGTGCAACACACAATCTTGTTCGATTTAACTAACAAAACTAGCTACAAAAGATTCATGAAATAGGTAGCTATCAAATTGGCTCTAATATTGATTAATTTCTACATGCATACAAGTTTTTAGATCAGAATGATTCAAAAAATAGGAAAAAAGAACAAAACTTAGAGAAGTTTTGGCTCTTCCAACATCAACAAATTCTAAACTTAAAATGAAAATAAGACAACATTCAAACTTTAATAGAACATAAGGCTTCATAAAATTAATTACAAATGATCAATGGTTAAGATTCATCCTCCAAAATCAACAGTAGCAGATTAATCTCTTCACATGGGTGATGTCAGTAAGTAGTCCCATTAACAGTCACTTGAATTCCCTACAAAATGAACAATTGAACTTTATCAAATACCAAGTAATTTATAAACTTAATTGACATATACATTTAATTCATGACATTAGAATTAAGTTGAAAAAATTCATTAATGTTTCCCAAACATCAAATAAGTCCAATTTTTAGTTGTATTCTTGTGAAAATATGATTTATTCCCGTTTTAAGCATTCATTTCCAGATTTTTTAATTTAGAAAATTACCTCAAATGATTATTTTATTTTTGTTCCTTGTATTTTCAGCTTTCTAGATCATTTTTAATTTTTAAATTTTGTTAAGAAACAAGGGAGATATGGTCATTTTCGTGAAACTAGTTATTTTTCAAATTTCAGATTTTTTGAAAAAAAACTGGAAACTTAAAACTCTTAAAATAACCGGAAATACTTAAAATACTGGGAACCAAGAACCAAGAACTAGGAGCTCTTAAGATATCAGGAATTGGGAACTGGGAACTCTTAAATTTGAGTTTGCAAATGCACACTTTTCTTCTGGTAACCCTATTCCCTACAAGCGATAACTTTTTTATTTTAAAGTATTTTCAAAAAATTCAAAAGGAAACCCTTGTTATTTTCCCATGCTCTTTCCATCCATGATGAAAAATGAACCTTTTGGAATTATTTTTTAGAAAAAGGGAATTGAGAACTTGGTGCTTAATTTCTTCCTGTAACATAAAAAAATTCTTTGAACCTGAACCCACATATTTTCTGAGTATCCTCAAAAATTCCAAAAAGTAACTCATTATTTTTTGATATTCTACCCATTCATGAAAAAATTTCAACCATTAAGAATACCAAATTTTGGATTTTGAACTTATGATAAAATTTCAAGTGCTTTGACCATTAGGGTAACTGATTTTGAGGTTTGGTGGACCCAGAGAAACCACAAAGACAACAAGGCAAGCTAGACCTAAGCTAAAAAAAAGAGAGGGTCCTTATTTTTCCAAAAGAAAAATGTGGCATGTTGTAAGACCACACAACAATTTCCATTGGTGTCCTAGAAGAATATTGTAGGGAAGATCAAGTTCCAATACTTGAGAGGTAGTTTTTGTGATTACAAGACCAACTTGAATAAGTAGCTTGATTATCCTTTTTGATTCATGCTTAGCATCATCATGTGATTTTATTGTAATGCTCTTCTAATTTTCTATGACTCCACTAGAGTATCCCAATTATTTTGCCAATTTTAGTGTATAAATGTCCCCACCATCTATCATGACGTTTTCTTTTGTGCTTATGAACAAAGACTTCTAGGTATAATTCTTGGCTATGGTATGAGGTGGTAGGAAGGTTTGTTTCTCTAAATAAAAGGTAATGGTTTTATTTAAGGCGTCCTACCATGGCTTGGAATTATTTAGTATCTATTTTGGTAGTTATGGATGATGTCTAAAGTTTTTTTTCAAGAAATTCCTTATGTGTAAGAGATATGTGAAGGAGTTCTAAGATGAAAATATGGTATGGTGTTTTTTCTATATTTATATATGGTTATATTCAAATGGTAAATAGGGTGCTTGTGGGACTCCCTAGAGAGTCAATTTCTCATGTTTTTTGGTAACTGTACATTAAGGAGCCTTATTTAGGAAGGTAATAGTGGCAATGTGGTTACCGGTTTCTTCAATATGTCCCACTACATAATCATATTAATAGATGACATTAGTATAGCTATTTCCCTTACTAGATTCATTTTTAATTCCATGGTCAGGGATTGGATCCTTTTAGATATTGAGATAATTATTGGAAAAATTTCTAGGATGATCTTTGATGTTTACATACCCTCAACCAATAAGATCTTGCATGAGAATTTTTAATTACATGCAATTATGTGTCTTGTGACCTTTTTTTATGTGGTACTCACAATAGTCATTTTCATTGTACCATGAATGTTTTAATTGTGGCAAATCATAGTCTCTTTACTTTGGAGTCTCAATGAGATTGGTTTGGACCAATTTCTTCAATGCAAACTCAATTGGCTCCCCTCGGGCAGTATATTTTCAACAATATATTTTCACCTAGGATTATTGATTTGTGTTGGTCCTCCCCTTGAGAGAGTCACATTTTGGTTATTTTGTTGTTTCTTAGATGATGATTGTATATTCTACACAAATTTAGCATCCACTACACCATCATTGGTAACATTCTTATTTTGGGCCCATAGGCAAGGTTTATCATTGAAGTGTGAGGAATGTTCTTTGCTATCTTTGTAAATTTTCATAAGTCCTTTTTTTAATGAGAACCTTTTCGATGGTCAATCATTTCTCTATAATCTTATCAAATATGTTGTCACATTGTATTTGTAGGTAGAATCCCATTTTTTATTGAGATTATAGAAAAAAAATTCTCATGAGTTGTTTTTTGGTATGAGCCATACAAAATTACTAACCATATTCCTCCAAAGTTGTAGGAAGGAAGTGAATGATTCTCCATTTCATTTTTGGGTGCTGCATAAAAAAGTCATAAAAATATCATGTTTGATATTGTAAGAGAATTGAATGATGAATGTTTTAGCTAGTTAATGAAATTTCCTGATACCATGTGATAAGTGATATAACCATTCTATTTCTTGTCCTAAACTTTAGGGAAAAAGGCACATCAAGTATGTGTCACTATAAGCTACCGTTAGGAAAGCTATGTGAAATTCTTGTGTATGCTCTCGTGGGTCACCTCTTCCCTTATAATTGTCAAATTTTGGCATGTCAAAGTTTTGTTGGAAGGGAATCATAGGTATTGTTTGATTGAATGGATACAAACATATACCCTCAAGTGTGTAATTTCTCTTTGTCTATTGTAATTCCCTATCATTTTTCATGCAATATTTTATATTTGTGATTCTAATTCATTTCTCATTTTGATTGTTGGTTGATTTGAGAGAATATATTATTGATTTTGTGGGATCATTGATGAATTGAATGAAGGATTTAAATTTTATGGAATGGTTGATTGTTGTTGTGGGATACTAAATGAGTTATATGATAAATTATGGAATTGATGGATATATGTGTTTGTGGAGATAGTAAATGGAATAGATTGAGAATGAAATTGTGACTAATTTGGTATTTTTGTATTTATGGGCATGTTAGATGTGGAAGAGAGATTCAAGATGTTGGATGAAATTTATAATACTTTGGGATATATGTATTTTCAGAATGTTGTGAATGGTTTGGAATGTAAAGTTTGGAAGATTGGTGGGAACAAGTTGGCATATATATGTCTATGGATATGTTGGATGGTTGTGAAGTGTATAAAATATTTTTTATGGATTTTTGGTGTGATAGGTTGTGAATAAAATGGGATATTAGTATGAATGTTGGACATGATAGGCTGTGAAGAAAATGGGATATTTTTATTTGTGTTAATGTTGGATGTTAGATGGTGGGTGTTATTAGATTTTCATGCAATTAGATGTGAAGGGTACCTAATAAAGTGGATTGATGTATCATTTAGAAAATGGTATTAAATATCTATTAATGGGAGGTATGGCTAGTTGATTGAGATAACTAGTATGAAATCTTGAGGTATAGATATGTTGATTGATTGAGACATGGAATTTTTTTTTTATATGTGGTGTGTGATGATATGGATTTTGTAAGGAAAGAAAAGTGTGGAAATGTGATGCAATACAAGGTGGTGGGAAACTACAAACAATCTCAAATTGATCAGACTTCAACAAGAAATCACCCTTTGCAACACTAAACTCTTAACTTGATCCAATATCACACCTTAAGGCTTGTAGCCCTCCAAATTTAACCTTATAAAATATATTTTAGAGGACTTTCAAATACCTTCTTGAAACCCTATAAGACTCACAACATGACTCCACCCAACATATTTCACAATTCTTTGTCCAAGCAATGGCCATTTAGATGTTGTTTTACAAAACTCTCCATTTTCTTTCAAAACACTAGGGTTTTAATGAATAACCATATACTCGGGCTCTCCAAACTTAGCTAATGTCTCCAACACATCAAATGTACTCTACATAAGGACAAAAAACATTTACATATACTATCCCATTAGTATAATTAACAAAACCCTATCTTAACAACACAAATTCACATGGAAAATGACTCTATTAGCCCTTGGAAACATACAAACTTGATCAAATCCATTCCACAAGCTTGCCACAACATTAGGAAAACTATTTCACATTATTTGGGATCCATTCCACAAGGAACAGTGGAGACAAAAAATGGAATGGGTCAAATAAGCATTTTAAAAGACTTTCAATAGTGAAACTGTGATTACAGGGCAATCACAGTAAAATATAGAGATCTCTCACAAGATTGAATATTAAACCTTTAAAATGGATGGAAATAAGAGTTAACACATGTTACTATCAAACACAAAAGGTTTCAAGGCATCAAGAAGTCTGTACGGGCCGTACAGAGTAGAAGAAGATCTAAAAACACATAAAAATATAGAATAGAACGTTGTCTTTTGAATTGAATGCTTCAAAGTAGGAACCAACAACCTTGTTCAAGCCTTTAAATACATTTCAAACAGAAAACTAACCACCAAACACCAAACACCTCTAACTATATTTTAAATCTCTAAGACTCTTAGTATTCCCTAAGCTGCATTTTGACAACCTTTATTGATAACTTTATATCTCTTTTCAATTTATTACTGACACCTAAGAAATAATTGATTCAAAAACCCCCCATTACATAGCATATGGTCCTTTGGATCTTATTTAACATAATTAAACACAAAACACCCTTACTAACCCACTTTCCACCTATCAAGCCCTTAAGAGATCAATTTTTTTTAACAATAAGGTGTAGGTACTCCTGCACCATACACCCCTAGAGAGAAAAACTCATGCCACATGAGTTTCATCTCGTGCCAACTCCTCCAAGCTTCATATGTACTCCTCTATTCTGCAAATCCTCTCCATTGATTCATGCCTTGTGATCTCATGATTTTCCTTGCATTGTTCACACATGTATTTTTCTTTCTCTCTACCATCATACCTAATGTATTCCCTCTTCCTTCTCTTTGATCAAAACTTGGTTGCTTTCTATGACCTACACTTTCACCTGCATAAAAAAATGGTTAGTAATCTCTTGCACTATTTTCTTCCCTAAGTCTCTTTCTTTCTTACAACTATTCTTACTTCCATGTTCTCCTTCTCTTATCTAAACTATCTCATTAACTTTCCCTGTCACTATCTTGTTAGAATTTCCAATCACTGTACCTACAAGTTTCACTTGTTTTTCACCCTTTTTCTCAACCACAAGACACTCTATGGTCCCTACCAACACACTCTCTTGCTTTTCCAATGTCAAATCACTTTTCAACCTTGTTTTTCTCTCACACTTGTTGTCCCTGCATCTTTAGTCTTTGAAGCAACATTAGGATCTTCCTTTTTGTCTTCACTCACAACACTTAGAGGTTCTTTGTTTCCACACATAATGACCTTTCCTTTACCCTTGACATCTTCTAAAAGTGGAGTTAACACAAAAGAACAACAATCTTTTACTACGGTGTAGGAATTCTCTTTACCATCATACATGGAATGCCTATCATATTGCCAAGGTCTACCTAGGAGTAGGTGACAATAGTCCATAGGTAGGATATCACAAACAACAATATCACTATAAGCCCCAATCTAGAAATCAACAACTGCTCTTTCATTTACTAACAAATATTGTTCATCACTTAACCATGACACTTTATAAGGAAATTCATGAGGTATTTTTTTCAAATTTACCTTGTTCACCATCTCAGTAGACACCATAGTCTCTATTGAACCAGAATCAATTACAATTTTACATACCTTATTCTTACACTTACAAGTTGTTTTGAAGAGGCTCTTTCTTTGCAAAGGTTCTTCCTCTTTGGCTGACTTCAAAATTGTCTTCATCATCATCAACATCTCCCCTATTTCAAGAGTAGCCCTCAAGATTGTAGGATGATTGCTTTCACACTCCTCCTCTTGAACCAATTGTGCTCTCCTATCAATCCCTTTTTCACCACTTGATGAACTACCAACTCTTTCAGTACAAGTCCAAGAAGGATGACCAAATTCATTGCATGTATAGCATCTCCCTGCAAAATCATTAGAACTTCTACCAACACTAAACCTTCCTCTACCTCTAAAACCACCTCTAACATCAATACCTTGTTCCTTACCCTTATTTTCTCCTTATTATTCTTCCAATGGCTTCTTTGGTGTAGGAATTACCCCTCTTCCTCTTGCATTAGTACCACCTCTTCATCTCACTAATTTCTCTTGTCTCCTCTTAAGCTTTTTCTCCACCTTGATTGCTAATTGAAAACATTCTTCCACAAATTTGGGGTTAGCAACAACAAGTTCATCTTGTATATTGAATCTCAAACCACCAAGATATCTAGCCACCTTTTCAGCCTCATCCTCATCCCTTCTAGATCTTATGCTCAATTTGTAAAATTCATCAATGTATGCTTTAACATCTAGTTCTTTTTATTTCAATCCTTGCAACTTTTTGTACAACTAAACTTCATAATATTTTGGAAGAAACTTACCTTACAATTTTTGCACCATCTTTTCCCATGAAGTAATCCTTTATTTGCCTTTTTTTCTCCTCTTTTCTTGCTCATAGTCCCACCATAAAAGAGCATGTCCTTTGAGCTTTGTTTTTTCCACCTTCACCATCTGTTCTTCTGAAATATCTTCACTCTCAAAATAATTATCCATAACAGTAATCCAATCAAGCAATTCCTCTTCATTTAAATTACCACCATAAATAGGAAGATCAACTTTTACCTTATGAGAATCACCTTTTACTGCTTTGAGCATCTTTACCATCCTTTGATCTTCAGGGTATAGTTCTTCATCAACATACTCATTTTCTTCTTCATCTTATTTTGTTTCACTCTCTTCATTTACTTCTCTCCTTTTCCTTGTCTCCAAGGCAACAAGCCTTGCCAAAATTTCATTTTGAGATTCTAGAAGCTTAGCATGCTTCTCTTTCAGATCTTGCAACTCCCTAGCAACACCAACACCTTTTAGAGGCATCTTCTCAAACTTGTCTTCTCACCTTCTATCTTCAAACCTACAAAATGCAATCAAATCACCAAAAAAAGATATTGTTCTTGAAGCTCTGATACCACTTTGATGCAATACAAGGTGGTGGAAAACCACAAACAAACTCAAACTAATCAGACTTCAACAAGAAATCACCCTTTGCAACACTAAACTCTTAACTTGATCCAATATCACACCTTAAGGCTTGTAGCCCTCCAAATTTAACCTTATACAATATCTTTTAGAGAAGGCCTTTCAAATACCTTCTTGACACCCTATAAGACTCACAACATGACTCCACCCAACATCCCAACAGATTCACCTAGATTTCATTGACACAACTTAGTGATCCAATATGCTGCCCTACTCAAAGGCTACTAAATTATCCCAAATTAACAAAGGAGGTCCCTCCCAATTTTTTGATTCTACTCGAAAAACTATTGATAGAGGTTTATTGTGACACAAAACAACATATTTCATAATTCTTTATCCAATCCATGGCCATTTAGATGTTGTTTTACAAAACCCTCCATTTTCTTTCAAAACACTAGGGTTTTAATGAATAACCATATAACCAGGCTAACTAATGTCTCCAAGACATAAAATTTACTTTGCATAAGGACAAACAACCTTTGCATATATTGTCACATCAATCTAATTAACAAAACCATGTCTTAACAACACAAATTCACATGAAAAATGACTTTGTCAACCCTTGGCAACATACAAACTTGATCGATTCCATTCCACAAGCCTACCACAACATTAGGACAACTATTTCACATTATTTGACACCCATTCCATAAGGAACAATGGAAACAAAAAGTGGAATGGATGAAATAATCATCTTTAAATACTTTCAATAATGAAACTGTGATTACAGGGAAGTTAGAGTAAAATACAGAGATCTCTTACAAGACTGAATATTAAACCTTCAAAATGGATGGAAATAAGAGTTAACACATGTTACCATTGAACAAAAAAGGTTTTAGGGCATCAAGAAGTCTGTGGAGGCCGTACAAAGTAGAAGAAGATCTATAAACATAAAAAATGCCGAATAGAATGTTGTTTTTTGAATTGAATGCTTCAAAATAGGAACCAACAACCAAGGTTGTTCAAGCCTTTCAAAGGCATTTAAATAAATTTCAAATAGAAAAATAACCACCAAATTCCTCTAACTATTTTTTAAATCTCTAAGACTCTTAGTATTCCCTAAATTGCATTTTGACAACCTTTATTGACAACTTCACATCTCTTTGCAATTTCTAATTGACACCTAAGACATAATTGATTGAAAAACCCCCCATTACATAGCATATGGCAATTTGGACCTTATTTAACATAGTTAAACAAAAAACACCCTTACTAACAATCATCTTTCTTTTTCATTTTAGTACATGTAGACATTGTATTTAGGCATATTGCTTCCATACATTGATTTTGAGTGTATACATTACACATTTTGGTTCCATTTCTCTCATTTTAGGTGAAAAACCCTAGAGGAGTTAGAGAACCCTTGGATACCAAAATCGGTGTCCACATTTTGGTGAACCAAACTTTTGAACATTTTCTTTCTGATTTCAAGTGCATGTGCATCCTACGTTTAACTTGCATCAACATTGCATTAAGTGTTGCATTGTTTAATTTGCATCCTAGTGTTTAAAATTGAATTAGTGAAAAGCACATATAGCTTACATTTTTGCATCATATTTCATTGGAAAACACTAAAATTCTACATTTTGACACTGTAGTTGCATCTGTGCATCTGAAAAACATAAAATTGCATTTAAAATTTCTAAAAAATCACAAAAAACATTACTAGGACTAATTCGGCCCACTAGGCGACTTAGTCCTTCTGCACATTTTGCATTGTAATTTCTAGAATTTTTTGGGCATTTTCTACATTTCAATTTTCTATTATTGCATTACTATTATAGCTTCCAAAATTGTAGTTATTAGCTTTTTATTTCTCTTAGTTTTCTTTATATTTCAATCCACTTGCATATAGAGACCTTTGCATGAGTGTGTGGTGTCCTATTGCTAATACCTTAGTGAGACGAAGCTCGAGACTCATGTTATCCCACGATAATACACTCATTGTGGATCTTGGATTGTCTAACACTTCCACTCCTAGTATTGCAAGTAGTACACTAGGCATGGACCCTACCTTTAGCAATGCTTTTCCTTCCAATAACATGCAAGTTGACTCACAAAATGATCACATTTAGTAAGACAAACTCATTAACATTCATGAGGACTTAACACATCTTCAACATAAAATGTGTCTTGAAAACATTTCAACCACTATGAGTCCTGCTATAGAAAAAATCCATCGCCTAATTGAAAGTGACGAAGGCCTAAACGTTATGAAAAAAATTGCTAAAATATACAATAAACATACTCCTTCCACCTCTAGTAAATATCAATCAACAAACATTGTGGTTAGTCAAGGAGTAATTAGCACTCCTCCTCCTTCCATAGTAGCATCCATACCTACCTACACCACTCCCCAAGTTGCAATAGTCATGCAATTTGTTAGTAATGTGATACCTTCCTCCACTATTCCTACTATCATTCCTAATTCTTATGTGGCATCGCATGTTCTCTCCTCTTCCACCATACCATCTATTAGCATTCCATTCACTTTCCCTACCACTACATACACTCCATCACCACTTTCCATTCCACCTCATACCACTTACACTAATCCTCTCATCACACAACTTTTCCAAACCATATCCTCCATGCAAAAACAAATATCCACCCTCAACCAAAACCAGAATGGACCCCCTACCTATTATGTTCAAAGCATCCCACTATCTTTGGAAATCCTATGAACACTAATGCCACAAGGAATAGAGATTCCTAGATTTGAGAAGTATGGAGGGAAGGGAGATCCTACTAATCATGTTAATGCTTAGACAACCTTATGTAGTCACTTTGTCCTTGACAATAAAATGTTAGCCAAACTATTTCCTAGGACTTTAAAAGACACTGTCTTAGAGTGGTTTTCATCCTTACTAAACAATTCAATCTGTTCATTTAATGAGCTAGTTGATGCATTTATAAATCATTTTCAAGTGCATATGACTCCTAAGAAGACCTTGGCCAATTTTATAAGATGCAAACAACATGAAGAAGAAAAGGTAATTGATTTTATCTCACGATACCAATCTCTTTACTCTCAAATCGATGTCAAGATTCTTGATCCACATCTTTAGAAGATTTTTATTAAAAACTTGCAAACTAAACTTCAAGACAAACTTACAATGATGAAATTTCCCTCCTTTATGCACTTGTGTACTGCCATTTGCGATTATCATAATTTGGTTAGTAGTCTTGATACAAAGTCCACTTCTAGCTGAATTGAGAAATCTGAATATGCCAATTCAAACAATTCACAACCATTTAGAAAACAAAACAAAGGGTTCTTACAGTTCCATCCCCCTCAACAACCAACTCAACCCATCAACAACCAGGTAGTAGTTGTTAAAGCTATGATACCTTATAGTTATAGAGATCCAAAATGATAGTTTACACCTTTACCAAAAACTCTTCATAACACAATGTCCCAAATTTTGTAGCAACAGATGATTACTTTACCTACTATTAAACCACTCGATCCTACTAAGCCTTTATCACCAAACTTTAAACCCAATGCTTATTGCCATTATCATAGACAAAATGGACATGACATGGAAAATTGCAAGCGTCTTAAACACATTGTACAAGACCTCATTGATTCCAGTCATCTATCCATTTCCAATGTTAATGTTAAAGGAAATACATTTATGGCCCCTCCAAATCAAAATTTGCAAATTTTTACTGATCCATGCCCAAACATAATGTGTCATTTGTCAAAGCTAGTGAAACTTAAAACAATGATGTGATGAATATTCATACAGCTATTGAACATCCATATCCTCTCCCAGATACCATTTCTACTAATCCTATGAATGAAATGGTAGGTGCAATAGACATTATCCCTCGTAAGGGCCAACTTAAGAAATCTCTTCATATTACTTTCTCATCTAAAGACATACTTCCAAATCTTCCCGATGGTCCTCTTTACATAGCCAATTGTATTTATGATAAGCCCACTAATGGGATACTCATAGATCTCTCCTATGGAGAGAATGTGATCACTAAGGAATTTTTGGTATTACATGATTTTTATCAAGATGATTATGAAAAACCAAAAGCATGGATTAAAACACACAATGGTTTTTCTTTCCCTATGATAGGATCAATCATCCTTCCATTATAGGTAGGACCTAAAATAGTGGATGCTACATTCTCCATCATCTCATAGTTGGATTAGTTTCATTTGAGGCTAGGCCATCCATGGCTTCGCTCAATGAAAGTTGTCCCTTCAATTATACACAAATGTTTAAAGTTTCTAGTTGAGAAAGACATATTCACTATTCACCATAGTGGCTTTCACCCTTTTTATTTTAAAGGAAACTTCTCCTTAAAATCCTTTTGGCCCGAGCCATGGAACCTATCACACCTCACAAAGACTTCTTTTTCATTACTTACCAAAAGTTTAAAGCAAAGAAAATTGTTGAATTATCTCTCTGCAACATGTCCCCGTCCACTTCTGGCACTCTATTCCTAGATGAAACAATGATTCAACTTGAAAAAGAACCAACCCATCAAACTCAAACAACACTTGAAACCCTCCCCACATCATCCAAACGACCATGAGATAATGATAACAACCCCGTCTTACCTCCTCATATAAAACAAGTTAATAAGGAAAAGGAGAAAGTGGTTGAACAACCTTCCATGGTTTCTATTGTTCCTCCCTTTAGGGAAGAAAAGCAACCAATGGTTGATCAACCCACTCCTTCACAAGCACAACTTCATAATAAAACAAAAAAAAATAGAGGAGCTAGGGAGCATAGGCGTAGACGTCGTGCTCTTGCTCACAAGTCACAAAATGAAGAAAGTAAAGAAAATCAAAATCCAAACTTGACAAAAGTAATGCATGATGACCCTCCTCCCCAATCACAACAAAATGATCCCATATAGCAACCACAACTTGTGATACACCCTTCATTGGACATTTTCATCTATCCTCCTATTGTGGTTAACCTGGATGACGATGATGAGATTACTAAAATTGATGAAGAAATTCATAATGATCTGAATACATTATTTTCCTCTTCCATGAGCTTAAATGAAATTTTTTTGGCAACAAGTGTAGAACCTAGTACTTCCCTTAGTTTGGAAATTGCACTTGTCCCTCTACCTAGTTGCCCACCCTCAATACATCATGAACATGTCTGGGAGGAAGATGACCTGATTGATGGTTGACTTACATCTTCCTTACTAGTATTTTGCATTTCCTTTTTCTTTGTGTTCATATCATGTTCCCCCATGACATGACATTTGATGTTCTCCTCTTTTTGTGGCATTCTTCTATATTTCGTACATTACTTTTTCTTTCCTTTTCCTTTTTGGGATGACGCGAGGCATTAAGACCACGATGTCTCTTTCATGTTGACCCAAAATGCCCCCTTTTTCTTTATCTTTTCCTTTTTTGTGTTTTCCTTTTGGGGATAACTTAAGGCATTGAGACTGAAATGTCTCCTTCATGTTGACCCAAAAAAAAAATTCTCCTTTTCTTTTTGCTTGTGTTTTTCCTTTTGGGGATGATGCAAAGTGTCGAGACATCCATGTCTCTTCCATGTTGACCCAAATGGATTTTTTTTTTCTGTTTTTTTTCTCTCTTTGTGTCATTCTTCTAGTTCTATATATTCGAGGAATGATGACAATTCTGAGCTCTTTACAATACATTGTAGCAAAGAACATATTGACCCCAAATCCATAGATCCCTTATGTGTTTGGTGTTTTCATTTTGGGGGAAACTCCTTCCTTTTTCTTTTCCATTTTCTCGCATCATGTAGCCTTACTCAAAAATGTATGACTTGGCATAGGGGATTACCAAGTTGGCTCTCATGTATTCTTTCTTTTAGCATTTTTTATTTGCTATTTTAAATTAATTTCTCATAGAACGGTGTGTAGAAATTCCTTTAAAGTGGGGACATACATTGGGACCATTCATTTGCATTTTTTCCTTTTTCTTAGTTCTTAGTGTAGCCTCATTACTTCATACGATGCATTTTTTTGCTTTGTGGATGACATTGGGTGTGATGTCCTTTATGAGCGTGATCTATCTTAGCATATTACATTCCTCGTAGTGGCCTGTTGTGATGCACTGCATCCCCTAAGTTGTGAATTTTCTATTCTTTGATTGGTCCTCTCTTGGAGACATTAGACACAATGTTCCCTAAGTTATAGACTGCACTTGAACTAAACAAGACTCCTTTGAAAATATTTTTCATGTTGCATTTTGCATTTTTCATATTGCCACCTTACATAACACAGCTTGCATGCCTATGGTGCCATCACATTTGTTCATGATTTCTAAGCATGTGAAGCTTTTCTTGTCTCATGAAGCACAAAATGGAATTTTCCTTTGTGACACCTTATTAAAGTTATCATGAGGTATAACTTTGGTATGGTTGAGCGGGAAGTCCATTCCGAGGCATGACATTTCCCCATAACCACCTACATGTTTGTGAGTACATTATGTCTTGGACCCTTGTGAATCATTAAGAATTCTAGGATGTCTTGTAAAAGTATTATGAAGTGTTGTAACCCACTTTCACACTTTTGTAGGACCCTTTCATTATAATTCACTTAATAAACCCATTTTTATCACTTACCAAGTCTTATTTCAAAGTGTTGTAAAAATTTGTAACAAACTCACACTTTTCTAGGCTTGTCATCTCTAATTTGACCCTTATGTTTAAATGACCCATTAATGTACTTTTTGCCCCTACTTAAGTGTGTTTTAGAGAATAATCCCATTAAACCTCATTAAATAAACTTTAATTCTATACACCCAGTAAAATTTCCCTGGTGGGACCAAGT
>VDFB02109042.1:62918549-62935020 GCA_007258455.2 Sequoia sempervirens | reverse complement strand
TAAAACTGTGATTACATAGTATATTTTAAGTTGATGGTCAATTAAACAACTCTTTGTGCTACTAGTTTTATAACTCTAAAAACACCTATGAGAGCACAACTCCATGGCTTTATGTATTGTATATTATATTGTAATACAAGTGATCTTTGCTTTGGTGTGTGGGTTTTTCTCCCATAATGGTTTTCCCATGTAAAATCTAGTATTCATTCTTTATTGTCTATTTTGTTATTCATGTATGTGCATCTTTATGTTATGTAATTGGAAGTTGTAAAAGATTTTTAATGTATATATCTCCTGAAGATTAGTATTTGGAAGGTGTTTCTACACTTTGCTTTCCTTATAGTTGTTATCAAAGCTTGGCCAACTTTTTTGTCCTTGTGGGTAAGACGGGTTTTTTTTGTTGATCTTGTTCAGTGGGAGTTTTGCAAAGAAATCTAGTTTATAACTTATTGCAGATTTTAGATGATGAGCACATCTAGAAGAATATAGATTGAGAAGTTCAATGATGAAAATTTTGAGTTGTGGAAACTCAAAATGGAAGACTTTCTTGTAGATCAATAGTTATGGGATGTAGCTTTCTCTAACAAACCATTAGCAACCTTGTAGAATGACTGGGATGCAATGGACCAGAAAGCCAAGGGTCTGATTAGACTGTGCTTGGCCAATTTAGTTCTCTTGAACATCTATGAGGACAAGATAGCAAAAATTATCTGGAAAAATCTTGGTGACATTTATCGAGGGAAATCCTTGGTAAATATGTTATTCTTGAGAAATAAGTTATACTCTTTGAAGATAGAGGAAGGAGCATCCATTATAGATAATCTAAATGCATTTAACATGATTGTTGCTCAGTTGTAATCTATGGATGTGAAAATATATGATGAGGATCATTACATGCTCCTATTATGTTCTTTTCTTGACACATGGGATCACCTAGTAATGGCTATTAGGAGTACAACAACCACTTTCAAGATGGAAGATGTGGTTGCTTCATTGCTTTCAAAAGAAATGCGGAGGAAATATTTTGAGATGGCAAAGGAAGTTGTTAATGTTTGAGGAAGATCAAAGGAGAAAGGTAAGAAGAAAGACAAGAAGTATAAATACAAGTTAGAGGGGGGATCAAAGTCTCTTGGTAAAAATTCCAAGGTGAATTGTTGGAACTGTGGGTAGACTAGACACATCCAAAAAGATTGTAAAGAGGAGGAGAAGAAGAAAAAGAATAATTTAGTTCTTCTAAAAATGAATCTTCTCAGAGCAATACAAATTTCATCATAGTAGCCTTGGTGATTCAGGCATCAGAAGATGTTTGGTTGATTGAATCAGGTGTGTCCTTTAACATGACCTCCATATAGGTTGGTTCTCAAAGTAAAATAAGTATGTTGGTGGAAGGGTGTATCTAGGTGATGATTCTCATCTAGAGATTGTTGGCTGTGGAAGAGTTAGAACTTAGTTTCCTAATGGAAGAGTGAATGAAATCAATGATGTGATGCATATACCAAGTCTAGCATGAAATTTACTTTTTGTAAGTAAACTTAATGATGCTGGTGTGAAAGTCTCTTACTTGAATTATATTTGTAGAATGACTAGAGGCTCCATGGAATTGGCTAAGGGTGCATGAATTGGCACTCTATATAAGCTAGATGCATGTGTAGTATAGTGTAATAGTGTTTTTGCAAATTCAAGTAAATCTGATCATGTAGAGAAAGGAGGTGTTGTTCCTGAGGGAAAAAACTCTTTGGAGATGAAGCTCCCAGTACAAAAAACAATGTTGTTGTATTAGAGGCTTGTCCACATTGGTGAAAAAGGCTTAAAATCATTGAAAAATAAAAGCTTGGTTGAAGGGCTTGATGATTGTAATTTTGAGTTTTCTTTTTGTGCACATTGCATATATGGAAAGCAAAACCATGTTTCATTTTATTCTAGTCCTCATAAATCTTCTTGTATTCTGGATTATATTCATGCTAATGTGTTTGGTCCATTCTACTCACCACACTAGATCTCTCCTATAAAATTGTTCAATGAGTTTGTTAGTGAAATCATCATAATATATAATTGACATTTGACCCAAAGTAACCAAACTGTGGTACCACCACTCATGAGCTATGCCATTCAGATGTAGTGTGGTGAACTTGATTGCCTCTTCCTTAGGAATGGAACTCAAGGAGAGGAAGTTATCTAACTTTTGAACTCAACCACATGTGATACAACAATGCCATCCATCAAAATTATCCAATTTAGAATGGCTTCTAGTGTCCATTCTACTTTGCATCAAGTTGATGTGAAGTGGGATCTTCCTCCAGAAAAGGAAAATGGAGGTCGTTATCATTGAGTTAGAGAGTGATGATTATTTGGAGAGCATCATAGCTAAGGACCTTGACATGGATGATCATGATGTGGCGTAGATGATATCAAATAGATTTCTGATTTTTGTTTTTTGTTTGCACATCACTTATTAGCTAATAAAACTATCAATATTTTTGAATTTCAATATGTAGTTGAATATTAAATATCAAATATGTAATGTGAATGTCAAATGTGAACTGTGATTATGAAATTTTTGTACAAGTTCTCGGAAGGAAACCTCTAGATCTCTCCTCTAAAATTGTTCAATGAGTTTGTTAGTGAACTCATCATAATATATTATTGACATGTGACCCAAAGTAACCAAACTGTGGTACCACCACTCATGAGCTATGCCATTCAAATGTAGTGTGGTGAACTTGATTGCCTCTTCCTCAGGCATGGACCTCAAGGAGAGGAAGTTATCTAACTTCTGAACTCAACCACATGTGAAACAATGATGCCATCCATAAAAATTATCCAATGTAATTTTACTCACCACCTGTTTGGCTTCTAGCGTCCATTCTACTATATTAATGTTCCTTTTCTTTCGAAACATTTGTATTTTGTTTCATTCATAGATGATTATTCACATACAATTTTTTATTTTATTAGAAGTAAAACTAAAGTTTTCAGTTGGTTTAATGAATTTAAAACCTTGATTGAAAATTAGATTGGTAGAAAGATTAAGTTTTTGAGGATGGATAATGGTGGTGAGTTTCATTCAGTAGATCTCAATAATTTTTGCAAGGACCATGGAATTAAAAGGAATAAAACAATTCCTTACACTCCACAGAAAAATGGAGTTGTAGAAAGGATGAATAAAATGCTGATGGAAAGGGCGAGAAGTATGCTAAATATTGCTAGTCTACAACAAAAGTTTTTGGGTTGAGGTTGTAGCTACAACATGTTATTTTATTAATAGATCTCCCACTTTGATGCCCATGGACAAGAAACCTATGGAAGCATGGTCTAGTATGAAGCCCTCATTGAGACACATTAGAGTCTTTGGCTATGAGGCATATGCATATGTGCCCAGTGAGAAAAGATCTAAACTGGAAAATAGGGCTATAAAGTATATCTTCATCGGTTGGTGTGAAATGGTACAAGCTTTGGAATCCAGTTATAGAGAAGGTGTTGTATAGTAGAAGTATGATCTTACATGAGTTGAAACCTTCTACAGTTGATCTACAGACAAAGGTGAAACAAGGAAAAAAGGAGGTAGTTGAAGTTCCTCTTAATCCTAGTAATGATGAACTTTGTACTCCTAGTGGACCTATTAGTGAGGAAGCTCAAGAAGCTCTAAAAAATTCTAATCAAGAAGAAGAACCCCAACCTTAGCTTCCGATGAGGTCTACACATGTGAAGTGGAAACCTAATTTTTTTTTGGATATTCTATGTTAGATTATGGTTATGCCTTTTCTTTAATTGATTGCTAACACTAATGACCCTAGGATTGTTAGAGAGGCTATGGGTATTTCTGATGTAGATTACTAGATAGGATCCATGAAGGAAGAAATAGCATAATTGCAGAAGAATGATACATGGGATTTGGTACCTTTGAGAGAAGGATGAAAGCCTATTGGATGTAAATGGGTGTTCAATATAAATATTGGTCTAGATGAAAGTGTTGAGAAGCATAAAGCAAGGTTGGTTACAAAAGGATATTCCTAGGTGGATGGGATTGGTTATGGAGAAATATTTTCTCCTATAGATAAATTGATGTTTATTAGAATTTTGTTGTCACTTGTAGTTGCATATGAATAAGAAATCGAGAAGATAGATTTGAAGATAACATTTCTTCATGGTGATTTGAAGGAAGAGATTTACATGTCCCAACCAAAGCACTTCATTGAAAAAGGTAAGGAAAACCTAGTTTACAAATTGAAGAAATCTTTGTATGGTTTGACACAATCACCTAGAATGTAGTACCAGAAGTTTGATACCTATGTGTTGTCTTTCAGGTTTTTGAAATCAAAGTTTGATCATTATGTTTACTTTAAATCTAAAAATGGTCGTCTTCCTATTATTTCCTTGTATGTGGATGATATGTTGTTCATTGGGAATAGTAACGGTATGATTTTCAAATTAAAATATTAATTATCAGAACAGTTTGAGATGAAAGATCTAGGTTCAACTAGGTATATTCTAGGGATGGAAATCAGAAGGGATAGGGGAAATATAAAACTTTGGCTCAGACAAAGCAAGTATATAAATTATATCCTAGAGAGGTTTAATATGGTGGATTGCAAGTAGTTAGTTGTTCTAGTGTTGCAAGGAATGAAAATTTCTATTGAAAATTGTCCAAAATCTCCTACTAAGATGGAGAACATGACCAGGGTGCCATATGCAAGTGTAGTTGGAAGTTTAATGTATGCAATGGTCTTTACTAGGCCAAAAGTTTCCCAAGAAATGGGTGTTCTTAGTCAATTTATGGCTTATCTAAGATGGACACATTGGGATGTTGTGAAGAGAGTTTTCAAGTATTTGAAGGGCACTTATGAGTATACCTTATGTTATCATGGTTACTCTATTGGATCTTAGAGTTTAGTTAGCATTTGTGGATATGTGGATTTTGATTGGGAAAGGGTTATTGATAGTAGAAGATCCACCAGTGGATATGCATTCACATTGTTTGGTGGTGCAATTAGATAGATGAGCAAGTGGTAGGCTATAGTTTCTTTATCCACTACTGAGGTTGAGTACATGGCAGCAACTCACACCTACAAGGAAGCAATTTGGCTTAGAATATTGTGTTCTGATGTTGTTTTTGATGTAGGGTAGATTGTTATTTGATGTGACAATAAGAGTGCCATCTTTTTGGCAAAAAATCTAACCTTCCATGCTAGGATGAAATAGTTGACATGCAATACCACTTTGTTCATGATATAGTGGAGGATGGAAAGGTTAGTCTAGGAAAATTTGATACTCTAGTGAATGTTTTTGATGTATTGATGAAGCTTGTGAGCATGAATAAGTTTAAATGGTGTGCCATTTTAATGGGCCTTGGGTAGTTCTTCATCAAGTGGGAGAATGTTGATAATGTATGTCTTAAACTCACTATTAAAACCCTAGCTTAGTTGCCATCAAACTAAGACTTTCCAAAGTTTTGCATTCAGTCTTTACCACAATACCACAAGGTGTAGCTAAGAGGGGTGTGGGATGGAAATGTTACCTACCATCCCATGGTGGTAGTGCAGGGAAAGGTTAGAAACCCACGATCCTGCAGTGACTTGTAATGTAGCCTGTGGTATACCAGTGAACCCGCTATCACATGGTCAATCTAAGTGGTTGTGGTGTTGTAGTGGTTAGATGGAATGGTAGAAGAAAATTGTAGTCCTTCGGATAGTCAACAAAGGCTTTGTGGTATCGCGGTTAAGACTAGGAATGACAGGTAAGGGTGTTGGCAAAAAGTTGAGTCCACTTTTTGGCCAAAAAGTCGAAGTGTTTTTCCTAATTTTTAGAATTTGACACATTTGAAATTAAAATTTGAAGCACTTAGAGATGGAATCTTCAAAAAATTCACTAATCATAAAATGTAGGACTCAGAGTCTAGTTTTCAAATATGTAATTTATTTCAATACCCAGATTGTACAAATTGAGTTTCAATAGGCATTTCTAAAAACCACTATTTAAAAGTCACTTTTTTTATACCATACCATGCACATGTACAACATCCATATTTTGACCTAAATTATCATATTTTTCAAAATCCTTTTGGGAAAAGATTTGTGACTCATTGAAGCTTGTTCTCAATATTTTTTTTGTATTTTTTTATTGAATTTTCTTTTTGTTAAATTTTTATTAGGCATATTTGTTGTTTTGAAAAATCTTCGTGCACAACACACATAAGATGACCTAAACTTATCATTTTTTTTTAATTTTTAATTTTTTAAATTGAAAAGAATTGTCTAAAGTTTGTTCTCGTGCAATCCATTCATCAAAATGTTATGTTGATCAAAAGTTATTAAATTATTAAAAAACCCTAATATTTAAATTTTATGGACCAATTTCATCAAAAATTAATTGAAAAATAGAAAAAATAATCCAATTGTAAAAAAAATTACATATTTGGAATTTGCATTGTCTCATCTAAAATGGGTTTTAATTTCGTCAAAAAATTTTGCAAAAAAAGTCGTCAGCAATATGTCCAAACTCGGTATTTTTCTCTAACATTGTTAGGACCTTCAACTTGCAGGTCAAACCAGGTTGAAGTCCTAGGTTCGGATTTCCAATGCTTTTCTTGAACCAAAATACAAGGCAGAAACCTGACCACAAAGAAAATTCAAATTCAAATTTTTGGAAATGGGATCCCATTTACAAAATAGGATCATGTTTCCTAATATTAAATGGCATGATCATTGACAGGGAAACGAGATCCCGCTTTATAAACGAGATCCCGTTCCTTTGTCAATGGTCCCCACATTAAATATTAGGAACATGATCTTGATTATAAAATAGGATCTCGTTTGTTAATAAATGGGATCCTGTTCTATAAACAAGATCCTATTTGTTTTTAACCATTTTATTTAAATTTATTGTAAAAAATTATTATGAAATCCGTGACTTCACATGTACGGTCGAGAGCAATAAAATTGGGCTATTTTCCATCAACTATTGTTTTTATAGGTGGTGAACTTGCATTTTTGATTAATTTTTTCAAAGGAGGCATCGTGTAAACCATTTTTCAAGTGGAATTTTTTTAGTTTTGTACTTTTTTGGAGGAAAAAAAGGTCTTCAACTTGCAATATGGACTGATTTTTTCAAAGGAAACATGAAGAAAACAATTTTTAAAGTGGAATTGTGCTAGTTTTCTACTTGTTTTGAGGAACACAAGAGCAAGAATTTTCCTTATAGGTCTTCAACTTCCAATTTCGATTGAATTTTTTGAAGAATTTCACTATTGACATTCATTTGTGCTTGAGAATTTTATAATCATGGGAGATAAAGCTCATAATAAGAGGAGGAAGATATTGACTCTTGAAGAAATTGAAGCAAAAAAGAGGAGAGACAAAGACAAAGACAAAGAAGAATGAGAATTAAATCAATGAATGATGGGGGAGCATCCAATTCCACATCTATTGGAGATGAAAACATTGAGGAGACCATGGTTGTAGATGAAGCTAATTTTCAAGAAGTCAATTTCGAGAAGAATATGATTATACAAGCAAGTTCTACTATGTCTTCAAATATCTCTTTCAATGCTATGGAGAATGTTTCAATATGCACAAATCCAGGTATGTATTCAAATCCACATGTTAGTGAAATGGTAAATTTGTCTATAGAATTTTTATAAGATGTTGGACTTAATGATGTTGACATTGATAATATTCAGAGAGATGGAACTTTTATAGAATTTGTTGAAAATGAAAATGAGAATGATCCTTTTGTTGAAAATAAAAACAAAAATCATTTTGTTGATGTAAATGAAAATGAAAACCATTTTGTTGATGAAAATGAAAATCGTTTTGTTGATGAAAATGAAGATGAAAATGTAAATCGTTTTGAAGTTGAAAATAAAAATGAAAATGAAGATGAAGATGAAAATCTAGAATGTGATGTTGAATTTAATGAATTTTTTTTAAAAAAATTGAAAGTGGTTTTTTTGATAATCTTCCTAGTCAAATTTCTTGGAGGCAAATAAGAACACATGCGAATAAAATATACAACAAATTCTTTTATCGTAAAAAAATTGCAATTCAATGTCAACTAATGATGCAATTGATGAGAATGCAAAAAATGAAGAAAATAGTGATAAGGTTAGGATTTTTTGTTAAACCAAAAAGAAAAGATCAATCATTAAAACATGTTATGTCTATTGTTGCTAGTGCCATTCAATCTATTAGGAAAAATATTCGATCTAAAGATAAAAATGTAGCAAGAACTAGAGCTATAACAACTGCTATTGTTAATAAAGCAACTTTGAATAAAAGAATGGTAAGAAATATTAGTGAAGTTTTAAAAATACATCCTAAAACATTGCTAAGAGTGGAAAAAAGAAGAGAAAGTATAGAAAACAATCCTATCAACCAATGTTTGAATTTCAGTGGTCTTCTCTCGAGGTCTGATATGAAATTGAATGTTGAAATTAAATATTTGATCGAAAAATATTGGCATGATAATACTAGGGTTTCATCTAATGCTAGAGATGTTTTAAAATTAAGGGTGGGGTCCAAAGTTCACGATCCTCACCCAAAACACCTATTAGATACAACACAAACTGAATTTTATAGAAAATTTTGTGGTGATTTAGTGTTACCTGGTAATATTCAAATAAGTCAAAGGTCTTTTGAAAAATGTAAACCATGATATGTAAAAATTATTAAGCAATGAATATCTTGTTGTTGTAAAACACATGTTCAATATCGTTATTTTTATGATGTTTTTTTATATATACGTTGTACCTTGCATACTAACACGATTATACAGGAATGTGGTATTAATATGCCACTTGAAGCAATAATGGAGTTTATTTTAGGTTTATTTTGTGAAAGATCTAATGGTAAATTGTTTTATTTAAGTTGTATTTCTAGACAAGGCATTGACTATGGAAATATTTCATTCTTAAGAATTTGTATGCATGAAAGTGTTGATAATGATTTTTCGACAACAATTAGTAGATGTTAAAAGAGTTAAGAATGTTCACTATTCATTAAAAGATGGAAAAATAGGAAAGTGATGTGATTTAGTTACATAAAAAGTTAGTGTGCATGCATTCATGAGTGAATTTAAGAATAAGATTGTACCAAAATATGTTATGCACTCTCAACATGCTTGATGGCTTGATGGCCAATTTCACACATGTAGAAACACATTTACAATTGGTACTATACTTTCAGTGGTTGATTTTGCAAAAAATTATACTCTAGCTCCGTAAGAGGAAATTCAATCACAGTATTATAATTCAGTGCAAGTAGCTATTTTTTTCCATATTGTTTATAGAAATGCAGATGATAGCACTGACGATGATATAAATTTTTTGAGGGAGTATCATTTTTATTTGAGTGACAATCGATTACACTTGTCAAAGTTTGTTCAATATTGTTTCAATATATTTTATAGAAATTTAAGAGAAAGAGGAATCTAGATGAAAGAACACCTCATATGGTCAGATAATTGTATGGGGCAGTTGAAGAATACTCAAATGCTCTATTAGTTAAGTAGGGTTCACAAGGAACTTAATGTCCAACATATATGTTTTTTTTTTAAGCTGGGCATGGTAAAGGAGAACATGATGGAGCTGGTGTGTGTGCCAAAATAATTCTTGCTAGAGAACAATTAAAATTTGAGGATGTAGTAAAATTTAAAGATGAACGTGGGATTATGGATTGGTATAATACAAGATTATCTACACCTAGTTCGAGTGAGTACTCTATAGTTCATCGATTCTTTTGGTTGGTTGAAGAAGAGAACATTGTACCTAGAGTTGACTGTGAGACAATCAGTGGATCTACTAAATGGCATCATTCATTTAGGAGTTTGAAAATAGCACGTGGACTATCTAAACAAGGGAGCTTACATGTTTTTGTTAGTTTTATATCTCAGGAGATTGGGAATCATGTGAAAATATAGAATGGGTTGAACAGTGGGAGCAAAGATCATTGACACATGCACAAGCACATGATGAATATGAAAGAACTATTGAAGAAAAAAATCAAATGTTTGCATTTGAAGACTATGACCGTATTTCAGACCTTGTACAAGAAGGTAATTTAATTCAATTTATTTCACTTTATTAAGTTATTTTGTAATACTAAATTATTTATATGGATATGCACAAGTTATTACATCAAATTTTGTTTGTAGGACGTGTATGTTGTTGTTGCACCCAAGGGGAATGAAGAGAAAACAAAATATTGGTTGGCTCATTGTGTGGAGACTAAACATAAGTTAATAGCACCTTGAGAAGATGACGATGGCTCTCATTATCCAATAGGTACGGTGATCCCCTTAAGATATCCCCTTAAGAAAATTTTGCTAACAAGTTTTTGATCCCCTTAAGCAATTTTTTAGAACAAGTCTTTGATCCCCTTAAGAAAATTTTGAGAACTTATTTGATGATGGTTTTCATGTTTTCCAATAGGATCGATGGTCATTGTTGGCACTTGGCTACAAAAATACCTAGTAAGGAAGAATGGTCTCCCTGCATTTAAAGATTATGAAACACATAAAAATATTATACATTATTCACATTTGGTGGTGGCAACAAATATAAAACTAGATCAGTATCATGGAAGACCTGCAAATAAAGTGCAATGGAAGAGCATGAGACAATCATAGATGCATTGCAAAAAAGAGAGGATGCAGATGGTACAATGGAATAAGTAAATACAGGTAAATATAGTTTTAGTTTTATATTGTCCTTTTAAATAGATTAAATACTTGTTTTGATATTGGTCAAGTGTGTTATTAGTTGAAATTGATTTAAATTATCTTTTTATAGATCCTTAAGCCATAATAAAAAAAAGGATCTAGTCCATGCAGATTCAACCTAGACAACATGGAATACTTAGTAAAAATAGGTAATTATTAGTTAAATTATATTTAAATACATTTTTTGATTAAATATTGATATTGCTTGTACATTAATAGTTAAAATTGATTTATTATCCTTTTTGTATCCTTAAGCTATCATTGCATTTATCTCATACTTTGAAACAATAAGGAGAGGATGTCTTGATTGAACCTACACACATGTGTGAAATACTTTTAAATGCAGGTACTTGAGTTGTGTACATATAGATAGTTTTATATAAATTAAAATATGTATGTTTTGATGATTTCATTAATATTGCATGTACCTTTTTGATATCAAGTGGTGTGAAGACCTACTATATTCTGGGCACGAGTTTGAGATGTTCTTGAGATGGCATATCCAAATTTTGTAAACATTGTTTTGAGATGACATAAATGTACATACATACTTACATAATTAAAAATTTTGTACAAATTACTAATACATGTACATACACAATTATGTACTCTATGTACTTCTATGTATCAAAATCGATATTCTATATATTTTGTTTGTTAAATGTGCCTATTTTCCTACTTTGAAACTTTATATTTGATTGCATAATCACTAAATGTCACACATACATTATTGTTAAATCAATTATATCCTTAAGACATTTTATTATGACCCCTGAAGATATTGTATTATGACCCCTTAAGACATCCCCTTAAGACCCCTTATGACATCCCCTTAAGACGTTGTATTATGACCCCTTAAGACATCATATTAGGACCCCTTAAGACATCCCCTTAAGACATCATATTATGACCCCTTAAGACATCCCCTTAAGACAACCTATAATTAGTGTTGGATGCTATTATTTGTTTTGACAACTTATAAATTAGTATTGGATGCCATTATTTGTTTTGACAACTTATAAATTAGTGTTGGATGCCATTATTTGTTTTGACAACTTATAAATTAGCGTTGGATTCCATTATTTGTTTTGACAGCTTATAAATTAGTATTGGATGCCATTATTTGTTTTGACAGCTTATAAATTAGTATTGGATGCCATTATTTGTTTTGATAGCTTATAAATTAGTGTTGGATGCTATTATTTATAGAATTTATTAATGCTTTTTTTCTCTAATCTTGTATGGTATTGTTTGTTTCTTAAAATTTTATCCTTTGTGGTATAGAAACAAATTTCTTTTGTTTATAAATTATGATTTATTGACTAATTATTGATTGGCGTGAATTGAATAAGTTCATTTACTAATTATTGCTAAGTATTGAATGCACATATCATGTATAGCATGTATGAGATCACTAAATTTGTAAAGTGAAATATTAAAATGTCCTATTAATTTCACATTAATGTCCTATATTAATGTCTTGAATATGAACATAGAATGCATAAATGTACATGTGTAAATTAAAATTTCAAAAAATAATAAAGTCCATAATTTATGTAAATATATTAAGTGCATGAAACCAATATATTAAGAGCATGAAATAAATTCCATCAGAGTACAACCCATTTCTAAAGTCCAACTAATTATTTAAGCCATGATATATAAAGTCCAATAGAGTGCGTTAGAAAGGGTATGTGCAGGATCATCATGGGAAAAACATGCCCTTAAGTGGCAAAAAATTTAGAAAAATCAGAGTTAGACAACTTGACGTAAAAAATTGAATAAGCTATCTATATTATTTCAAAAATAAGTAAGAATAGAATCTATAGAAAATTGAATGTAGTTTCTAAACTACTAGGTTTGTTTAAAAAGAAAAAAATCTATTTGCTGAAAATTTAAAAATTTCAATGCAATAGTACTTAAATTTCGTGGAAAAATAAGTAGGTGTTTTTCTAACCACCCTAACCACAATAAAATGATAAAAAAAAATTATAATATTTTAGATATAAGTAGAGGACTCATGTCCCAATGTGATGCATATTTTTTGTAATTTTTTTCCAAGTAAATAATTAATTATGAATTTTTTATTATAGCTTTTAAAAAATATAAAAAATTCATGTCGACCACCTTAACTTGGTCAAAACTTCATGAAATTTATTTTTCTTTTTTTAATCCTATAGTATGTGAAGCATAGAATGTGATGCATGTTTTGGATTCAAAAAATTTGATACCGTATGAAAGCTATAGATGTTTTTAATCAGCCGATCAATCAGGACTTTACTCATAATTTGAATAGAAAATGAATAATAATAACTTATTAAATTCAAAGTAAATAATAATTTATATTGGTGGAAAGCTGAGATTCTCCTTTAAAAACCCTTTTCATTTCATCAATTTTGGGTAAAAAAGAAGTCGTCAGCCACATACCCATCATATTGCCACTTTTTGGCCCATCATGATCCTCCACATACCTGAAACCAAAAATATAGTCCATGAAATAAGCAAATATAACCCATAAAATCATGTTTCTAGGTCAAGTATTGTCTCTATAATCAAGAGACCTCTTCACGCCATGTGGACTATGCAGATGACTTGAAACACTCTGTACAAGAGAAAGATGAAATCAAATGTAAGACAATGAAAAATGATTCAATGACAATTTCATTTATAATTCATCATAAAATTAAATTACCATCATACCTGGGTCTGGATGCTCAGGTACACCTGAAGCAACCTCTAAATTCTCTAAATCAATCTACATAAACAAGACAAAGAAAGTTGAAATTAGATGTACAAGTCTACAATTAAAAATGATTTAATTCAATTTAATTTATAATTTATCATATTTTAATTATAATATATTATGAGGTTGTGCACCCTCTTCTCCAAGACCTATTTGTACATGCTCAACTATAAGATGTGTCTCATGCTATAAAATAAAAGAATTTAAAACATGTATTAGCTCATATTATATATGTATATTCAATTTGAAATTTAAAATTAAAGTTATATTTAGAATATATAATTTATAATTGACTTTAAATATAGTAAAAAATTTAAATTACCATTTGATCTGGAGCTTGCTCTACATGTCCTCCTAGAGGTGTAACTATGTCTGGGTTAAGGATGAAAGTCACACTAACAAAGTCCTACAAGATCAAAATTAAAGCATGTATACTTGAATTAGGTTAATATATATATATATATATATATATATATATATATATATATATATATATATATATATATATATATATTCAAGTTTGCACATTTTGTGTAGAATTCTTTTTAAACAACCTGAAAATAAGAGGCCTCACAAGTAGCCGCAAAATCTAATGTTTGCTCGATGCCCATTCTCATTGTGGTATAAACCTAGACATACATACATAGACATTTAACACTTATAATATTTACAAGTGTACATGCATGTATTTCATATATAATGAATTCAAAATTCATAATTGTAACTATACTAATGTAAAATTTAAACAATTTACAACATAAATGTACCTGCCCCTGATCTATAACACCCGATAGTGGAGGAGTGCTCAACAATCCCTCAGGTGGAATTGACGTGGAAGTCGATTGATTTTCCTAAACCAACATAAATATTTCAAACATATATTTGATTCAATTATAAATTTAAAACTCAAGTTAAAAATCATTTCATATATAATTTTAAAAATTGAAATCAAAATACCTCATAAGGGTTGTCGAGTAGGATTGGTGTCGATGTATGTACTTGTGGAACGGATGATTGCCCCACCGTTAGTGTCATCTGTACACCAAATAGTTTGATTGTTAAAATGTATTGCAAATTTTTTTTCATATGTAACATTCATCAAAATTCTTATAAGTTGAACGTGTAGATGCATATTTATTCCTATGTTGCAGTGTCCTCAGGGTGATGGTTTGCTATAAGAAACTCTACAAATGAACTAATGCAACTAGATGAACCACCAGAATCTCTACATCCACCTGAACTAGGTGTGGCCTGATCAGGTCCATAACATACTTGATGACAACTAGTACATTTATGGGGGATGGGCCTCGACACTCCTAGAGTGGTACTCAGACCAGCTCCATAAAAAACTCCTCCATCATCATCGTCTCTATGCTCCCCACCCACCATCGCAAAAGCATGTTGATCAAGGTCTCCTGCAAGTGTACTAAGGGAACCTAATGTCGATACCAGAGCTCGATGATGCACATGTGTAGGAATGGGAGGACCAAGAGAAACAACAAGGGGTTGTGCATGCATAGGGCATTGGGGATCAACCCTTTCTCCTAATATTTGTTGTGGCATGTTGCCACCAACACCCTGAAATGATTTAAAATCAAAATAATTGGGCTTTTTCCCCAAAACAAACTCTACATATAGTTTTATCAAATAATATAATGAGCACTCCCAATTAGCATGTGGGGGACTATCAAAAACCATATACCATCGATCCCAAAAATGTGCACTCATTATGCACCAACTCATGGATATTATAAATTTGTTGGCAGGAATGGGCTGTCGAGTAACGGGGTCGAGAAAGTAGGGGGCTAGGTGGGCTTTTGTTATTTTAAGGTCTAAAATTTGTTTGTAAGAGAGACTATCAACATAAAATTGTCTCATTTGTTATCTATCTCATCAATGCCTATCTAGATTAGAATCAATGGTCCTGATGGCATCCACAATATTTTGCATCACAAATGAAAAATGTCTCACATGTGGTGGAATCAATGCTTGACTCTGCATAACATTGACTTGATTTTGTATGGATGCAACTTGATCATTTATGTGTGCTCGCAAGCAAGCCTCATCAAATGCGATAGGTGTTGGAGGTGGCATATTAGGTGGAGGGGTGGTGGAGGGGGAGGTGGAGGGGAAGGTGGATGTGGTTGTGACTGAGGTGATGGATTGATGATATCATCAATGTTAAAATCATCCATGATATGAGATATAAATTTGCACCTGCATTATTTATTATACAAAATTAACATACAAACTTAAAAAATTACAAGAAATAGTTAAATTTGAAATGCACATGAATTTTTTTTGAAATAGAATGTGCATACATATATTAAGATCATATAAAATTGAAACACACATATACATTGATTGAACTTCAACATGTGCATACAAATTCAAAATTTAACATGTACATGCATTTAAAATAAAAAATATGATGCATAATTTTTATGCATACATCATTGAACTAAACTATGTACATACATACAAATTTCAAAATTTAAGAACTATATGCAATTTTAATACACATGTACATACTAAACAATAAACTTGAAACATTCACAAAAAGCTCATTTTATGTCTAACACACACACACACATATATATATATTACAATTTTCGAACAAGAGAAATAATGATCTAGTAGATAGTCATAAAATATATACTATTATAAACTCATCAATATAAGTTCATAAATTCCACCAAATTCATAAATTCATGTCACTAAAAATATCCATCTAGAACCAAAATCATAAATTCACTTCACTAAAAATATCCATCTAGAACCAAAATCATAAATTCACATCACTAAAAATATCCATCCAATCAAATTTATAAATCATCACACAAAATATCCATCATTCACCAAATTCATAAATTCATAACTATTTAAGATCATTGTCTTAATTTAGAAACTATTGTGGCTCTCTATTGCATCTCTTCATTTCTTTGTGTTTTCCTTTTTAGAATCAAAAGTTCTCCTCTCCTCTAGCCATTGTCAATGCTCATCTAAGATCCCATC
>VDFB02109042.1:62833240-62918449 GCA_007258455.2 Sequoia sempervirens | reverse complement strand
TCTTACAAAGAAAGGAGCTTTTCTTTGGACTAAGAAGGCACAAGAAGTTTTTGATAAGTTTAAGCAAATCATGAGTACATGTCCAGTGTTGGCTCTTCCAGATTTTACAAAACCATTTGAATTACAATGTGATGCTTCAGGTGAAGGTGTTGGAGCTGTTCTAATGTAAGACAAACATCCCATTGTCTTCGAAAGTTGGAAGTTGAGAGGAGCAGAAAAAACTTACTCCATTTATGACAAAGAGATGCTTGCCATCATGCATGCTTTGTCTAAATTCCGTCAATACTTGGTGGGAAGTAAGTTTGTTGTTAAGACTGACCACAATAGTCTTAAACATTTTATGCGCCAAAAGGATTTGAATGAAAGGCAGCAGAAGTGGGTAAGTAAGCTCCAAGCATATGACTTTGACATTGAATTTGTCAAAGGGAAAAATAATATAGTGGCTGATGCTCTTTCAAGAAGGCCTCATTTGCAGTCACTTTGTGAGTTATTAGCAGATTGGAAGGAGTTAATTGCTGCTGATTATGTTAAAAATCAGTTTGCAACCAGCTTGCTAGAAGGTCATATGGTTGATGAAAGGTATAAGTTGGTTGATGGGATAATTTACTACAAAGATATAATCTTTTTAGTGCAAGAATCTAAGCTTAAAAAGAAGATTCTACAATCATTTCATGATGTTCCCCTTGCTGGTCATCAAGGGATTTTCAAGACTTATAAGCAGATTCGTGAAAGATTCACTTGGAAAGGGTTGAAAGAAGAAGTCTTGAACTACATTAGAGAGTGTCCGATTTGTTAGAGAAATAAAAATGAACACACTTATCCAGCTGGTCTACTACAACCTTTTCCCATTCCAAATCAGAAATGGGAAAGTATTGCCATGGATTTCATCACGGGGTTACCCAAGGTGCAAGGACGTGATTGTATTTTTGTTGTGGTTGATAGACTAACGAAATTTGCTCATTTCTTTGCTATTACCACTTCATTTACAGCAGCTCAAGTGGCTGAGTTTTTTTTCAAAGAGGTCTTCCATTTGCATGGATTGCCTAAAACTATTGTCAGTGATAGGGACAACAAGTTCCTAAGTGTTTTTTGGCAAGAGATCTTCAGATTGAGTGGGACAGTGCTTACTCCAAGCACTAATTATCACCCACAAACAGATGGGAAATCAGAAATTGTTAACAAATAGTTAGAGGGCTACTTAAGAAACTATGTATCAGGGTAACAAAGAGCTTGGATTAAATGGCTTCATTTAGGAGAGTATTGTTATAACTCTTCTTATCACATGTCAATTAAGATGTCACCTTTTATGGCTCTTTATGGTTATGAAGCTACTAATTTTGTTGACTTAGTGTTTGGTGATAGTAGAGCTCCACAAGCACAGGATATGTTACAATAGAGCCAAGACATCTTGAAATCTCTCAAGGAAAATCTACAACAAGCTCAAAATCTACAAAAGTTATACGCTAATCAGCAGTGCGTTGAGAGGTCTTTTGAAGTTGGGGACATGGTCTACTTGAGGCTTCAGCCATATAGACAATCTTCTCTCAAGAAAAGTGGTGCAAAAAAGTTGAAGCCACATTTTTATGGTCCTTTTAAAGTCACCAAGAAGATTGGTGAAGTTGCCTATGAGTTGGAGCTTCTAGCTAAAAGCAAAGTACATAACGTCTTTCATGTGTCAAGCCTCAAGAAGGAAATTGGACACAACGTAGTGGCTACTTCAAAATTACCTCCATTGGATGAGGAAGGTTAGTTGGTGTTGATTCCTGAAGAAATCCTTGATACTAGAGAGAGTTCTTTGAGGAGAAGGACAATCAAAGAATACTTGGTTAGATGGAGGAATTTTCCTATTGAAGATGCCACGTGGGAAGGAGAACAGATTTTGTTGCATCCATCTTTTCAGTTGCTTGAGGACAAGCAATTTCGAGGAGGGCGGATTGTAATGTCCCTTTCTCATCAGTAATATGTTCTATCACTCATCAACCTATTCCGGAAGCCTGTAGAAGTGTGTGAGGTAAAATTAGGGTTTCCAATTCTGAGGTTCCTTGGAATTTTCTGAGAGTTTACTATTTATAGTAAATTCTATTTTAAGCAATATGGAGTTTGTCAGCTTTCAGTACTTCATTTCCAGTTGGAGAATTTATTTTTAGTTCATGTTTGACCTCTTAAGGAATTTTTATGTTGAATAAAGGCATCAAGGTTATATTATGCAGTTGACCACATTGGCCTAGGTGAACAACTTTAAGTTGTGTTTAAAAAGGGGGCTTGGAAGGGTGACGCCTTCATGAAGAGGTTTATTATTTTTTAATATGAACATTATGCCTTGGGAAAAGTGGATGCCACTTTAATAAAAGAGAATTTTAAAATAAAGTGAAATTCTTACTAAGCAAAAAGGATGCCATCTTGAGAAACTGAATGGTTCTTTGGAAATTTGAAGAGTCTCTGTGACTATTGGCGTCTTTCCTTGAGGAATTGAAGAGTCTTCTACTCTTCTATAAAAATGAAGGCTTTATTCCAGCATGGGTATCCATTCATATTATTATACTGTTATGCTGTCGGAATGACAAATGAATTCTTGCTTTGAGGATGCTACCTCCTAGCCAATTATCCAATTTCATGTTTGAAATACAACATCTAGTTGGAATTTGCTGCTTCTCATCCAGACTAGCAGATTGAGCTAAATTGTGAAGAAATTTTGAAGATTTATCAATTTTGGTTTTGCTGTTTCATCTACAGCTGAAGGTGATTTCATGTTATAACTATATTTCCAATTTGAAATTGGTTCTCAGCATTTTACTATTCTATTTTCTGTTGAAGGGCGCCCCTTCCTGCCAATTCTTGGATTTTATTATTGAGAACTTGATTTTTAAAGAGAAATTGCCCCTTCAAGGAGGGCCGTACTTTTTTGGAAGTACATTGGGATTTGTGCAAAATTAACAAGAGTTCTTTGAAGCTGTTTCATCATCTCAGTTTGGTCGCCTACCTTCTAGCAATCGGTTGCACTTGGTCTCATTCGATTTGGAGGTGAAATGAGCGAGTTATGAATAATTCTTTGGTTTTCACAGTTACTGATTGAAATTTCCAGTTTTCTGTTTTCTGTATCAGACTTTAGTAGTTCTGATTTTTGATGCATTATCAGCAGTTTGAGAGTTAAATAATTGTAAGGGATCATCTATTACTCTAGTGTTTGAAGACCATTGTAATTCATTGTAATTTGTAGCTTATTTCTTATTTGTACAAACTGTAAACAGTAGTACTATTCCAGTTTAAATTGCTGCAATTAATTCTTATTCTTCTCACATAAGTACCCCTGGATGGTTTACCGCCAGTGTGGATAATTTGATTGTAATACTCTTGTACCCACTTTCATAGTGGTGAATCCCCACAACTCTGTGGATGCCCGCCGTAGCAGATGAATTGTTTTAATTGTAATCTTTTCCCCCCACTATTTGGTGGTAGTGTGGAAATGCTCTTCATGGCTGGTTATCCGCCTATTAATTTCTAGCTTCAATTAAACACTCTGTCATATGTTAGCACCTCACCCTCAATGGGATCTTGAGTGCACATTCTTGACATTGAGTAGTTCTTTAAAGTTTGGTTTTCTATTTGGAGCTAACGCTAATCAATTTGGCTAAGTGCTGGTTGTGATGTGTTAATCTTTCAAAAAAATTGGTTAGCATATTTCAGTTTAGCTGCTATAGGTGCTTGAATGTGAATATTTAGTTTAAAAAAATAATTTCAGTGTCCAGTTTGGCCAAAAATTGTAAACCACTATTGTGGGATCACCCACTAGATATGAATAAGCATGGGATGCATAAGCATTATCCATAGCTTCAACCCTTTTAGTCAAAGAGGTGACACTCTCTAATGGAATCATCTATTGATATGACAATTCTTTGATTGAGACCATGCATTATGTTTGCAAATACTCCATGATAGGAGAGACTGTTTGTCATAGGTATTGCTAATATACATGATATGATTAAACATGGATATGAGAGGCTATTTGTCATAGGTATTGTTATTATACTTGATATGATTAAACATGGGTAGGAGAGGTTGTTTGTCATATGTAGGTATTGTTATTATACTAGATATGATCAAGCATAGACAAGCTTAAGGAACACTCATAGCTAGATATTTAATTATGCTAGATGGCTAGTAGGTTTCTCCTAGGATTGTTATCCAATGAAGGGAGGGAACTAGTAGGTTGCTCATGGGATTGATATCCAATGAAGGGAGGGAACTAGTACTTTTCTTAATGATTTGTGTTACCTTAGGTTGTGTTAAAGAGATAGGTTATCTTGGGTAGTAGCTTGCCCGTGGAGAGGGATTTCCTAAGCATAGATATAATGGCCTTAAGTCCAAATGGGGTAAAAGTACAAAGTTGTGTCACACTTTTATAAAGGAAATGACCAACACTTATCTAACTTTTAAATTTGAATCACTAGAAAGTGGCATATATATATTTCAAATTTTGAAATGATGTAAACTAATAAAATGTGTATTTTTTTAGTATTTTCTATGTTTTTATTTTTTTGAAAAAATTAAAAAATTATTTGAATATAGTTTTTTTTATAAATTAACAGTATAATTTAGTTGCTCATAAAATGCTGAAAAATGACGTTAAATGAGATGTCAAGCTTTATATAGCAATTTATTTTTTTTTTTTTTCCTTCAAAATTTTTGTGCATATTTATAACTTGAAACTTTAGGGCATGGTTATAGTTTTTTGCAATTTTAATAAATATTTAAATGTGTGTGTATTAAAAAATGACTGTTTCCACTCAACATCAACTTTTATATTAAATATTTATCTAAAATAGAAAAAAATTATACTATCTTAATCTAGATTCTTTTATCTAGGGCATCATATTTTTAATTTTTTTTTAATGAGTTTTAGTATTTTTCATGACATGGTAATCAACCTAATATTTTTATGCTGATAACCTACTTTTAGTAAAAAATAAAAATATTTGAAAACTACGCTTATGGATATACAAAAAGGTATTTTTACATTTTTAGAAAAATGCTATTTATATGAGTAGGAGTTGTTGAAACATTAATTTTTCAAATAATTTCATTTTTTTAGTAAATTGGCCTCAAAGTGGTACCACAAATTCATTTAGCTAACAATTTTAGTTGGAAAAGTTGTGGAAATATTTGACTTATCTAGAATGAGTCTTACTAGATCATATGTTTGACCAAAATTGTTTTTTAGTTATAAATACTAAAATTCACTTGCACTGATAAGTTGGCTGAAAGTGTGACACAACTTTGTACTTTTACCCAACGAGCTTTCTATAGTGTAAGTGAATGGTAGACCTTCACTCAAAGTATTGAGTGAGAATACTTTGGCCAAAGTAGTGTGAATGTCTAAGACTCCACTATAGATAGTGAGATTACCGAGACTCCACTATCAGTTCACCATGTCCACTTAATTGCATGAAGGGTACCTAGTGTAGGTTATAAATCCTAGTCATGTAGGACACAACACTAAGCTCAGAATGGTATGTCTTATGGGGTTACCCAACCAATACCTTCATTGAAGGGTAGGTCCATCTATCATTGATAGATTTGCGGGGACCGCATATGAGTCCGTGGTTGGCAGAAAAGCGCTTGAGTGATACTTCTCCTCCTCAGCAAGTGACCAAGGTTTTGAAAGGAAGATTCCTGGACCATCTATATCTTATGCTCTGAAGCTCAGTGGAGCTATGGTTGTAATAGTATACATTCTTGGAATATTGTAATTTGTGAAATTATTATATTGGAATGGAATCTCTATTGAATATTGTATGACATCCTTGTTCGATATGATATCTATGTTTTGGAAGTTTTGTATAATTACTTTGGAATGCAATGAAAAAATTGGAACTTGTGTTATTTCAATTATGGATGTAATTTACATTATTGGAAGAAAAAAATCTATTGCTATGTCATGGCATCATTTTTTATTGACTTGAGGTGAAAATATTGGAAATTTAACTATGAAGAACAATGGGGTTGTTACAGAAGGGGTGTCCTATCATAGCACCACCGCTAAGGTATTTTCCCTAAATTCTCCTTCTAATACCAATCAGGTGACTCAAAATGACATGAAAATGGTTCTACCTGATGAAAATTGCAAATGGGATATTATAGAATATATTTTTCCTGGTCCTCAAGTTCCCTTTTCAAGAAATCTATTAGCAATGTGGAACAAATCTTAGCAAAAGTAGGAGGAAAAATTATTGATGAGATTAATGAGGATGAACTTAATGACTTTGATTACTCTCAGTCACTCTCAATCTCAAAGAATTAGTTTGGTGTGATGACCTTGTCTCCTAAGATAAATACAAAGAAAATACAAGAAGAGATTGTAGTGGCCTATTTATAGACTACCATTGATAAAAAAATGAATGTGAGACCCAGGAGGGCTTGTCTCTCTCCTCGAGACCAATGAAGGTCCTTTTGTGGAATGTTAGGGGCTTAAATTCTCCTAACAAGATTCACTTGATAAAGTGTTGGATTGACTCAAGCAACACAAATGTTTTCCTATTACAAGAAACTAGTTAAAATCTCAAATGAACAAAATCAAAAATCCTGAATAAATGGACCAAGTGGGAAGTGATGTTTATTCCCCCTATAGGGGCATCAGGAGGACATACAATATTATATGATCCATGCAAGTTCAAGGCTGAGTTTATCACAACCCAAAAATGGTGGATGCTCATCAAGATTTAATGTTACTAGCACACATTTTGGATATTCAATGTTTATGGCTCTAGATCAACTACTAGCAAGAAACAGGTATGGGACTCTTTGTCAGCAACCCTTTATTTGTTAAGGGAGGAATTGAATATCTTAGGAGGAAATTTTAATGCTATTGCAGGTCCTTGAAAGAGAAAAATGGAAGTATCATTCCCCCTCCAAAAGCAATGGAAGACTTTTCCAATTTCATCTTGGATAACACATTGATTGATTGTTTACCAACTAATGGTAAATTCACTGGGAAAAAAAAAAGGAAACATTTTTGTCTCATTGTAGAAAGGTTAAATAGATAATTTCTCCTCACCATAATTTAGACCAACATTGATTTAAATATGTCTCTTCCATCCTCACATATTTGGGATTAGATCATTATTTGATCTAGTTGGATATTGTTTGGAATTTTGTACCAAATAAATTTAAATCATCTTTTAAATTTGAACACATGTGGTTCAAGGATGAATTTATTTTATTTTATCTCAGAAAATTGTGGGAGAATGCACCATTCGTACTAGGTTCCAAACTATACTGATTAGCAAAAAGACATTAATTTATAAAAGGGTATATCAAAAAATGGAACTACCTCCATTTAAAAAATGTAAAAGGGTATGAATAATGAATCCTTCCACTATCACAACCAACTTCAGAAAGAACTCAAAGAAGTTCTTGCTAGAGAATAAATATATTAGAAACAAAAATCAAGAGAAACTTGGCTAAAAGAGTGGGATAGGAATACCAAGTTATTTCACAACTCAGTCAAGTTTAGACACAATGCTAACACAATATTCTCTATAAATTTTGCATCTAATGAACTATTAAAAGATGAGATTCATATTCAAAATGAGGTTTTCCTATTCTTTTCCAACTTCCTTACCAAACTGGCGAATCAAGACCCTGATTTGGTTGTAAAAGAACAAGAGTTTTTAAATTTCATCCCAAAGATACTTAGCCTAGATGATAAGTTTCTCCTAGCTCCATTCACTTTGGAAGAGGTTAAAACTATAGTTTTCACACTTTCTCCAAACAAAGCTCTTGGGCCGAACAGTTTCACTGCATTATTCTATTAGAAATGTTGGGATTTTGTGGGAAGAGATATCTAGTTGGATTTAGAAGATTCTCATAGAAATGGAACAATGTTTTTGCAAGTATGATGCTCATGTTGTTATTGATGTCAACCTCTAGTATGGTTAGGAAGATTGTTGCAGTGTTGCACTATGTTGTCTTTAGTGTTTTCACTAATGTCAAACTCAAGTGTGGTGTTGAGAAAATATTGTAGATATGGAGATTTTTGGCATTGCATATATTGTATTCATGATGAGAAAGTGTTTTAGTGTTGTGTTGGTGCTTATAATGCAACCAATTCACTTGGTTTCTAAGTTCTTTTGAGAAAATTTGAATAAAAGAGTGTGTAGTGTGACAAAGGTGTGTTTAGTGTTGTGATCCAATTTCTTCATGGTTAAAGATATACTTGTGTAGTTTGGATATGATGATAAGAGGTGTTTAGAGGTCTTATAGCTAGAGTTTCAAGTACTGGATTATTCTATAGTGAAATTTTTGTTTGATAGTTTGTTTATCTGTGTAGAAGGTTGTCTAGGAGAAATGAGATTTCTCTGCATTTCTCCATAGTGAGGATTCTTGTCTTGTGGATTTGGGAATGCGATTATATTATCTATAATTTCATTCCCTTGAGATTTTAGGTGTTCCACAAGGTTGGTTAGTAAGTTGTGTTCTATGGCAATGTGTCTAGTTGCACATAATAATGGTGTTCTCAGTTTCAGGTGGTTGTGGTAGAGTTGTAGAATATTCTAATGATGTTGGAATAATCTAAAATGTTGTGTGAATGTTTTGCAGTGTTGCTATGTGATGTTCGTGTAACCTAGAGAAGTGTATATGTGGTTTCTTGCAATGTTAGTTCAGGTTTGGCTGACGTGGTGTGCTAATGCTATTTGTGGAGGTACCTTGTGGATTGTGGATGTGTTGAGTAGTGTGGTGATGTATATTTGGGTCCTAAAACCCTTGGCATGGTCTACCTTCAATTCTTTCCACCATGGAAGTGTTTGGTGTTGACCTATTTTGGTGTTGCCCATTCGAGGTGCATATGTTTCATTAAGGCCAACCTAATTGAGATTGTTTAGGTTGAGGATGGTATAAATGCAAGATAAATTGTTGGCATGATAATAATAATATACCTAGCATAGAAATAAGAAAAAGTGCATGGATGGTATTATAGAGCTCCTCAATACCTTTCCAACATCACAAGGATTTTAAAAATCAGAGATCGTGGCAAAAATTTATGAGCTTGAGAGCCAAAAATGAATATTTAACTTTAAACAACAATAAATTCCTCCAAACAATTTTTTTTTAGAAAATAACCTGCATCACTAAAAAATTGATGAAGGCAACTTTATGGAAATATCTCATTGGTGAAAAATGGCCTTTTAGATTGTAAATTATGACATTTTAAGAAAAACACCTGATTTGGGCATAAGGAGACAAAAAATAGGGCCCTTGGGGCTAAATTTTTCAACCCATGGTCTCTGATATGAGTAGATGCATAAAAATTATTTTAAAAATGTTCCACCACCCCACCACTAGCATAGTGATAGGAAAGTGGCAAGGGGTGGTGTTGTGCTCCTTTTGCACACATGCTCCACTGAGGTGGGGACCCTCTTTTCTTGCTTTGCTTTCATCATTTGCTCGTCATAGGGTCTTGACTTTGTCCCCTTAAGGGATAGGTCATTTTGGTCTTTGATCTTGCTTCGCCTTCGCGATCAACATTTTGACCCCATCTCCATGCACTTGGCGAGCTTTGATATTTAATTGAGCTCCTTGAATGATCCTTGCTTGAGATTTTGATTTTAGGAAAAAATTGGCTAAGTCCAAGAGGAAATTCAGTTAATTTGAGCTAGCTTAGATTAGCCAAACCTTAATCCAATTGGCTAATCTGAGCTACCTCAGATTAGCCAAAAATATAAGCTTGGGTCTTTTTGCCAATTCCATACCTTCGGGTATTAAATTCAAGATTTTTTGGGAAATATAACACTATTTGATTGATTATTTCCTCATTTTCTTCTTGAAATTTAGTGTTTGATTAAGAAACTTTCCTTCTTGGTGCTCCAAATTGTGATTCCATCGGTTTTCTTGCATTCCATTCTAGATTCATTGTGACCATTTCACCCATTTGTGCGTCATTTCCTCCTTGGCACCTTTCTATTTTGAGGTGATTTGAGGTGACTTTCATGTGCTTTCCATCTGCCATTGGCTTTTTTTCAAATCTCATTCCACGGGAGCCTTGATTGTAGATCTAGTAACCTTTTTGTGTGGATCAATGGGCATTGTCTTTTGGGCCTTGCACATTTTGAAGGTAAAAGGCTTGATCCTGTCTGTTGGCTTTCTTTCCTACCTTCGGGCTTGCTTTGGTTTCTTTGTGCTTTGGATGTCAATAACTCTCTTGGGCACAAATTACGTTCTGGTCTTCCTCCTCCCTCTTGGGCTTTGGTTCTTGTTTTGCTTCATTTTCATACCTTGCTTTGCAAATGGGGAATATCAAACTCGTGTCAGGTTTGTGAGTTGGTTTTGAGTATGATACCAATGTCAATGAGGGAAAAGGATTTCATGTTGATTCAAGGGTCACCCTTTTTTCTTATCACATTTTGAAAACCTTAAACCTAGCAGATGAATTTTGGTAACTTTGAGGATTATATTGCAAACCCTAGTTTCTTACTTGATCAAATGCAATCAATGAATTTGAAGAATGATAGTGAATTTGGTCATGAATTGGAATTTTGAGCCAATCAGGTTTCGTGTCTTAGTGAATTTCCAATTTTTGAGAAAGCTCGGTTAATTCAAGGGAGTTTAGATTAACTGAACCTTAATTCAACCAGCTAATCTGAGCTACCTCAAATTAGCCAAGTTTGGTCCTATTCGTGCTAAGACTGCAAATTAACCTCTCAAACCTTGATCTCACTTTGAACAATGAACTTTAAATGTAGTTTCAACTCCATAAATCATCAGGACAAAGTGATTTTCACATCTAAAACATCATCCAACAAGATTCCAAGCTAAAACTAAGAAAATGAGCCAATTTCGGCTAATCCGAGCTAGCTCGGATTAACTGAACCATAGTTTGGCCAAAAAATATGAGCTATCTCTGATTAATCAATCTCCTTCATATCTTTCCTAGGGTACCTCACACGTATTTGGATGGGCTTAGTTGGTGATTTAACATTTGAATTGGTATGGATTGGTGATGAAACCTTTTGAATGAATTCATTTGGTGCACGTTAATGATTAAGATTCCTCATTTGGGGTAGATTGGCATTTTAAGTGTGAAATGGATCAATTACATTTGAACTTGCATTCATTGATTATCTATGTATTAGTTCTTTCATGTCTATTTCATTAATGAGCTGGGTTAATCTTCTCGTGTTACCATTTGGAGTTCATAATGACAACCTCAATATGTACTTAGCAATGTCCTCTTGTTTTCATTAATCAAGTATCATTAACAGGAAGGCTCGTATTGGTAGGTTATGCTATTATGCGCTTCTTGGTGATTAGTGTCTTCCTCTAACAGATGCAAGGGGAAGTGAGTCCCAACAAGAAGATGAAGGCTGCTCAGGTGCAGGAAGAGGTCAGACGAAGGAAATAAAGAATGAAGTATGATTTCAAAGGCATCTGGCCTGAATCCAAGATTGCCTTGGCATGGGCCAAGATTGGAGACACCAATCTTGGACACGTGGACTATGATAACTTTCATAAAAGAATGTATGGTTATTCACCCACTTAGCTGGCTCAAGTTCTCACTCACAATGGTTTGGCATAGGCAACAGGGTTTCCTCCAACGCAGTTATGTCTGGAGCTAGCTCTGGAATGTGCAAAGCATTATGATTCTAAAACAAGGATCATAATTGGACCCCAGGGGAGAGTCATGGCTAATCTAATAGAGGAATCTATTGCAAAATTCTTCCATATTGCTTCGCACCACCATTTGATTGAAGAGATAAACATAGGCGTAGCAATCAGGTTTTATGATGAAAATCCTAACAGGGCTTTTGATATCATGAACAATTCTTGGATTCTGAAGCTGAAGCCTCATTATTCCAAGCTTCCCAAGCAGTTACACCGTAGTGATTTCAAGATGGAGTACCATGACATGATAACCCTCCTAGGTAGAGTGATGGGGTTGGAGCATGCTCACTACTTCCAGTATTGGATGTTCTTTCCCATCACACAAATTGTGGCCAATAAGCATTACCATTGGGCGAGAATCATAAGCAACAACTTGGATGCTCAACTAAGGAGTGTGCAAGAAACAAATACTTTCACCATGACATCCTATCTTGTATACATGTTGGCACATAAGACCAAGTACAGGGGTTTGAGTTGCAAGGGAGTATTGGGAAAGGACAAAATCTAGGATGTATATCCTCAACTACAATACAAAACTTCCAATTATAGAAGGGATAATGATGATTTATTCATGCTCATTCCAAGGTTGTTGCAAAATTCCCTCAATGTCAGGATAACCGTAGATGCTATGGACTTGATCAAACAATATGGGTAGTGGTTCATACAATTTCCAAAGTTTTCATACATACGAATACAAGGATCCCATGTTATCCTGCTCAGACTACCAAGGTACCCAACCAACAAGCTTATAATGCTAGAATTGACAAGGAAGATGGTGCCCTTTGAAACAATTCTACAGTTGGATCTTAAAAAGAAGGGATTGGGAGCTAAATTTCCATTGATGATTGGAACCTTGGAATCATGTCCTTCCATCCAAAGTGCCCAACATTTTGAGAAGGAAATGGCACAATTTAAGCTTTACTCCCACACAAATAGAGATCATTTTGACCCATATGGTAGAGTCATGAAGTTGGATAATAGGACATTCTGACACGTGGATCATACTGAGGACTATTGGGCAAACTACAAGGATGACTTTGAGATTATTAGAAGGTTCTCTTGGATGCCTCTCAAAATGATAAGACTGTATAAGATAGTGGAAGTCCCTGATTAGGTGCAAGACAAGGAAGTGAACCTGATACAACAACATGATTATGAACCTTACAGAAGCAAGCCTTTGCCATAGATAAACTAGTTTGAGGAGGAAGAAACGAATCTTGACCAAATAACTAAGCTAGTCAAGGAATATTCAAGGCAGTGGTTGAGACAAAAGATATAGGAACTAGAGACTTATGGCATCAAATTCTCATATGACTTGATGGGAGACATGGAGTCCCATTCCGAAGAAGAGGCTGATGGTGGAAAGTATGATGTCTCTGAGTCTCGAGGTAGTGAAGAAACCGAAGGAAACAAACCAATGCCAATAAAGAGGAGAACTAGAAGCTAGACACAAGCAAAACAAGGAGAGAAACCATCTACCACAGTTGAGAAGACTCCATAGGTAAGTGTTATTGTTGCAGAGGGTGAAACATTTCAACCAATGAGGAAAAGGAGAGTGATTACAGAGAGACAAAAGGTAGAAAAGGCTAAAAGGAGTGATGCAGAAACTGATGCTCCTTCATCAATTGAGGTTGTGAATTTAGAAAGCTATGGGGAGAAACCACAAGTATATGTGAGAAAGAGCCCACCGAAGCATAAAGCATCCCAGGAAGAGGAGGTAGAGGAGAAGGTACAAGATGAGGTGGTGCCTGCTACTGCCAATCTAGAGGAGGAGGTGAATATGGGGGTTGATTCTCCTCCTCAAAATGTATAAAGCCCAGAGGAAGTTGTTCAAGAAGGGGAGAATATATCTAATTATTATGAGTAGCGAGAGTTAGATGATGATGAAGTCTCTACTCCTACCAATGAACAATGGTAAATTTTTTTGCAAGAGCTAGGACAGTCTGACTTGGGTACACACGATAGGAATGTCAGATCCTAGATAATTTTAAAGAAGAAATCTAGGTCTTTAGAGAAGGAGGCTACTAATCAAAAGGAGAATCAGCCTGAAATTGGGGAGATGAATGATAGCACTTAGAAAAATAGAGGTGAACAAGAAGGCCCTTCTATGGTTCAAATCAATGTGGAACAACCAACAGTTTGAGATTGACTTGAGAAAATGACAAGTAAAAGGCCTATAATTGTGAAGGAAGAAACTCCAAGTTTGGATGCCTTGCTAGAACAATGGGGCCAACCCAAGCAAAGAAAGAGAGCCAGAACCCTTTCGAATATTGCATGGGATGAGTTCAACAACAGAGTTGTTCATGTAGCCGTTCCTCCAACCGACAAGTTCAAAGATGAGGTCCAATCATCTGACTATAGAGTACAAATTATCAATTTGGGACTGACTACTAAAGAGCAGGAAAAGGAGGAATTTAGAGAATCTTCTCAAGCAATTCTGAGAAGGTTGGATAGTGAAACTGTGGAAAAGGAAAAGTTCGAAAGGTAGTTGAATGACATCTACAAGTATGTCCAACATTTGATGAAGCCATTATAGGCTATAAGTGGTGACAATACAATTCCAAAGGGATTGTTGCCCAAGGAAGCAGTTTCTGAAATTGAGAGGCTGAAGAACTCCATTCATCATACCCAGGAGTGGCTCCAAGATGTTAGTAAGAGAGGGGATGAGGAAATTGAACAAATTATCAAAGTTCATGCCGATACTTCTAACTTCCTTCGACATATTTCACAGTTCACTGTAGATTATAAGAATGTTGATGAGTTAATCACCGATGAGCTGAGGAAAGTTTTGCATACCCAAGGATGTTTTGGCACAGTTAGATATCTCTCCTCAAGACACATTCGAAAAAGTGAAAGGATGGTTGGAAACTTGTAGTTATAGAAAGGAGCTCCTATCTAAAATTCTAAAGAAAATTGCAAAGATACAAGGAAATGTGAAATAAATACATAATGGTTGTATTACCTTTCTAGAAATAGTGACGAGAAGGAAGAAGTTTGGATAGAAGAATATGAATGCAACTACATTACAGGCATGGTGGCACAAAGTTTATGCTCCTTCGAAGAATGCACCAATAGAAAAGGACCACCTGGAGGATGCTACTTTATACATTTCCAGGTTGGATAAAAACCAGGAATTATAGGTTGGATAAATACCAGGAATTATAGGTTGAATAGAATAAAGTAATGACACAATATTTAGATGAATTCAAGGGATACAAAGCCAAAAGATCGGATTCATTCCAGTTCCAGACTCAACAGACGTGATTAAAATTCTTGAAATAGTTAAAGAATTGGTTAAAAAATCAGATGTTGATAAGGAAGGAGAGGCCATCCAGGTCACTACCACGTAGGATTCCTGTCAGGCATGTAGAAGGTGGTGGATTTCAGTTATGAACTAGGAATAGAGTACATTTGAGGAGTTTCAAGGTTGCCTGGGCCCCACTGATGGGTTTGGAATACAGTTTTGACTTTATTCAAAACTTTTGGTGCAAGTCTTGCATGGGTGGCTAAATATAGTAAACCTGAATGCATGCACAACTAGGCTTTATGGGCCATTTTTTTTAGTCGCCCTGGGGAAATCTTGTCTATAAATTGGGGCTTTTGCTTCATTTTTGGGCGTTAGACATTGTTGGACATTGTTAGAAGAGTTGAGCATTATTGTAATAGTAGTATTTGAGCTAGGAGTTAGAATATCTGAGAGCAAAGTGTTGGAACATTGATAATATAGAATTGTTGCAAATTTGGTGAAGCAATATAAGCAAAGACATTGTTTTGTGGTGATCTTTCTTGTTTTTCTTTATTCTGCATGGTTCTAGTTATCTTATATCTTTAAATTTCTCAAAATTTATTAGTTGCATGTTAGATTTTAAAGTTAAATATGATATAATAGTTTCTATGATTTGATATTTGAGGTGTGTGAGCGATCTAAGGTCCATACTTTTAGCAACTTGTTGATTGTAAGTTGCCGTGTAAAGTTATCTTGGGCCTGAATATCATACGCTAAGATCAATTGTGATGGTTATTTCATCTTTGATTGTTAAGATTGATTATTTCATCTTTGACGTAAAAATTTAAATAATTTATCTTTATTATTTAAAAAATATGTAAGAATTTAATTTGTATAAAATTGAATGTAGTTTCTAAACTACTAGGTTTATTTAAAAAAAAAAATCTATTTGGTGAAAATTTGAAATTTCAATGCAGTAATACTTAAATTTCAGGGAAAAAATAAGAAGTAGGTGTTTGTCTAACCACCCTAACCACAATAAAATGATACTATTTTTTAATAAGATTTTAGATATAAGTAGAGGACTCATGTCCTAATGTGATGCATTTTTTTGTAATTTGTTTCCAAGTAAATAATTAATTATGAATTTTTTATTACAACTTTTAAAAAATATAAAAATTCGTATGTCTGACCACCTTAACTTGGTCAAAACTTCATGAAATTCAATTTTTATTTTTTTAATCGTATAGTATGCGAAGCATAGAATGTGACACATGTTTTAGATTAAAAAAATGTGATACAGTTTGAAAGCTATAGATGTTTTTCAATCAGCCTATCAATCATGACTTTAGTCATAATTCAAATAAAAAATGAATAATAATTATTTATTAAATTCAAAGCAAAGCATAATTTATATTGGTGGAAAGATGAGAATCTCCTTTATAAACCCTTTTCATTTCATCAATTTTGGGTAAAAAATGTCATCAACCAAGTACCCTACACATACCCATCATATCGCCATTTTTTGGCCCATCATGATCCTGCACATACCCATATAATAGAGATTTACCTTTCAAGAGAGATAGAGTACTTGTATTCTGTCTGAGTTTTTGATATGCAGAAAACACCATCAATAGTTGGTAGGCCTAAATTGCATTGCTTGGGGCATAAGCCCCCCACAAATTATGTGACTACGTCCTATCAAACTATTGTAGCTAGGTTGTTTAAGCACTTACTATTTAAATTTAAAACAAAAAATAATTAATTAAAAATTCATTTCGGACTACCATGACTGATACTTGTTTTGATAGATGTGATGAACCCTACACAAACAATACTTGACCAAGTCTGCAAAGAGAATCTATCGAGAGTATAGAAGGAATATTATATTTTTTTACTCAACAATTATACAAACCATAGACTATAAACCACTAATAGTACAATCAATATAGTATGGTCAGGTATAGATCTATACAACCATACAAAATATTGCTTTTAAATGAAAATATTGTGTGATGATCCCAAACTAAAGTAAAAAAATGATGAATTGCAAATCATTTCTTAGGTTCGCAGGCCTTCTAAACACAATGGTAGGGTCTCTTTTGGCCCAAATTTCCCCAAAAATGTAGCTACCTCAAAGATATGGCAAGTGTAACTGTCCTTGAAATCCTCATAGATTAGTCAAAATAAAACAAAAATTGACCAAATAAAAGGAAAACCTGACTTTCTTTGATGCTCTAGATTTAATGGTGAGTTCCTTGAAACTCCAACTCACACCCAACAAAATTTTCATGCCAAGATTGGTCCCTTAGATTTGGGAAGAATTCTCCAACACTAAAGCTCTGATACCATATAGGAATTTATGGTGAACTCCTCAACACCCCAAGATCACCTGTAAGACAAAAATAAATTCCACAAGAGAGAAATGGTAGAAATATCATGCTATGATTATGGATGCAATATTTCTAGATTGAATATGATAATTTACATATGATTTCTTGCTTATAAAGGGGTAAGTGCACCAATATGTGATACAAAAAGGGGGTCTTAGATGCAATTTTTTTTCTAAAATTAAAAAAGTCTGATATTTGAAGAGAAAATGAAGATAGTTATACTCAAAATTTGAAGATGCAACAAGAAAAAGAGTTGTTTTGCTCTAAATCTACTTTCTAAACAACATTTTTTTTAAAATGGTGAAGACTAAGGGTTTCAAAAAGGGGTAACACACAAAGTGGTCCTATTTTTCAAAAAATCACAACATAGTGTCTGATATGCTCTCGCTAAAATGTTAACTTTTTTTAGAATAAATCACAAATTGCTTTAGTAAGAAATTAGCTAACACCATGTGGTTTATGCCATTTTTTTGGCTAGTTTTTTAATGAATATATGATTTTTAACTAATTTTCAAAGTGGACACATCTTGAAAAATAGAAATTTGAGTGTGTTCCCACCTAAACTTTTTGAAAACTAGTCAAAAATCAATTTTTTTCACTACATGTCGAATGGAGTCTAGTAAATCTAAAAATGTAATTTGTTTCAAAATTTGATGAAGTAAAAAACTATACCCAAAATACCACATGTTGGTTTTTGACAAAAATTGACACAATACCAAAATAAATTAAAGATGAAAACCTTAACATAATCAAAATGTGAAGAAAATTATATGGTTAGATAGCTAAGAGAGAGATTAACGTCATCGTGGTATTTTTATAAATTTTCATTGAAACACCTACAAAATTTATGGAGAGAATAACCAATATCTTGTGTGAATTTATTTTCCCTTTTAAAAAAACCGTCTTTGAAATGGTTTTCCAACCCTTTGAGTTGGATTACCAAGGGAAATCCAACCCAAAAGGTTTGTATTTCCTAATATAAATCATTTGGTGCTCACCAAATGAAAATACATTTTTAGAATGATAGAGCCAAATTATTTTTCTCTTTCTCTCTCTCCCCCAAGTTGACTAAGGCTTAGAGTTTAGAGTTTACAATTAATGATGTCCATAGTTGAGGTTTTACCTTTTACTCCCTCTCTATTGATACTTCCCTTTCTCTCTCCCTCTCTTCTTTCTCTCACCTCTCTCTCCCCTCTCCATCCCCTCTCTAGGTCTCTCCCATCCTATTTCGCTCTCTACCTTGTTTTCCTTCCTTACCCCCATCTCTATCCCTGCCTCCCTCCCTCTCTCTTTTCTCTCCCTATATTATTGTTTCTCTCCCATATTTCTCTATTCTATCGATCACTACCTCTCCCTACCACACTCTCTCTCCCCCCATCTCTAGGTCTCTCTCTCTCCTTCCCTTTGTACCTATGTACCTCTTCATCCTTGTCTCATTATCCACCTCTCTCCTCCCTCTATCTCTCCCCTTATGTATCTCACCCCTCTCTCCCTAGGGTGTAGGTCTCTCACATCTATATCTCTCCCCTCTCTAGTTATTCCCCTCTCTCCACCTCTCTCCCTCCCTCCTTACCCCTCTTTCCCTCTTTATGAACTTCTCTCACATTTTCTTCTCTCTCCCCCCTCCCATCTTTACCTCTCCCCTTTATAGTTCTCTTAATCACTCCTTGTCTACCTCTCCATCTCTCAACCCTCTCTTTCTCTTTGTTCTTCTCTCTCTCATCTTCTCTCCCTCCCCTCTTTAGGTCATCACCTCTTTATCTCCTCCTTCCCTAGTTTCTCACTCCCTCCATGCCTACCTCTCCCTTCATACCTTGTTACTCCTCTCTCTCTTTGTTCTTTTGTCTCTCCTCTTGTCCCTCCCTCCCCTCTCTAGGGCGCCCCCTCCCTTTCTTCCTCTTCCTCTCCCTCTCTCTATCTCCCATTCCCTCCTTAAATTCCCATCTCACCTCTCTCTCTCTCTCTCTCTCATATTTTAGGTATCTCACCTATCTTTCCCTCTTTCTCTTCTTTCCCTAGGTCTCTCATTCCCTCCATTTTTACTTCTCCCTCCATCTCTTCTTACTCCTACATGTCTCTCTTTCTGATGATGCATTCACATTACAACTCTATGGATCACAACATCTCTACTCTAAAGGATGTGAGGAATATTCACAATGATTTGTGATTCTATTATTATATAATGTTCTATGGTGATCACATGGGGCCAAACTTGTTTGTTTAGTGTGCAAAATAGCTAGGCTTGAGTGAATCTTAATTAAACTTGGACTTAAATTTTCACATTATTTGGAAGAAAAATGAGATTCATGCCTTTCAAGATATTTCTCACTATCAAAATATGGAATATTGGTAGCCTCTAAATTATCATAGGATCAATAATTTATCTTTTCATAAGCACAATGGTTGTTGATATCTTGAATGCAAGGTAGATTCTTTTGACCTTCAAACTTTACTTTATCTATAGGATTGTGTCCATTTCTAGTTTTTCCATTCTTGAGACATCCTCTCTTACATGTGCAACCTTCCTTTATTTTTGTGGTGTAGATAAACCTTCTTGTAGTTGGTCCTATGATTATCAAGTTTCCTATTTAAGTCCAAAATTTTATTAACACATTTCTTCCTAAAAGTGCCCTAGTTTCTTTCTTCAATAGACAAATCCTAGTTAACTTTTCTCCTACCTATTAAGATTTTCATGCTTGATAACACCCTTCACAATATCCACCTCGTTCATGGTTTGTTATAGATGATCACTTGAGTCTCTGAAGCTATCAAAAGGGACATCTCTTATGTTGACCTTTCCATGTGATGCACTTAAATAACCAGATCTTCTAGCATTAATATCATAAAAGACATTAGTTTGTAGATGTGGCATATGAATTTATATTTTAGACGATATTTCAAAAACTTCACATGGAGTTTCTTGTGGGTGCACCTCATCGCTTATAATTTGTTCAACAAACTCTTTGTAATCATGTGCAAAATTTCTTGTTTCTTGATTTACCAAAGTTTGGTCCACAAGAACTTCAATGTAGGTAGAGAAAATTAGAGTTTCTATTGTAACATGGTTTGTGTTGTTTTCCAAATGTGATGTTAGACATCTAGAGCTTAACGAATCAAATCCATCAAAATAATTACCATAAAGTATCAGCTTCTCTGAAGTGTTTACATTTTCACCTTTCTGACTATGATCTTGAAATTTTCTTTTTACCAACAAAAAATTCATTGCTTATATGCTTTTTCCGCTTACCCTTACATCGGGAAGAAACAAGGACTATTTTTTCTCCCTTTTTTTATCATCTATATTTTCTCCTACTATCACTTGTTCACCTAAATTTTTAAAATTATAACACGAAGGTATTTCAATACCTCTGCAAGCACAAACTACATGATCATTAGAAATCCCATTCCCTTTATTTTTGATATCTACAATCAAGCAAGCAGAATTACCAACAATTTCACTATTAATAGCATTTAATCCACCCTTTCAAGTCTGTAGGGTACAAAAATATTCTACTTCAAGCCAACCAATATGAAAAAGGCTATGATTTTTGGACTTCCAACATTTTTGCTAATACCTTAAAAACCATTATCCTTTCCAATAGTATTATAATAATTTCTAGGAAAACCAAATCTAGTTGTAGGAATGTCAAGTTTCTCTTACTCGAATTCAACTTTTGAGTTAAGATCTAGACTAATTTTTTCTCCCTTTCTTTTCTTTCTCATTGAATCTAAGTGAGCTTATTTCTGTTTGATAAGACATGTCTTACTGTGAGGAGATTCATTAGTACTTTCAATACTTGTGCAAAGAGGAGCTTCAACAGTAGTATTTAGAATTTTTTTAAAAAAAATTTCCCTATGAGGACCTAGGTATATTATTTTGTGAGCCCATAACCTCATAACTAGAAACATGATCTTGAAGCAATACCTCAAAATTAGTGAAAACATTATCTATAGTGTTTAACTTGTCATCAATTAGTTCCTCCATCTTGTGAGTTTTTTATGATATAGGTGGCATATGAGGAGTGCTAGTAGCTACCTCCTTCAAGCCAGAGAAGACTACCTCACACTTCAACCTTCATTATGACCATTCCTATCCCCCTCTATCTATCTCACACCTCTCTCTCCCCATGTAGGTATAGGATATAGGGTTTAGTATTTATAATTTACGGTTTAGGGTATCATTATAGGGTTTAAGGTACAAGATTGATGGTACAAGTTTTAGGGTACATATGGTATAGGGTTTAGGGTATAGTTTTTAGGGTTTTAGTATAAGGTTTAGGGTCCAAGATTGATGATACAACCTGTTTAGGGTATATAGGGTATAGGGTTTAGGGTTTTAGATACTAGTATAAGGTTTAGGGTACAAGATTGATGGTACAAGGTTTAGGGTACATTATAGGGTATAGGGTATAAGGTTTAGGGTATAATATTGATGGTACAAGGTTTAGGGTACATAGGGTAAAGGGTTTAGGGTATTATAGGGTATAGGGTATAAGTTTTAGGGTTCATAGGGTAAAGGGTATTCCCTTTATGGTTGAGGGTATAAGGTATAAGGTATAGGGTTGAGGGTATTAGTATAGGGTTTAGGGTTTATAGTATAGTGTGTACTATTTAGGGTTAAGGGTATTAATTATAGGGTTGAGGGTATAGGTTGAGGGTGTAGGGTTTAGGGTTGATGGTATATGGTATCTAGGATTGAGGTGTAGGGTTTAGGGTATTCACTTTATAGTTGAGGGTATCAATATAGAGTTTAGATTTTATGATTGAGGGTAAAGGGTTTACGGGTGAGGGTCTTTATGTGTGTGTCTCTCTCAATCATTCCCTTTCCTTCTCTCTTTCTCTTTTTCTCTTCTCTCTCTCTCTCTCTCTCTCTCTCTCTCTCTCTCTCTCTCTCTCTCTCTCTCTCTCTCTCTTCTCTCCCAATTTGCTAAGGGTTGAAAAATCTCAATAAAGGTTTCAAATGGTGCTCACCAATTTTGGAAAGTGCCAAATATCACACACTAAAACTAGTAAAAAGAGGCATGTGACCCATGTTTTAGGCCCACATTCTCTAATTTTGTTTAGTTTCTATGCATTATCTTATAAAGAAACAATTTTCATAGTGTTGACATAATGCACAAGTATATTTTGCATATTTTATCACCTTTCCACCATATTTTTGTTCGTTTGACAATGTAGAAGATGAAAATTTAAAGTGTTGAGATCAAATTTGATTATATGAGGTAATATTTTCATGTTTCTAGAATTCAAATGTTTATTATGAGTTTTTTGTTTAAATTTGAGAATATAGACCCATTCTTTTCATAATTTTACTAATTGTATTAGATTTACATAGAATTTAACATTGAATTTGAAGGAAGTTAATAAAAAAAAAATGAGTTTGAAGTAAAAAATGAAAGAACATGACATAATTTACAAATTATAATGTCAAATCTCAAATTTTAAGGTGTATTCTATTTTTTGTTATGTGTTTTGTGCTTGTCACCTTCTCACATAGTTCAATTATAATTATTTTCATTTGATTTTATTATTTTTGCATTTGTTTACTTGAGTTTATGATTATGTTAGCATCGTTCTAGTTAATATCATTGATATGTGCACACCATAAGTGGTCCATGTGGACACAAGTGAAAATATGTTGCATTGCTATCTCACATTCCTATATTGGTTTATGTTGGAAACATACATTGCATTGCATTTGATCTCATCATAAAGTTAAATAAAATTTTATCATCATCAGATATCATTTAATAAATTTTAACATAAACAATTAAAAGTAATTGGTAAAACAAAAATAAGGTGTAACACCCATATATTTGCTTGGTAATTCTTCAAAGTTAAAATTCATGATTTCTTTACTATGTCTTTTTGTTGACCTCTTAGTATTGAAGAAGAAAATTATCCTTATTAATTTATCTGCCTAGAGACAACAACATAATTTTCCAATAGACTCTGGATGGTGGAAGCATCTTGGACCTTAGATTAACCATAGATTATTGTGTTGTTTGTGAATTGTTAGTGAGTAATGTTTGGGAGCATATTTGCCACCTTCACACCCATCTAGTTTCCCTGGTTGGTGCAATTTTCAATATCTCTCCCTAAATACTCTACTAGATGATAATAAAGAGGAAGGGGGATATTTGATCCCTTTTTTGAGCCCACCTATGGATTCAAATAGCCCACAAAATGAGCCATTAACTAGTATAGAGTACCTCACAATTAAAATGTAATTAAATATCCATAAAAACTATTCTCACTTGAACTTGAATTTATGCATGCAATATTTTGGTTAGGAATATCTAGTTGACTTTTCCATAGGCTTTGATGATATCTAGTTTTACAACCATACTACTTTGATTAGTCATGGAGATGGTGTATAGACTCTTGTGTAGTAATAATGCTCTCAATTATATTTTGGCCAAGTGTGAACCCACACTATTCTTTTGAACTAATTCTTGGGATAATTAATTTTAGCCTACTTGTTATTACCATGGAGTGTTACATAGCAATATTGGCTAAAAATCCTAGAATGAGGTTGGAGCATTTTTCTTTGGGATTAAGGTAATCAATGTAATATTTATATCTTTAAGTATTTTCCCAAACTTCGGTTGGTGACCAACAACAGACTTCCATAGATCATCACCAATTATATTTCAGTTCTACCTTTTCTAGGTCTAATAGGTAATCCATAGTTTTCTCTAGCATAGGTGCCTGCAATGATGATCGCTTCTACTTCTTCCTTGGATTGGAATACCACAATGAAAAAACCTTTTGGTATCAATTTTAGAACAAACATGCAGTCCCATTTTTTCGCTCATTGTCTAATTATTTCCTTGGGTTGTTTAGGGTTGATCACCCCTGCAATTAAGATAGTTTCCTTTAGCGTTTCTTGGTCTACCGCGATTTCATTAGTTACTTCAATGTATACTTATGAGTCGACAACACCATCTGAACATCCTTCAGTCATTAAACTTCTCTGGCAAAGGGTGCCATCCATCATGTGAATTTCTATCGCACTCCTGTGCACTTCTATTTTTTGTCATTTTTTCGCATTTTATTATTTGCACCACGTCTTGTTAATAAGAATAAAATATAATAACTAATGACTATACAATAGTGTTTGACCAATAAAATTATGAATTATTAAATTTATTTTAACTATTCATTAATATTTTGAATTGTTAAATACTCATTGAAATTTAAAATTTAATTTTTTTTTTATATATTAAAAAATAATAATAAATTGTATAGAAGAGAAAAATAAATATGTTTTGAATATAAAAAATCGAGTTATAAAAATTATATCAAAATATTACAAATATATTTGTGAACATGGTTATGTAATATAATAATCTACCATTCCAAAACAGTTCCTAAATAGTAAAAAATTAATTTAATTCCAAATAAACAATATGAATGCAAATCTTTGTATCACTAATAATAAATATTTTAATAATATCATGTGATTGATTAGTCAAAATATATTTAGAACATGTGCATGCACAATTTTCTTACCACAACATATAATAAGAAACCTAGTTCAACCTCATATAAGAAGGAAAAAATAGAGTTAAATTTGCTCCAATAAAAACTCAATATTAGATAATATATCATTACAATTGAAAGTTTCAATTGTAATTTTCACTTTTTTTTATTCTCAATGGCTCTAGGGCATTATCTCTTGTTGTAACCCATGCTTAATCTACCAGGCTTTAAATACTGATCTTGTATTTAATTTTGGGTGATATTTTACTTTGGTTTGATTTTAAAGTTTTTAGTTGTTGATATCATAATATATTAGGATCTTGGTTTATATATCTTTTATTTTTTTCTAGTATTTTATGTTTTAATAGATGAATTTTATTTTATGTAAGCTCGTTTCTTTTAGTTTGAAAGAGGGTCTATATTAAATTACTGAATGAATGAATTAAAAAAAATATCAAATATAATATTTAATATTCTTTTTCATATTTTTATAATTTATCAAAAAAATTACATTCGAGATGAAGTAGGATTATGTCCCACATGGTTTTGATGGAATAAATATCAACATAAAATCATATTCCCACATATATAAAATAACAAAAACAAACTTATAAATAATATAAAATCCTCCATTAAAAATAATAATATATGTTTCACTCAGATATCTTTAATTCATTTTTAATAATCAAGATTACATTAAATAAACCAGAATTTACAAATGTTTTTCGAAACTTCCATTTCACTTTTCATTTTCTTTGGCCTTCTCTGAAGCTTCGCCCAATATTCCACCAAATTTCCTTGGTGCAGCACAACTGCACTTCACTTTTTCCATCTTTAGGCCTGTTTCAGCGTCGATTCCACACAATTTTCTTGGTGTAACACTATAATAATTTGATGGGAAAGAGCTTTAAACATAATAGACTGCAATGCCAACATTCATGTTGGTTCGTAATATTCCATGTTTCTGAGAAAAGTAGGCTCTAATCAAGTGAATTCTATATTGCAAATTGTATTTATTTATTGTTAAGTTCTTTTCAGCTGACTATGTAAGTGGAAATTTCAATCTTTTGTCAAAGTTTCACCTTTGATAGTCTTTCGCCTCTCAGTTCCACTCAATTTCTACACTATTGGGTTTCACTTTTGGTACTTTTTTGGCCTGCTGGTCAATGCAGTTTCTCTTGCTTGCATTAAGAAGAATAAACTGATGGAGAAATGTTAAGCAGAATAGTAGAGAGCAATGTGAACACCTACGGTGGCTCGTAATATTGCAAGTTTGTGAACATACAGGAAAGACACTTCAGATTTACGTGTCATCCTTTACCTTTCCATGCCCTAAAGTTCTAGAGAGTCATAAGTATGGCGTGGACTGGCCACTAATAAATAGTATTAAGGGAGAGGGCCCGATGGTGGTGAAAGCTATGTTGTGTAAGGGGTCCACGTCAGTAGATTCCATGTCGGTCAGATTTTTGTTTGTGTATTCTAGGCTGTTCACCTAATAACCCACATAAATCGAATTGGGAGAAAAATGACACGTTTTTCAACATTTTCTGAATGGTTTCCAAAAATTACCTTTTTCCATGCTAAAAGTGGTATTGACTGGTAAGAGATGTGTGATACATTTTTACTCGTTTTGTGCCATGCCAGTCCGTGTGAACTTAATGCCCAATAACTCCACATTAACTTCTCCTCTCCACTCCATCATCAACCTTTTGGCAATCACTTCAACATGCTTTTCATTTGGTAGGGTTTCATTTTGGTTCTCTACAAAGCCATTCATGCTTGACGTATGCACACCATCAATTCAAGTACTAGTGGTTGTGCACTTCACGACTGACGACGAAGACAATGGAATCAATTCATGGTGATGCTTTTTTCATTGATACTGTGTTTATGAACACTTCCATTGCCTAAAGAAAATAGTAAACTTCAGCCATCACGGGTGAGGTTGTCTTCCAACCTCACAACGACAATATCTATCCATTGCATATGGTTTTATGGAATGTTTGTTGCATGCATTTTTCTTCAACAATCTTGTGCTCGACTATGTATATACACACACAATCGACCAAAAGACCAATATAATGTATCTGCAATATCTTTAAACAATGTGTATATTTGTGACATTTCATTTGTCTATCATATGCTCAACCATTAAAGGTTTCTTGTAGCTATACTTTGGCAGACTGTGTATATATACATATATATACACACACAATCGATCAAGAAATATATTTATGCAAGTGTAATTTATCTTTAAACAATGTATACATATATATATGTGACATTTCACTTGTCTATCTCTGCAATCTCCATAAATATACTCACAGTATTTTAGGGTATCATATGGTCAACTGTTAAGGGTTTATATATATACACATAGTCAGCCAAAAAATATATTCATATTTCTACAATATCGTTAAACAATGTATGCAACTCACCCTGTTAAGGTTATCATGCACCCATCATTTGGCCGATTGTGTGTATATATATACATACCATTCATGGGTTTCATATGGTGGAATCTTAAGGGTTTCATGCACCTATGGTTTGGTCAACTTTTTGTCCTTCATTGCCATGAACCCCTCGCACAACATTACCCATAACCCATTGTCCTCTCTACCCTTTTGATATTGCATTCATCTATGCTGGTACATGGATGACATTTTGATAGCAATTCACATGAATTTATAGGAATTAAATCCTAAATTGGTAGATGCTTTTAGATTTTTTTTTATATTTATCTATTATACAAATATTAACTATGTATATGTGTATGCCACAAAAACCCTAGAGGACAACACGCTAAAACAATTAAAACAAACCAATTTTTTTTTAGGACAATATACTAAGAATTGTGGATAACATTATAACTGGTTTTCTAATCTAAGTCCCCTAAGGTTCCGAAGCTACTAAAATCCCAATATCCAAACTATCAAGAATAGAAAATCATTGCTAACATCTTATTTAACTTGACTCATTTAACTAAATGAAATTCCATTAAACCATCACATCTTAATGATAACCCAATATGAACTATCCATTACATGTTACCCGTATAACAATATCAATGATCACTTGATTAACTAACATAAACAATGTACCTCATCTACATGACAAATGATAATCAACATTAGAGATCAATTTCTAACTTGCTATCATATGAAGATTCATCATGATCCTTACATCAATACAATATTACAATATTGTCTTCCCCAATTCATGAAGAAGGATCACATCAGATTATTATAATTAATACAATAGGAGCACATCCATTATGCAAATACATGGTAAGAAGTCTTCTCAAATGGGAACAAGAACTAGAGTCCACAATACAATGACCCAACTCTGCGCCTACGAACTTGAAGTAGAAATACCCAATGGAGAAATAGCACGAACCACCCAACCATGTGGAACCCTGAGGTCCATCCCCCGTGCTAGGAGATAACACTAGGTCCCTTATCCAAAGACATACGACATCACTTATGACACTAACACCACTTCCAGTGGGACACATCTCAAGAAGCATAGCTATACCCATAGGGGATGTGATCACACACAATATACATGATCATCCACAAACCAACCACTTCCAAGGTGAACGATCCTTGGGACCAACATACAGATATACTCCCTCAAAGGAACAAAAACCTTACACAACTTTCAATAAGTACGTAGGCACCTAATCCAAATTCAGAACACATTATCTAATCCAACAAGTAATCATCACATTTCAACCCTAAAAATATTCCTAGAAACATGGTATTATATCAAAACACTTTTATCTCCACTAAACCCCATAATTTCCATTTAAAGGATTATTTATCCCAAATAAGCATACTTGAAAATAACAATATCATCAATATTCTGATTAATTTAAACACAACATATTTTACTAACAACCATAAGTTAATTATAGCGATAAGAACATCATTAGTCACAAGGGTAAATCAAATCACTTATTATTTACTCTGAATCAATTTTAATTGAATAACCTCTCCATTTACAAAATACTCAATTCACTTAATCATTTACACCCTTCTTTTACCTACGACAATTTAATACTTATTTTGACAATAATTGCCCATTTAATGGTCTTTTATTAACTACCATTTTAAATTTTATTGTAGTCTTATTATTAACCTTCAATTCATTCCAATTATAAGCACATTACAAAATTAATTAGCCAAATTTCATAAACATTTCAAATTTCATATTCAATTCTAGAAACCTTGACCTCCCATTTAAAATTCCATAATAAGGATATTTTTCTTAAACAAAATTAATATTTTATTAAATTTAATTATTAATCACTTTTCACTCCAAATATAATTTCTTTATTTAACTAATTCAATTTATGGTTTTATTTTAGGCTTGTATTTAGGCTCTAAGAAAGCTCTCCCTCTTTTTGGCCAAAAAGAGTACCGTAAAATGCAGGAAGCTAAATTTTCTTTCTTAGAAAGAAATGCATGCAAGGTGTGAAAACAAATATGCACTAAGTGGTTTATTAAAAGAGCTTAACAAACTCTCAAGCAGATACGTTAGGCTAGTGTAAAGCTTGCTTCCGTAACGTTTGTCGGTAGCGTTATTGCCTACACCAAAATGGGAGCTTGAAATAGAGAACGATAGAGTTCTCTTGGGAACAATTGACTGAGATAGATTTTTTTTTCTTTTAATCACCATCCCCTCACAAACTCTCATAAATATTATAATCTTGCATAGTCTTACCTTAGTAAAGGTGATTGTGGCGGCGTTGGCTGCTACTGCAAGGCATCAATCAAGAAAAGAGAACCCGTGGCCACAGGGTTAAGAGCTGCCCTATTTCAGACCCAGACCAGTTCGATAGAAGCTGGGAGACATTAAGAGTTCTCTCTCAAAATTCTAAAGGAATAGGAGGCGCACAATAGGTTAATATAAAAAGGCTTAAGAAACTTTCAACCAAATGCAATTGGCAGGTAAAAAGGCCCAATTCCACCGTATAGCTGGGGTGAGGACATGAATCAAATTTGATGAAAAGCTTATGAAACTTCCAAGCAATAGTAACTGGTAGATGATGGAGCTTTGAATAGAGTGCGACAGCGCTTCTATGTGCAATAGCTGTCTAAGGTGGTTGTTGTCTCTATCGGCCTCCCTATTGTGAAATCTCACTCATATAAGAATTCTAAGCAATTTTATCATAGTGAAGGTGTTATTAATGTCGTTGGCCGCAACTGCATGGCGCCAATTAAGAAAATCCAGAGGCCACAGATTTAATGTTGCCATCCTTTGGCTGAAACAGGTTCAAAGGACGCCGGGAGGTCTTTAAGATTCTTTCTCAAATATTAAAAGGGTTCAAGATGGGAACTTATATTTGATGAATCTGTGAAATATCTTCACATGGAAGACTGCCAAGAATACCATATCATCTTCTGTAATCATTTTAATGTAATTGATACCAAATTCATCTATCTCATACTATAGAGAGCAAGGAACACATTTTGGATGCACGACCCAATTCTATATCCTAACCGAGACTGAAATAATTCAAAGAAAGAGTAAAGATGATAAGTTTATTTCCTAAAAATAGAGACCATACATATATATAATTAAATATTATCATTATCAATCATTTGGGGTTTTCCTAGAGTACGCAGACTTCATCCATATTTTAAGCAATTACACAGAGCCAAATTAGAGCCGAAATAGCAGCATACACGAATAGGTTATAGTTTTGTTGAGAACTTACCTAACAATGTGAAGGCCCTGAGAAAGCATCTATAGAAGAAAGACCTCACCAGTGGGAGAGACATCTTTTTTCACCAGACTCGAACAGGATCCTTTTGAGGACACCCCATTTTTGTGTATTCCTCTCTTGGCCTTGTACTCTTTGCCATAAACTATCCCCCTCCCCCTTCATCTTCCCTGTTTTTCTTCTTTTCTTTTCATTTTTTTAATTTTCTCCTCCATAACTGCCAACCAGCGCATGCAACTCCCCGATTTCCTTCTGAAAACCATTATCCAATCCCTCTTTTCCTCGAAGGAAACAATAACTGCCTCATCATTAACGCCAGTCCCCAATTAAGAGGATTAAACCCGAAATGCAACCAACTAACTAAATTCCCAAAAGAAAGAAAAAAAAAAAAAAGATAGTAACTTTCTTTTACTTTTATTTTCCAAAAGAATCTCTTTTTTTTTAAATAAAACAAGAAAGTAAAATCCTCCTATTAAATAAATATTAAAATATTAAGTTGGAAACTTATCCTCACCCCACAATATCTTATAAAAAGCATTTTATTTTAAAACTCATAATAATAGAATATAATATATATTTGATTTTTTTACCCAAGCCGATAAAATCATTTACCCAAAACTTACAATTTATAATTAATTATATAATCCACTTGAAATATTCTATTCACCTACCTTATTATAAATATTATCCATTCCCAATAATTCATTTTAAATTTCTATTATTATAAACCATGATTACCGATTTATATATACTTATATATATTTATTTATCAATTTTCTATAATGCATAAGACAACTAAAGTATAATATCAGAAAATTCCAATCAATTAAACCAAATGTCGAAGCACATACCTAACCACTACCCCAGGTTGACATACAAAACCCAAACAACACAAACTGACCATCTAACAGAATTGACAAGACCGACGGGGTGACATACTAGAAACTCATTCTCATCAAGGATGGTGGTTAGGTTAAGGGATCAAATGTTATCTCCTATTCAACATATCCATTGGGTTGAAGGCATGCTCAGACCTGCTAATTCAGGTGGAGACATAGCCTAGTATCTGTTCACTCAAACATACAAATTAGAGAGCATATTCATAATAGTAGAATTACATTGAAAGAGACTCTAGCAATTTGTAACTCATTATCGTATGTCTCCACATGTTCAATGGTACGATGCCGCTCTTTCCACCTATTCTCACAACATACTACTGCATCACCTATCTATCCAATTAAATCTCTGCATTATAATAATAACAAAACAATGTGCATTATACTGACAAAAATACCATCATAAGCTTTTGTTCCATCTTCCTCTTCAGATTCCTTAGTCAGACTACCTGCATGACCAAGGTGAGAGTGGAGGGGCATTACATCCTCCCCCCCTAAAACTTGAATTACTCCTGGAAGTCACAAACTAGGGTGGAAACATAACACATTAGTACCATAAATTTCTATTACCACATCGAAGTTGATTCGTTGCAATCAAAATAGTATACAATAGTTTTTCTTATGAAAGGAATTCATCTCACAAGAATATATACTTGTACACTCCATTTCACACATAATCTACCCTTCTAATTTTCAAAGTCACAATAATAACACAATCAAATCCTTCATTTCAATTGATTCCATAGTACATTGTTAAGCAATCAATACCACAAAATGCTACATTCCATAAAAAATAACATAATTATACACAAAACACACATTTTTCTTCAATTATCCATCATTTACCAACAAGACATTCCACTTCATTCATTTTACAACACTAAATCTCATGTCATATTCAATAAAAGATCAATATTTTACACTTTTTAGAAGCATGGAAGCATAATTTATCATTTCATAGATACTATTATCATGATTTAACATACATACTTCACATACACACAAATTCACATCACCGGGAATCACATAACGAGGCAACACAAGGGTCCATCTGGACGTCGGAAAGCAGCATACTAATCCACAATACATAATCCATGAGCCAAGAGCCAAAATCCATCTCACATAAACCATACCTCATACTCAGTGGCTTGATGGTGTTAGGCCACACACACATGGCGAGACCATCCAAACAAGACCACTATGACCCATCTCTTGTTGTACAAGGTGGTTAGCCTCCAAGAGATAGTCATCACACATAGGTGAGTAGTGGGTCCTAGCTATAGCCTCACATACCCCCATCCTCAAGGTTCCCTGCGTCTACTTCCTCGTATACACTCACCAAGTCTGCCTCATACGTCCTTGGAGAGGAATCACAATGCGACACATGGCCGACCACGAAAACAACAAGGATAAATTAGTTTAGCCACCAAAGTCATAAAACAAACATCAAATAAGATTCAATTTCAACAGTAAAGCAAGAAATGCGTGCAATGTCAACACTAAGTCAAATGTAACCACGAGGGCTACGAGAGAATAAGTCACAAAGTGTGGCTAAACCATTACAATCAAACATAAACAAAATTTCAGCCTTCAAGGTCAATTGAAAATCATCAACAATCATAAAGGAAGTCAATTTTCAAAATTGCACAATACAACACTGTGTGACTAGATACTAGCCACCAAATGAGGAAGGAGGGAACATCGTCCATCTATAACAATAGCCCTCATGTGGTGCAGAGTGAGCATGCCATCCACATGACCCAGAGTGTGCTCCTCGGCTACACCCTGCCTCGCGTCGTCACGTGACATGGTCATACGCCAGCTAGAGAAGGCACGCACTGACGTATGCCACATGGCGGTGTGTCTGTGGCTCTGCAGAAGTAGGCACGTGCAAACACACCCTGCATAGCGGTACCTTGTGGAGAAGGAACATGCAAGTACTCGCCGTCGCCAGAGGTATACATGGCAAGGACATACCCATATGCTAACCGACCTAAACACTATCGAAAGAAAACATGAGTATCCCTCTACAAGTGTGTGAGGCCCCATTACACTCATCACACAAGTAGGCTATCATAACACAATCTCATAGTGCGCCTTCACGTGTCTATGCATGTGGCATCGTGTCCTCGAGCCCAGCTCGCTACCATCAACAGCACGTCATCATCACCAGCACTATGTTGGAACATCAGTGGGGTGTGGCATCGTATCCATTGCATCATGTCGAAACATGTGCAAATACGGTGTATGCAATACATACATGAGCATATCAATATGGGGCTACTCGAGCTTCACCTCTCATACAGATGAGGTTGACTCGCTAATGCCAGGTCAACGTCCCTATGGACGACCAGGCATAAACTAACAATCCAATGCTACTATACTCAAAATTGTGGGGTTTAGGCTAGCACATATGGATCAAGTACCCTGATCCATCATAAGGGGAAGTAGTGAGTACGTTTCCTCGGGATCGGTTGAACTAAGACTACTCTGCGTCGTGATATGCATACGCTACACACTCCGCCCAAGGAACTTTGTGGCTGCTACTACCCCTTCATAGATTGAGGGGCTAGAGAACCAAAAGAAAAGAATCCATGAAACTAGCTTTTGGCTACTCTTATATGTATAGATTTTCAACCACACGTGGGCTGGCCCTCAATTAGGTAACAAACATACAAACACACATAATGGTATGGTTAATCCCACACCAAATACAACATATTCAGAACGGATGGGTACACTATATCTCCATCCTAAGACCTGTGGGTTATGGGCCCACAAAGCAAGTACGGGGTATTCACAACACTCAATTGATGCACAGTTACTAGTTTCTCACATTTACAAGGGAAGTACAATTACATACATAATTCCACAAGTACACTTACTTTCCAACAACTATGTGGTTCAAATCTTTACATCCTTTCCACAATCCAACATGATCATCATGATCACTTAAGAACTTCTCTTAACAAATTCACTAGGACAACATAATGGGCTCATATGAAACCAGAGTGCCCAGTATATGAACCTAGTGCTCTGATACCAATGTGTAATTCCCGGCCACAAAACCCTAGAGGACAACACGCTAAAACAATTAAAACAAACCATTTTTTAATTTTTTTTAGGACAATATACTAAGAATTGCGGATAACATTATAACTGGTTTTCTAATCTAAGTCCCCTAAGGTTCAGAAGCTACTAAAATCCCAATATCCAAACTATCAAGAATAGAAAATCATCGCTAACGTCTTATTTAACTTGACTCATTTAACTAAATGAAATTCCATTAAGCCATCACATCTTAATGATAACCCGATATGAACTATCCATTACATGTTATCCGTATATGAAAATCAATGATCACTTGATTAACTAACATAAACCATGTACCTCATCTACATGAAAAATGATAATCAACATTAGAGATCAATTTCTAACTTGCTATCATATGAAGATTCATCATGATCATTACATCAATACAATATTACAACATTGTCTTCCCCAATTCATGAAGAAGGATCACATTAGATTATTATAATTAATACAATAGGAGAACATCCATTATGCAAATACATGGTAAGAAGTCTTCTCAAACGGGAACAAGAACTGGAGTCCACAATACAATGACCCAACTCTGCGCCTACGAACTTGAAGTAGAAATACCCAATGGAGAAATAGCACGAACCACCCAACCATGTGGAACCCTGAGGTCCACCCCCCGTGCCAGGAGATAACACTAGGTCCCTTATCCAAAGACATATGACATCACTTATGACACTAACACCACTTCCAGTGGGACACATCTCAAGAAGCATAGCTATACCCATAGGGGATGCGATCACACACAATATAAATGATCATCCACAAACCAACCACTTCCAAGGTGAACGATCCTTGGGACCAACATACAGATATACTCCCTCAAAGGAACAAAAACCTTACACAACTTTCAATAAGTACATAGGCACCTAATCCAAATTTTGAACACATTATCAAATCCAACAAGTAGTCATCACATTTCAACCCTAAAAATATTCCTAGAAACATGGTCTTATATCAAAACACTTTTATCTCCACTAAACCCCATAATTTCCATTTAAAGGATTATTTATCCCAAATAAGCATACTTGAAAATAACAATATCATCAATATTCTGATTAATTTAAACACAACATATTTTACTAACAACCATAAGTTAATTATAGCGATAAGAACATCATTAGTCACAAGGGTAAATCAAATCACTTATTATTTACTCTGAATCAATTTTAATTGAATAACCTCTCCATTTACAAAATACTCAATTCACTTAATCATTTACACCCTTCTTTTACCTACGACAATTTAATACTTATTTTGACAATAATTGCCCATTTAATGGTCTTTTATTAACTACCATTTTAAATTTTATTGTAGTCTTATTATTAACCTTCAATTCATTCCAATTATAAGCACATTACAAAATTAATTAGCCAAATTTCATAAACATTTCAAATTTCATATTCAATTCTAGAAACCTTGACCTCCCATTTAAAATTCCATAATAAGGATATTTTTCTTAAACAAAATTAATATTTTATTAAATTTAATTATTAATCACTTTTCACTCCAAATATAATTTCTTTATTTAACTAATTCCTTTTTCTTTAATTTTTTAAGATAAATATGTAAATATTTACTAACCTATAAAGATCCTCTTAAAATTCTTTAATTTTTTAAGATAAATACGTAAATATTTACTAACCTATAAAGATCCTCTTAAAAGGGAGATAGTTTAAAAAGGGAGATAGGTTAGGAAAAGTTTATGTTAAAATAAGGAAATAATATGTAATCAGCTTTTCTATTTATTTTTTTATGAACATATTCCTTAGTAAGATTCGATGGAATTTATGGTTTTATTTTAGGCTTGTATTTAGGCTCTAAGAAAGCCCTCCCTCTTTTTAGCCAAAAAGAGTGTCGTAAAATGCAAGAAGCTAAATTTTCTTTCTTAGAAAGAAATGCATGCAAGGTGCGAAAACAAATATGCACTAAGTGGTTTATTAAAAGAGCTTAACAAACTCTCAAGCATATTTGTTAGGCTAGTGTAAAGCTTGCTTCCATAACGTTTGCCGGCAGCCTCACTACCTACACCAAAATGGGAGCTTGGAATAGAGAACGATAGAGTTCTCTTGGGAACAATTGACTGAGATAGATTTTTCTTTTCCTTTCAATCGCCATCCCCTCAAAAACTCTCATAAATATTATAATCTTGCACAGTCTTACCTTAGTAAAGGTGATTGTGGCGGCGCTGGCTGCTACTGCAAGGCATCAATCAAGAAAAGAGAACTCGTGGCCACAGGGTTAAGAGCTGCCCTACTTCAGACCGGGACCAGTTCAATAGAAGCTGGGAGATATTAAGAGTTCTCTCTCAAGTTCCAAAGGAATAGGAGGCCCACAATAGGTTAATATAAAAAGGCTTAAGAAACTTTCAAGCAAATGCAATTGGCAGGTAAAAAGGCCCAATTCCACTGTATAGCTGGGGTGAGGACATGAATCAAATTTGATGAAAAGCTTATGAAACTTCCAAGCAATAGTAACTGGCAGATGATGGAGCTTTGGAATAGAGTGTGGCAGCGCTTCTATGTGCAATAACTGTCTAAGGTGGTTGTTGTCTCTATCGGCCTCCCTGTTGTGAAATCTCACTCATATAAGAATTCTAAGCAATTTTATCATAGTGAAGGTGTTATTAATGTCGTTGGCCGCAACTGCATGGCACCAATTAAGAAAAGCCAGAGGCCACAGATTTAATATTGCCATCCTTTGGCTGAAACAGGTTCAAAGGACGCCGGGAGGTCTTTAATATTCTTTCTCAAATATTAAAAAGGTTCAAGATGGGAACTTATGTTTGATGAATCTGTGAAATATCTTCACATGGAGGACTGCCAAGAATACCATATCATCTTCTGTAATCATTTTAATGTAATTGATACCAAATTCATCTATCTCATACTATAGAGAGCAAGGAACACATTTTGGATGCACGACCCAATTCTATATCCTAACCGAGACTGAAATAATTCAAAGAAAGAGTAAAGATGATAAGTTTATTTCCTAAAAATAGAGACCATACATATATATAATTAAATATTATCATTATCAATCATTTGGGGTTTTCCTAGAGTACGCAGACTTCATCCATATTTTAAGCAATTACACAGAGCCAAATTAGAGCCGAAATAGCAGCATACACGAATAGGTTATAGTTTTGTTGAGAACTTACCTAACAATGTGAAGGCCCTGAGAAAGCATCTATAGAAGAAAGACCTCACCAGTGGGAGAGACATCTTTTTTCACCAGACTCGAACAGGATCCTTTTGAGGACACCCCATTTTTGTGTATTCCTCTCTTGGCCTTGTACGCTTTGCCATAAACTATCCCCCTCCCCCTTCATCTTCCCTGGTTTTCTTCTTTTCTTTTCATTTTTTTAATTTTCTCCTCCATAACTGCCAACCAGCGCATGCAACTCCCCGATTTCCTTCTGAAAACCATTATCCAATCCCTCTTTCCTCGAAGGAAACAATAACTGCCTCATCATTAACGCCAGTCCCGAATTAAGAGGATTAAACCTGAAATGCAACCAACTAACTAAATTCCCAAAAGAAAGAAAAAAAACAAAAAGATAGTAACTTTCTTTTACTTTTATTTTCCAAAAGAATCTCTTTTTTTTTTTAAATAAAACAAGAAAGTAAAATCCTCCTATTAAATAAATATTAAAATATTAAGTTGGAAACTTATCCTCACCCCACAATATCTTATAAAAAGAATTTTATTTTAAAACTCATAATAATAGAATATAATATATATTTGATTTTTTTACCCAAGCCGATAAAATCATTTACCCCAAACTTACAATTTATAATTAATTATATAATCCACTTGAAATATTCTATTCACCTACCTTATTATAAATATTATCCATTCCCAATAATTCATTTTAAATTTCTATTATTATAAACCATGATTACCAATTTATATATACTTATATTTATTTATTTATCAATTTTCTATAATGCATAAGACAACTAAAGTATAATATCAGAAAATTCCAATCAATTAAACCAAATGTCGAAGCACATACCTAACCACTACCCCAGGTTGACATACAAAACCCAAACAACACAAACTGACCATCTAACAGAATTGACAAGACCGACGTGGTGACATACCAGAAACTCATTCTCATCAAGGATGGTGGTTAGGGTAAGGGATCGAATGTTATCTCCTATTCAACATATCCATTGGGTTGAAGGCATGCTCAGACCTGCTAATTCAGGTGGAGACAACCTAGTATCTGTTCACTCAAACATACAAATTAGAGAGCATATTCATAATAGTAGAATTACATTGAAAGAGACTCTAGCAATTCGTAACTCATTATCCTATGTCTCCACACGTTCAATGGTACGATGCCGCTCTTTCCACCTATTCTCACAACATACTACTGCGTCACCTAACTATCCAATTAAATCTCTGCATTATAATAATAACAAAACAATGTGCATTATACTGACAAAAATACCATCATAAGCTTTTGTTCCATCTTCCTCTTTAGATTCCTTAGTTAGACTACCTGCACGACCAAGGTGAGAGTGGAGGGGCACTACAAGCATGATCTATCTTAGCATATTACATTCCTCGTAGTGGCCTGATGTGATGCACTGCATCCCCTAAGTTGTGAATTTTCTATTCTTTGATTGGTCCTCTCTTGGAGACCTTAGACACAATGTTCCCTAAGTTATAGACTGCACTTGAACTAAACAAGACTCCTTTGAAAATATTTTTCATGTTGCATTTTTCATTTTTTATATTGCCACCTTACATAACACAACTTGCATGCCTATGGTGCCATCACATTTGTTCATGATTTCTAAGCATATGAAGCTTTTCTTGTCTCATGAAGCACGAAATGGAATTTTCCTTTGTGGCACCTTATTAAAGTTATCATGAGGTATAACTTTGGTATGGCTGAGCAGGAAGTCCATTCCGAGGCACGACGTTTCCCCATAACCACCTACATGTTTGTGAGTACATTAGTTCTTGGACCCTTGTGAATCATTAAGAATTCTAGGATGTCATGTAAAAGTATTATGAAGTGTTGTAACCCACTTTCACACTTTTGTAGGACCCTTTCATTATAATTCACTTAATAAACCCCTTTTTATCACTTACCTAGTCTTATTTCAAAGTGTTGTAAAAATTTGTAACAAACTCACACTTTTCTAGGCTTGTCATCTCTAATTTGACCCTTATGTTTAAATGACCCATTAATGCACTTTTTGCCCCTACTTAAGTGTGTTTCAGAGAATAATCCCATTAAACCTCATTAAATAAAATTTAATTCTATACACCCAGTAAAATTTCCCTGGTGGGACCAAGTCGCCACTTGGGGTGACTTAGTCCCACTAAGCACAAAAATCAAAATAATTTCAATTTCCTGGTGGGATTTTATTCTCTTGACCTTAAGGTCGGTCTATGATGTGTTATTTTTGGGAAATATAAGAAAATAAAGTATAAATAAATGGTTTTCCCCTCATTTTTCATCTCCTAATCTCCTACAATCTTCTAATTTCCATTTCATTATTCAAGCAATTATCAAGTATTCAAGCATCTCTAAGCATTATCAAGTCATCCATTGGAGCACTTCATTGGATATCTTTAGATTTTAACATTAAGGGTTTGGTGAGCTTATGGAATTGCATGTTGTTTATTCACCATTCTATCTTTATTTCATTTTATTATCTAGGGTTTGATTACCAAATTGGGGTTTGACGAAGGCAAACCCCTATTCTCTAACCCTTAATCGTTTCCCCCCTCTTTGCATGTGTGTTTGTAGGTCTTGTATGTAGATTTTTCAAAGATTTTGGTGTTAAAAAGTGGTCAATAATATGTCAAAGTCCTCAAAGTTAAAAAATCCCTAATTGAAGCTTGGAGACCTCTTTTAGCTCATTTTCTATAGTTTCTAAACCAAACACCTATCTAGAAGGGAAGTGCAAACTGAAAGCTACAAAATCCTAACCTGAATTTTCCAAGATTCCCAAGTGGACTAAGTCACCATTTGTGGTCAATTAGCTCCACTTCCAGGCCTGAAAAGTGGTTTTTGCATTTATAAGTATCCATTTGGCAGATTCTTGTTCTAGTAGAATTTCTCTAAAATTGGACTAAGTCGCCCAGCTTGGCGTAAGTGTCCTAGTCAGCTTTTCTAGTCAACTCTACAAGATTCTAGAGCCTCTCTACATCAAACTTTAGATTCTAGGTGCACCTCTCCAGTCTTGTTTAATTTTGCTATTATTTACTTGCATTCTTAGGTGTTTTTGCATACGTCAATGTGTTTTCAAACAACTTGCATATCTTAGGTTTTGCATTAACAACCATCTTTCTTTTTCATTTTAGTGCATTTAGACATTGTATATAGCATATTTCATCCATCCTTGCATTGATTTTGATTGTATACATTACACATTTTGGATCCATTTCTCTCCTTTTAGGTGAAAAAACCTATAATAGTTAGAGAACCCTTAGATACCAAAATTAGTGTCCACACAGTATAATGTAAATTACATACAAGTCACAGAGTTGCTCTCTCATAGGTGTTTTTCCAATTATAAAACTAGCAATTTTTCTTTTTTTAATAGACCATCACCTTAGAATACACTATACAATCACATTTTTTGTGTACTGTTTTGGAAGAAACAAATGCTTCAACTTCCCAAAAAAAACCTAGATGTTACAACTGCTCCAACAACAAAAATGGCCACAAGATAGTCAAATGGTCATTCACATGTCTTTACGGGTAAGTGCAAAAATTTGAGTCCACGAAACATGGAAGTTTTTGTCTTAGCCAAAAAAATGAAATGGGCATTGCAAAAACGGGATCCCGATTTTTATTAATGGGATCCCATTTAGCTAAAGGATCCTGAGCCTAAATGTAAAATGGGATCCCACTTTTTAAAAATTTGGATCCCATTTGTTAAAGGGTTCTGAACTAATGGATAGGGAACAAGATCCTGATTAGTACGAAATAGGATCCCAATTTATAAAAATTGGGATCCTGTTTTGTACAAATCGGGATCTCGTTTCCTAATGGTATTTATTTTCTTTAAAATGAACAAACCACATTTTACCTACACACAGGATACCAAGTTTTGAGTGATAGTGACCTCCACTAACAGTCTCTAGGTACCCATCCACCCCCATTTTTTTGCATTTTCTAATTTTTTATTGAAATTGTCAATAAAATAACTGATTTTAGCATGTTTTTTTTTAATTTATTTGACGTTTTAAGTATTTTATTTCCTACTATAGTAGAAATGAGGAATTGTAGAAATAGATGAAAAAATGCAATGAAACCTAAAGATTTCTCAATAGAAATGAAAAAATGAACCTTGAATTGTATTTTAGAAACATAATTTAGCTTTTGAAACCTAAATTGTTTGATCAAACCAAAAAAAATGTATTTGAAAACCTTAATTGAAATGAAACAAAAAAAAAGAATTTCAAAACCCTAGAATTCGAAATGAAATTAAAAAAATTACATTTAGAAACCCTAATCATCCTTTTTGAAACCCTCAATTTAAATCAAACAAAAAAATTGAATTTGAAAACCATAGTTTGAAATGAAATGAAAAAATTGCATTAAAAACCCTAATTGCTTAGAAATTGAAACCTTAAATTGAATTGAAACAAATTTTTTTTGCTAAAACCCTAAATTGAGATCGAACAAATCATTTTGATTTTGAAAACCCTAATTTCGAGCTCAAGAAAATTCATTTGCATTCTTAAATGTTTTAAATTTCATTTGCATTGTATGGATAAAATGATATGTTAAACTTTAGTTTCAATGTTAAATTATAATTAGATTAGAAAACAATATGTTAAAGAATAGTTACAATTCATAAATTTTATCAATGTTTGTTTGCAAATTTAGTTAGGAAATTCATAAATCCAAGTGTACAATCGATTTCCAATTGGCACTAACTTGCAAGTCCATTATTTCAAGGGCTACCCAAACTTCACCCTAAGTTTGCTAAACCCTAAACCCTGAACTGTAAAATCTAAACCCTTAACACTAAAGCATTCATTTTGTCTTAGGACCTTAAAATTAAATTTGGTTGCCTTAAAAAACCCTCTATTGTCACTATCTAGTAGAGTTTTTTCTAATGTTTTCACTTATTGGAACACATAATATAAAACTTTTTGGTTTCTACAAGTTTATGAAGAGTGGATGATCACTCTCTATGACACCTACATGATCAATAAGGATCTAAATCATTGGAAGAAAACTTTATTCTATTATATCCACAAGATAGGAGAGCACAAGTGAGAGTGATATGGGTTTCTTTCATTGGAGATACCTAAAATTATGTAAGTTTAATTTCAAGAATGGGTCTATTTGGTATATTTATGAAAACTATTATGAATATCTAGAATACCATAAAAGTATAATTATAGTAATTCCAATTGGAAACACTTGGGTATATATCATATGAAATTTTAGTAAGGTGTCTATTATAGGAGAGTTGATAATACATGGAAAGAGGTTTGTATGGGAATATATCTATTAAGAAACACATACCATGACCTCTATAGGATTTTTAAGATGTGATTCTAGATAATAATCCACTCATCCTTGCATAATGGGCTCTTTAGCAATGAAGGGAGATGATAACCAAAAAAATTACCTATATTTTGATACTCTATAGATGGATGTGGAAGGATAGAAATGCATCAATAAGGAGACAAATATGGAACCATTTAGCACCTAAGGTACCTATTACATGGGAAAGGGGGGAGTTACATGATGATAGGTTGGATGAACTAGGCTATTATTACAATAGAGAGAGGAGGAGGATTCATATTATGCTCCTATAAATAAGAGGTCAATTTAGAAGATTAAGAGAATTCTAATAACAAAGGAAATAATTCTATAGAGGGAGTGAGTGGGATTGTTGAAAATATACAAGGAGAGAGGTGAAGGTCCCAACACCTACATAGAGTCCTACATGAAATATGTGAGGCCCAACCCTATCTATAAATTGTGTGACACCTTGATAAGTTTAATTATTCTTGTTGGTGAATAAATTGATTATTTAACCTAATTCCATGTTTAATATTTTGATTTTAGTATTAACTATTGTAAATGATTATTGTGACAAATTCTCTTCATTAAATGAAAACGGGAGAACTGTTAAGAATGAATGTGAGAAGATAATATTTAGATTCTCAAACAAGTATCATATGAAGAATACACTTAGATCGATATGAGCTAAGAAATTTTGTGTATCTAATATTAGTTTGAATCTCGCTAATAAGTTTCATGTTACTTGGGAAATGATAATAGGTAGGAATAAAGCAGGACTTTGGAAGATCAGGGAGAAGTTTCCAGAAGGATCACTAGCCAAGAATCATCAAGGTAAATTTAAAAGACGACTCTAATCAATTAGAGGTATACCTAAGGTAGGATAATTTGAGGAAAAATTATATAAATTAGATATCAAGTTGAATGATAAATTTTATTACAGGAAGGAGTGTCCAAGAGTAAATTTAGTAGTGTAAATAAAGTATTTAGCTAAGGTTAGGTTTCCATTATTATTTAAATGAATGCTCAAAGTTTCCATCTTTTATAGGGAAAGGAAATGAATATATATGTGTACTATGACTTGCTAACTATTGAATTGATCTTATTGATATTTTGAACAGGTATTTATTATATTTCTAACCTAACATGTATTTGGAAAAATGCATATGAGAGTAATGCCAAGGGTAAAAGGGAGAACAATCTAGACCCAAGTTAAATATCTATCTTTTGAAATTTTGATTTTTGACCCTATGACTTGGGAGGTAATTAGGGTTTTGTTTATGTTGTAATTGAGTGGAGGGTTTTAATGATTGGTGGCTTAGTGTAGGTATTTTTTTTGGATCCTTATTGATTATAGTCATGTGGTTAAGAGTGTAAGATCTATTGGGGTTTTCAAATCCTTAGTTAGGTCTTGAATTTCGAATTGGCCTTCAAAGTTGGCTTCTTAGGGTGTTGTATGGTCAATTGTTTTGATATTAGTGCAAAAATAGACCCCTAAGGCCTATACCTATGGGAGGGGGACCTTTTGGACATGTCACATTGTCCTTGGGACATGATTTGACCCTTCAAAAGTCCACTTGAAAGGGTGTGACGAATTTGAGTCCTTGGGAGTTGGGAGAAGTGACTTGTCACTTCCCCACCACACTCCCCAAAGTTTATTAATGAACTTGGAAAGAGAATCAAAGCTCTCACATGTGCGAAGCCACCTTGTAAGGGTTGTTGGGTAGAGTGTCATAGTACATTCCCCATCTCCCCAAAAGTCTCACACATGTGTGAGAACTTGTGGGGATGTGTGTTGAAAGATTAAATGAGAGAGTGACAAGTGTCTCTCTCTCATTCAAGTGAATTCAAGTTGAATGCCTATATACTTAGAGGGAAAAGAGGAAATGGATGTTACCCACTTCTCCTCTTGGAGAACTCTTTTGGAGAATTTGAAGTTTGGGAAAAAAAGAAGAGAAGAAAATTGGAAAAGAAGCAAGGAGCTCTCACATGTAAAAGAGGAGTTCAAAATGGAACATGGTGGAGATAAGTGATTTCTTCTCATTTCTATCAACTTGTTTGAGTAGGAAATTTGTGTTGTGTTATTTTGTTATGGATTTCAAATCAAGTGGGATGTCCAAGTTTATGTATGGGTAAACTTAAAATTTGTGTAGTGGGTGGATAAATAGTAAATTTGTAGTTAAGCTATTCTCTTACTCTTCCTACCTAGATCAATGGTAGTTGTTGTTTCTTGCTCAGGGGTATGGCTAGAGCCCATGAGGCTTCATGATGCCATTAAGGTAGGGTGGAGAGCAAGCCCAAATTATTTGTGTGTCATTCTCATTTTTTTACAAATGTTGGTTAGAATATGAAATAGCTAGTATTATGTTGTAAAATGAAAGAAGAGATAAAGCAAGTTGTGTCCATTGGTATACCTCTTTAAATTCTCATGTTATATTCCTAAAACATGGAATGAAACAATTTGTTATTCAATGATGTGATATATATTTTCAACTATTGTTTTGTAAATGCAAGGGATAAGGGAGCCAAAGACTTTTCTTTAAAAAGGTCATATTATATGGCATAGATTGTGAAAAGGGTGTTGAAACCCTATCCTTGTATCTTTTCCTCATGATTATACTTGTAGTAAAAATATCTTAAGTTTGTGGCAAGAATTAGACAATGATATTACTGGGGTTAAGGTAATTAGATTTGAAATAATATTGTGTCTCCTTTTGTATTTAATGAAGGAATGATTTTTATTTAACCTTACAAAGAAAGGTGTACTATTGTGAAGTTAATGTAGGTGTTGAATATAGTTAATGATATTCTTCAACTATTATTAACAATACAAGTTTCATGTGAGAATTAGTCTTCTCTATAAATTTCTAGATTATTAGGAACCATTTAATTGTATAAGTCATTGAATATGAATAGAGATAATAATATTTGTAACTTTGTAAATAGTTTTTAAACTACAAGTATTTGGGAGTTATAGTAGAACATATTTGAAGCAATTTTAGTACATATATAATTATGTTTCTTTCAAGCATAAGAAATATAACTTTTTAGTTGATGAATAAAATATTATTTTAAAATAGAACTATTTTCAAGTTCTTGCTTTAAAGACAACTAATATATTGTATATGTTTATTTTGGATAAATGCAAAAAATTCAATTTTTGAGGTTGTAAAAATATTTACTTTCTAAAGTTGTTAAATATTACTTTCTAAAATTTAAACAACCCTATATCTTGGGGGAAATATAATGTAAATTTCTAAGTATGTATTAACATTTTGATAAGAAAGAAAGAAAAAAAGCAACTCTTATGACTAAGTCTTTCTTTAAAAAAACATTCCAAAATTATTGGATAAATCATTTTGGAATGAATATATATATTATATATATTTCACAAATAATTCCTATATTTATATTTTTCAAATAAATTTAAAAGTATGATTCTGACCTGTTTTATTATAATATACACAGTATAATATATATACATACATACTTGTTTTCTCTTGGTAATTTCATTTTTTCTTAACAACATTTAAATCTGTAAAATTAACAAGAAAACCACAACACTTCTGTGAGAAATTTGTTGTGAATGATTTGATGCATATGTTGTAAAAATACAAGCTGCGCAATTATATATTAATATATATTCACCGTGTTCTAAATATGTGGTATAAATATATAAACTGAGCATTTATATATTGATATATAATGTGTAGTTTTATTTTAACAATAACATGAATTAAAAAAAAAAAAGGAAAAAAAAATGTATATATGTATATATTGGAGTTTATGCATATAACAGAGCAGCAAAATGAAGACCAAATATTATTGAAATCCAACAAAAAAATAAATAACCCATTTATCCCTGTATTAGGTATTTTTAGCCATAGTATTTTATAGTGAAATAAAAATCCATGTTTGCTTAATATTTCGGCTACTGTTTTCTTTAACAGTATGCTATGAAATAAGTTTCCATGGGTAATGATACAGTAGGTAAATGTGCAGATTTACATTGCAATAAATGAAATAATAATAAATAAACAGAAGAGATGATCTTCAATTTGTAGGAAGTAAAAATAACGGGAAGATACACAGTGAAATGTAAATCTAGTATCGCCCTCTTTGGCTGCAAATCTCTAAGAAAATCTGTGTTACATAATAAATATTTTGAAGGTTTAAACATAAATGAATAAAATGAAAGAAAACTCATTCCTCCCCAAAATAGGCATTCCTTTATCCATATACACAGCTGTGCAACAAGCAAATCCGTGATTTTTGCAGAAAAGCCATAGGTAAGAAGAAAGAAAGATTAAAAAAAAAGCAAAAGAAGTTTGCTCGCCTTCAGTTCAAAGACCTCTTGCAGGCATGATAGATCTGCAAGAAATAGCAAAAAAAATGGAGTAAATACATATGGGTAAATAAAGATGAAGAAAACAAGAAAAGAAAAATAACATAGAGCATATGAAAGGAAAGATCGTTGGCTTCTACAACTAATGGAGGTTTCTTCACCTCCTTCCTCTTCAACCTGCACATGGAAATGAAGAACAGATAAAAAAAGAAAATGGGCTTATAAGATCATCCTTATGAGTTAGGGTTTGGTTTAGTTGCCCTATCATCTAATGGTCAAGATTGAATCTCATTCAAGGACTGAGATTGAGTGCACATCCAATTAACTTTAATTATGATTATTTTAACTAATCTTATTTAATTTTGAAAAGGAGCCAAGGTGGGGGCTTATGTAATTAGGTACCCTTATGTTGTGACTTAAAAGTCACCTTTTGAAATATTTTTAAAAGTAGCTCAAAATTTAAACTAGTTAAGCGAATAAATCAATCTCGTTAAATTTGAACAAATGAGATTGAGTATTAGATCCTTGCCAAAATTTAATTATTATTATTATTGTTTTTAAATGGAAAAGACACAGTTAACCCATGATGGGATGTATTATAACTTGACAATGGATAAATAGAAGTATCATTTCCATCATTAAAATTCAAGTAAGGATTAATGCATAGTATCATTATCCTTGAGATCATTGGATGATTTATTAATGGTAATATTATTAAGAATTAGTTAACAAGTAACTACATGAAAATAATTTCTTATGTTAATGTTTGCATCATCGGATAAATGATAAATTTTACTATTACTAGTTTACCAGGTAAATAATGACAGTGTTAGCTATGCGTAAGCATCAAGCAAATAGCAATAAAATTATTAATGTCTAAGGGTTGATTAATGATAATACTATTATCATTAAGAAATATTTGTTTTTATTTAAGTAGTAATGATTTGAGCATGAAGGGAAATAAAAGACCCCTTGCACAATTGGGATTTAATCTTATAGTCATTTTACTCCTATGAAATAAGGTCTAATCTTTTGGTAAGTACAAGTTAATAAGGCATATATTTAATTATCTCCTTTAAAGGTTGCAACTCATAACATGTTCAATGTTACAATTCTAACTCTTAGAGTGATTCATTAGATTAATGCTTGTTTTTTAAAAAAAAGAAATAAAATAAATAAAAATAAAAATTCATTAGCTTAATGCTTATAAAAAAAAAAATTGTTGGGTTTTTCTCACAAAAAAATATTAGGCATGACAAAATACACCAATCTAGGTACTTCCTAGAAGGATCAAGATCCATGTGAGTAGCCTCTTTTTATTTTTGTATCTTCTACATATGTATATTTATTTCTTTATTATGTGATTAAAATTATGTATGACATAATTTATTAATAAGTGATTACAAGTATAATTATTAAAATATTATATATTTATTTTGATATCCCCTACTGTAGGAGGAAATTTTTACTTGTTTTGATACATGTATATTATTTTTGTGAAATGTATAGATTGATTCATTTTTAACATGATACTCACTTTTATTAGAGGGGTAAACACTTTTGATCTAGAGCTATGAACCAATGAGGTCACAATATGACTAAACTTGGACCTCACTAGACATAGATCCCCTTAAGCCATCCTATCACACTAAATCATAAATCGATGTCTTAAGGTGTCCTAATATGACATTTCTTAAGGGGATCAAAGAAGTTCTCAAAATTTTGTGAAGTTTCCCAAGGCAACCAAATTTAACAATAATAAGATTGTGCAAGATTATAATATGAATGAGATTTCATGATCTAGGTTGGTCAATTGAAACAAGAGATATCTCAATGAATTGTTCCACAAGAAAATGTTCTTCACTAACTTGCAAGTTCATTATATTCCAAGGGACACCAAAAATTCACCCTAAGTTCTGTAAACCCTAAACCCTGAACTCTAAAATCTAAACCCTAAACACTAAAGCATTCATTTTGACCTAGGACCTTAAAATGAAATTTGGTTGCCTTATGAAACTCCACCAAATTTCATTCCCTTAAGCCATGTAATTTTGTCATAGGATCTTACTACATAGATCCCCTTAAGCTATCATATTACCCTAAACCCTAAACTCTAAATTGTAAACCCTAAACCCTAAAGCCATCATTTTTTCTTAGGCTCTTAATGAAATTTGGTTACCTTGGGCAACCTCACCAAATTGTATTCACTTGAGCCATGTCATTTTTTCCTAGGACCTCACTAGACATAGATCCCCTTAAGCCATCCTATCACCCTAAACCATAAATCAATTTCTTAAGGGGTCCTAATATGGCATTTCTTAAGGGGATCAAATAAGTTCTCAAAATTTGGTGAAGTTTCCCAAGGCAACCAAATTTAACAATAATAAGATCATGCAAGATTATAATATGAATGAGATAAATCATGATCTAGGTTGATTAATTTACGGTTTAGGGTGATATAATGGCTTAAGGGGATCTACGTCTAGTAAGTTCCTAGGACAAAATGGCATGTCTCAAGTGAATAAAATTTGGTGAAGTTGCCTCGAACCTTAATGAAATTTGGTTGCCTTGGGGATCTTCACCAAATTTTATTCACTTAAAAGCCATGTCATTTTGTACTAGGACCTTACTACATAGATCCCCTTAATCCATCCTATTACCTTAAAACCTAAATCCTAAAATCTAAACTGTAAACCCTATAACATTCATAAATTGTCCTATATTAATAGCTAATTGTATTTTTCGTTCAAGTAACATGCCTTAGACATAAATGAGGCTTACATATTTTATCATTTGTATTCAATTAGGCCATTTATATTGAATGGTTTAAAGGTATTTCCTAAACATGTATCTTACATTTTGAAATTACAAATCTAATGTAGGTTCACTCATATCTTAAAGATCACATGGATCGATTCAATAATATTCGCAATTAACCTCCATGCCATCCATCTCCACAACCTTCACCTCCACCTCCACCAACTCCACCTCATAACCCCCCACCTCCACCACCTGAAATCAATAGTGCTCATTTACAAGAACAAATCAATTCCAGTGTTAGAACCATCCAAGATCAAATCAACATTATTCAAAATGAAGAATATGTCACACCACTTGTGAGGATGTTTTCATCTAGGATGAAAACCCTTGTTGATGTTGTTAGGGCTATGGATGGGATCTTAGATGAGCATTGACAATGGATAGAGGAGAGGAGAACTTTTGATTCTAAAAAGGAAAACACAAAGAAATAAAGAGATGCAGTAGAGAGCCACAATAGTTTCTAAATTAAGACAATGATCTTAAATAGTTATGAATTTATGAATTTGGTGAATGATGGATATTTTGTGTGATGGTTTATAAATTTGATTGGATGGATATTTTTAGTGATGTGAATTTATGATTTTGGTTCTAGATGGATATTTTTAGTGAAGTGAATTTATGATTTTGGTTCTAGATGGATATTTTTAGTGACATGAATTTATGAATTTGGTGGAATTTATGAACTTATATTGATGAATTTATAATAGTATATATTTTATGACTATCTACTAGATCATTATTTCTCTTGTTCGAAAATTGTAATATATATGTGTGTGTGTGTGTGTTAGACATAAAATGAGCTTTTTGTGAATGTTTCAAGTTTATTGTTTAGTATGTACATATGTATTAAAATTGCATATAGTTCTTAAATTTTGAAATTTGTATGTATGTACATAGTTTAGTTTAATGATGTATGCATTAAAATTATGCATCATATTTTTTATTTTAAATGCATGTACATGTTAAATTTTGAATTTTGTATGCACATGTTGAAGTTCAATCAATGTATATGTGTGTTTCAATTTTATATGATCTTAATATATGTATGCACATTCTATTTCAAAAAAAATTCATGTGCATTTCAAATTTAACTATTTCTTGTAATTTTTTAAGTTTGTATGTTAATTTTGTATAATAAATAATGCAGGTGCAAATTTATATCTCATATCATGGATGATTTTAACATTGATGATATCATCAATCCATCACCTCAGTCACAACCACATCCACCTTCCCCTCCACCTCCCCCTCCACCACCCCTCCACCTAATATGCCACCTCCAACACCTATCGCATTTGATGAGGCTTGCTTGCGAGCACACATAAATGATCAGGTTGCATCCATACAAAATCAAATCAATGTTATGCAGAGTCAAGAATTGATTCCACCACATGTGAGACATTTTTCATTTGTGATGAAAAATATTGTGGATGCCATCAGGACCATTGATTCTAATCTAGATAGGCATTGATGAGATAGAGAACAAATGAGACAATTTTATGTTGATAGTCTCTCTTACAAACAAATTTTAGACCTTAAAATAACAAAAGCCCACGTAGCCCCCTACTTTCTCGACCTCGTTACTCGATAACCCATTCCTACCAACAAATTTATAATATCCATGAGGTGGTGCATACATCCAAAAATGAGTGCACATTTTTGGGATCAATGGTATATGGTTTTTGATATTCCCCCACATGCTAATTGGGAGTGCTCATTATATTATTTGATAAAACTATATGTAGAGTTTGTTTTGGGGAAAAAGCCCAATTATTTTGATTTTAAATCATTTTAGGGTGTTGGTGGCAACATGCCACAACAAATATTAGGAGAAAAGATTGATCCCCAACGCCCTATGCATGCACAACCCCTTGTTGTTGCTCTTGGTCCTCCCATTCCTATACCTGTGCATCATCGAGCTCTGGTATCGACATTAGGTTCCCTTAGTACACTTGCAGGAGACCTTGATCAACATGCTTTTGTGATGGTGGGTGGGGAGCATAGAGACAATGATGATGGAGGAGTTTTTTATGGAGCTGGTCCGAGTACCACTCTAGGAGTGTCGAGGCCCGTCCCCCATATATGTACTAGTTGTCATCAAGTATGCTATGGACCTGATCAGGCCACACCTAGTTCAGGTGGATGTGGAGATTCTCGTGGTTCATCTAGTTGCATTAGTTCATTTGTAGAGTTTCTTATAGCAAACCATCACCCTGAGGACACTGCAACATAGGTATAAATATGCATCTACATGTTCAGCTTATAATAATTTTGATGAATTTTATATATGAAAAAAAAAATTGCAATACATTTTAACAATCAAACTATTTGGTGTACAGATGACACTAACGGTGGGGCAATCATCCGTTCCACAAGTACATACATCGACACCAATCCTACTCAACAACCCTTATGAGGTATTTTGATTTCAATTTTTAAAATTATATATGAAATGATTTTTAACTTGAGTTTTAAATTTATAATTGAATCAAATATATGTGTGAAATATTTATGTTGGTTTAGGAAAATCAATCAACTTCCACATCAATTCCACCTGAGGGATTGTTGAGCACTCCTCCACTATCGGGTGTTATAGATCAGGGGCAGGTACATTTATGTTGTAAATTGTTTAAATTTTACATTAGTATAGTTACAATTATGAATTTTGAATTCATTATATATGAAATACATGCATGTACACTTGTAAATATTATAAGTGTTAAATGTCTATGTATGTATGTCTAGGTTTATACCACAATGAGAATGGGAATCGAGCAAACATTAGATTTTGTGGCTACTTGTGAGGCTTCTTATTTTCAGGTTGTTTAAAAAGAATTGTACACAAAATGTGCAAACTTGAATATATATATATATATATATATATATATATATATAAACCTAATTCAAGTATACATGCTTTAATTTTGATCTTGTAGGACTTTGTTAGTGTGACTTTCATCCTTAACCCAGACATAGTTACACCTCTAGGAGGACATGTAGAGCAAGCTCCAGATCAAATGGTAATTTAAATTTTTTACTATATTTAAAGTCAATTATAAATTATATATTCTAAATATAACTTTAATTTTAAATTTCAAATTGAATATACATATATAATATGAGCTAATACATGTTTTAAATTCTTTTATTTTATAGCATGAGACACATCTTATAGTTGAGCATGTACAAATAGGTCTTGGAGAAGAGGGTCCACAACCTCATAATATATTATAATTAAAATATGATAAATTATAAATTAAATTGAATTAAATCATTTTTAATTGTAGACTTGTACATCTAATTTCAACTTTCTTTGTCTTGTTTATGTAGATTGATCTAGAGAATTTAGAGGTTGCTTCAGGTGTACCTGAGCATCCAGACCCAGATATGATGGTAATTTAATTTTATGATGAATTATAAATGAAATTGTCATTAAATCATTTTTCATTGTCTTACATTTGATTTCATCTTTCTCTTGTACAGAGTGTTTCAAGTCATCCGCATAGTCCACATGGCATGAAGAGGTCTCTTGATTATAGAGACAATACATGACCTAGAAACATGATTTTATGGGTTATATTTGCTTATTTCATGGACTATATTTTTGGTTTCAGGTATGTGTAGGATCATGATGGGCCAAAAAGTGGCAATATGATGGGTATGTGGCTGACGACTTCTCTTTTACCCAAAATTGATGAAATGAAAAGGGTTTTTAAAGGAGAATCTTAGCTTTCCACCAATATAAACTATTATTTACTTTGAATTTAATAAGTTATTATTATTCATTTTCTATTCAAATTATGACTAAAGTCCTAATTGATCGGCTGATTAAAAACATCTATAGCTTTCATACGGTATCAATTTTTTTTGAATCCAAAACATGCATCACATTCTATGCTTCACATACTATAGGATTAAAAAAAGAAAAATTAAATTTCATGAAGTTTTGACCAAGTTAAGGTGGTCAGACATGAATTTTTTATATTTTTAAAAGCTATAATAAAAAAATCATAATTAATTATTTACTTGGAAAAAAATTACAAAAAAATATGCATCACATCGGGACATGAGTCCTCTACTTATATCTAAAATATTATAAAAAAATATTATCATTTTATTGTGGTTAGGGTGGTTAGAAAAACACCTACTTATTTTTTTCCCTGAAATTTAAGTACTATTGCATTGAAATTTTAAATTTTCACCAAATAGATTTTTTTCTTTTTTAAACAAACCTGGTAGTTTAGAAACTACATTCAATTTTCTACAGATTCTATTCTTACTTATTTTTGAAATAATATAGATAACTTATTCAATTTTTTATGTCAAGTTGTCTAACTCTAATTTTTCTGAATTTTTTGCCACTTAAGGGCATGTTTTTCCCATGATGATCCTGCACATACCCTTTCTAACGTACTCTATTGGACTTTATATATCATGGCTTAAATAATTAGTTGGACTTTAGTTCATGGGTTGTACTCTAATGGAATTTATTTCATGCTCTTAATATATTGGTTTCATGCACTTAATATATTTACATAAATTATGGACTTTATTATTTTTTGAAATTTTAATTTACACATGTACATTTATGCATTTTATGTTCATATTCAAGACATTAATATAGGACATTAATGTGAAATTAAATATAAATATGAAATTAATAGGACATTTTAATATTTCACTTTACAAATTTAGTGATCTCATACATGCTATACATGATATGTGCATTCAATACTTAGCGATAATTAGTAAATGAACTTATTCAATTCACACCAATCAATAATTAGTCAATAAATCATAATTTATAAACAAAAGAAATTTGTTTCTATACCACAAAGGATAAAATTTTAGGAAACAAACAATACCATACAAGATTAGAGAAAAAAAGCATTAATAAATTCTATAAATAATAGCATCCAACACTAATTTATAAGCTATCAAAAAAAATAATGGCATCCAATACTAATTTATAAGTTGTTAAAACAAATAATGGCATCCAATACTAATTTATAAGCTGTCAAAACAAATAATGGAATCCAATGCTAATTTATAAGTTGTCAAAACAAATAATGGCATCCAACACTAATTTATAAGTTGTCAAAACAAATAATGGCATCCAATACTAATTTATAAGTTGTCAACACAAATAATAGCATCCAACACTAAAAAACAAATAATAGCATCCAACACTAATTATAGGTTGTCTTAAGGGGGTGTCTTAAGGGGTCATAATATGATGTCTTAAGGGGATGTCTTAAGGGGTCCTAATACAATGTCTTAAGGGGTCATAATACAACATCTTAAGGGGATGTCTTAAGGGGTCTTAAGGGGATGTCTTAAGGGGTCATAATACAATGTCTTAAGGGGTCATAATAAAACGTCTTAAGAATATAATTGATTTAACAATAATGTATGTGTGACATTTAGTGATTATGCAATCAAATATAAAGTTTCAAAGTAGGAAAATAGGCACATTTAACAAACAAAATATATAGAATATCTATTTTGATACATAGAAGTACATAGAGTACATAATTGTGTATGTACATGTATTAGTAATTTGTACAAAATGTTTAATTCTGTAAGTATGTATGTACATTTATGTCATCTCAAAACAATGTTTACAAAATTTGGATATGCCATCTCAAGAACATCTCAAACTCATGCCCAGAATATAGTAGGTCTTCACACCACTTGATATAAAAAAAGGTACATGAAATATTAATGAAATCATCAAAACATACATATTTTAATTTATATAAAACTATCTATATGTACACAACTCAAGTACCTGCATTTAAAAGTATTTCACACATGTGTGTAGGTTGAATCCAGACATCCTCTCCTTATTGTTTCAAAGTATGAGATCAATGCAATGATGGCTTAAGGATACAAAAAGGATAATAAATCAATTTTAACTATTAATGTACAAGCAATATCAATATTTAATCAAAATATGTATTTAAATATAATTTAACTAATAATTACCTATTTTTACTTAGTATTCCATGTTGTCTAGGTTGAATCTACATGGACTAGATCCTTTTTTTTATTATGGCTTAAGGATCTATAAAAAGACAATTTAAATCAATTTCAACTAATAACACACTTGACCAATATCAAAACAAGTATTTAATCCATTGTACCATCTACATCCTCTCTTTTTTGCAATGCATCTAAGATTGTCTCATTCTCTTCCATAGCACTTTATTTGTAGGTCTTCCATGATACTAATCTAGTTTTATATTTGTTGCCACCACGAAATGTGAATAATGTATAATATTTTTATGTGTTTCATAATCTTTAAATGCAGGTAGACCATTCTTCCTTACTAGGTAATTTTGTAGCCAAGTTCCAACAATGACCATCAATCCTATTGGAAAACATGAAAACCATCATCAAATAAGTTCTCAAAATTTTCTTAAGGGGATCAAAGACTTGTTCTAAAAAATTGCTTAAGCGGATCAAAAACTTGTTAGCAAAATTTGCTTAAGGGGATATCTTAAGGGGATCACCGTACCTGTTGGATAATGAGAGTCATAATCATCTTCTCAAGGTGCTATTAACTTATGTTTAGTCTCCACACAATGAGCCAACCAATATTTTGTTTGCTCTTCATTCCCCTTGGGTGCAACAACAACATACACATGTCCTACAAACAAAATTTGATGTAATAACTTGTGCATATCCATATAAATAATTTAGTATTACAAAATAACTTAATAAAGTGAAATAAATTGAATTAAATTACCTTCTTGTACAAGGTCTAAAACATAGTCATAGTCTTCAAATCCAAACATTTGATTTTTTTCTTCAATAGTTCTTTCATATTCAACATGTACTTGTGCATGTGTCAATGATCTTTGCTCCCACTGTTCAACCCATTCTATATTTTCACATGATTCTCAATCTCCTGAGATACAAAACTAACAAAAAAATGTAAGCTCCCTTGTCTAGATAGTCCATGTGTTATTTTCAAACTCCTAAATGAATGATGCCATTTAGTAGATCCACTGATTGTCTCATAGTCAACTCTAGGTACAATGTTCTCTTCTTCAACCAACCAAAAGAATCGATGAAGTAGAGTACTCACTCGAACTAGGTTTGGATAATCTTGTATTATACCAATCCACAATCCCACGTTCATCTTTAAATTTTACTGCATCCTCGAATTTTAATTGTTCTCTAGCAAGAATTCTTTTGGCACACACACCAGCTCCATCATGTTCTCCTTTACCATGCCCAGTTTAAAAAAAAAACATATATGTTGGACATTAAGTTCCTTGTGAACCCTACTTAACTAATAGAACATTCGAGCATTCTTGAACTGCCTCGTACAATTATTTGACCATATGAGGTGTTCTTTCATCTAGATTCCTCTTTCTCTTAAATTTCTATAAAATATATTGAAACAATATTGAACAAACTTTGACAAGTGTAATCGATTGTCACTCAAATAAAAATGATACTCCCTCAAAAAAATTCTATCATCGTCAGTGCTATCATCTGCATTTCTATAAACAATATGGACAAAAATAGCTACTTGCACTGAATTATAATACTGTGATTGAATTTCCTCTTACGGAGCTAGAGTATAATTTTCTGCAAAATCAACCATTGAAAGTATAGTACCAATTGTAAATGTGTTTCTACATGTGTGAAATTGGCCATCAAGTCATCAAGCATGTTGAGAGTGCATGACATATTTTGGTACAATCTTATTCTTAAATTCACTCATGAATGCATGCACACTAACTTTTTATGTAACTAAATCACATCACTTTCCTATTTTTCCATCTTTTAATGAATAGTGAACATTCTTAAATATTTTAACATCTACTAATTGTTGTCGAAAAATCATTATCAACACTTTCATGCATACAAATTCTTAAGAATGAAATATTTCCATAGTCAATGCATTGTCTAGAAATACAACTTAAATAAAACAATTTACCATTATATCTTTCACAAAATAAACCTAAAATAAACTCCATTATTGCTTCAAGTGGCATATTAATACCACATTCCTATATAATCGTGTTAGTATGCAAGGTACAACGTATATATCAAAAAACATTATAAAAATAATGAAATTGAACATGTGTTTTACAACAAAAAGATATTCATTGCTTAATAATTGTTACATATCATGGTTTACATTTTTCAAAAGACCTTTGACTTATTTGAATATTACCAGGTAACACTAAATCACCAAAAAAAATTCTATAAAATTTAGTTTGTGTTGTATCTAATAGGTGTTTTGGGTGAGGATCATGAACTATGGTGTATTATGTGCTCCAGGGTTTGCTTGCACCAACCTACTAGAAGACTTCTCTCTACCTTCACCCAAGAACCTGAAAACTTCTAGGCTCTAATTAGACTTAGGTCATTAACTAAGTCTTGCTTCAACTCTGTTTCAAGAGTCTCACTCCTTGTGCTTAACCTTGGAGGACTTAACACCATTTGAATTTGCAATCTTCTTCCAACACCTAGAAGGATCTAAGTGCCAACTTCATCATCAAACTTGAACTGCTTGCAGGGGAGCTAGAGACACTGATTTCTTGCATTTCACATCCAATTGAATGCATCTTGGAGGGTCTTCAATCTTCAATCCTACCGATCTCAAGATTTTTCCTTGAAGAGGCCTAATTCTTGTAGCCCTTACCAGTCACCTTTTTGCTTTTCCTGTCCAAACTCTTCAAACAACCTAGCAAATAAATGGCACTTTCAGACACCCTTTTCAGTCCTTTAAAACATTCACAGGGTTTTAACCCCTGTCTCCTCCGTACAATAGATTCCTACAATCAAGGGCAATTAGGGCTAGTAGGCCTAATTCCTAGGGTTTTAACACTTTCTCTTTCTGTAGACACCTAAAAATGGTCTGAGAATCTAATTAATTAAATACTTTTTTTGATTAATTAATCTTAAATTCATCTACTTAATAAATAAAGAAAATTTATTTATATTAAGTTCATTATTAATTCTTCTATTTCTCTCTTAATTAAATAAACAAAATTAAAAACTTTGTTTTATTTAATTATTATCATTTTCATCATATTATTTCTCTCGTAATTAAAATAAACAAAATTAAAAACTTTGTTTTATTTAATTATTATCATTCATTTTCATCATATTATTTCTCTCTTAATTAAATAAACAAAATTAAAAACTTTGTTTTATTTAATTATTATCATTATTGCTTCTTTTATACTTCTATCTTAAAAATTAAATACATAACTTAAATAATTTGTGTTATTTAATTACCTCATCATATTTCTTCTTAATTAAATAAAGATATTCTAAAAATCTTTTATTTAATTATCACTTTCCTTTTATTTTAATTTAATAAACAAATCCTATAGTTTGATTTATTAAATTATTTATTCCTCTTTTGCTAAATTTAAATAAATTAAAATTATTTAAATTTATGCATAAAACATTTACCACTATTCACTCACCAATAAATTAGATTTTTAAAAATCTAATTAATGCAACTTTCATTCACGGGAAGAGCTTCGGGGACAAACTTGTAGGAAGTCCTCTCAATCTTCTTCCATCAATCCTCCCTCTCTTCTTGCCTGGTGTTTTCATGGGGAGGAACAATCCTCCATGATCAGCTCCATCTTCTCATCCCATGCCTTTCAATTCTCCAGATTGAATCACAGCCCCTTATCCCGTATCCCTGTGCAAATGTGTTGCCGTGAAAGCTATAAATACAGCTCTTTGGCTACATGAAATGGATCCCAATTTATGCAATCTTACTCTGTAGGTTTTCCAAGCATCCAGCATTCATCTAGGATTCAAGCATTCAACATTCACTCAACATCCATCCAGCATCTTAATCATGGCAGCTTACAGTAGTTTCTTTCTTAGAAGCTTTGCTGTAGAATCATTTTAGTTGCACATTTAAATCATATAAGAGTAGAATAGCTTAATTCTCATTCTCTAAGTGTCATTTCAATAGTTTAATTAGCTTCTAAATCTGAGAGCAAAGTAAATTAGAGAAATCTTTAGAGTTAGAGAGCAATAGGATAGATTTCTGAAGATTTCTAGTTTAATTTAGTTTAAATTTCTTAAATCTTAGATGCAATGTCCTATTTAGAGGTGTAGATGCATTGTTAGTTTGTTTTCCTCATTCCTACGCTTACAAATTGGCGCCCACCGTGGGGCCTAACCCCATATTCTGATTAAATTTTGAAAAAAAAGTGTCTTACAGGTATCAGCGTGATAGTTTTCACAGAACCGTGACTTTTTGCAGCGCGCCAGTTGGATTTTATAGCGTGTCGGTGGTCTATTTCAGCGCGCCGAGTTTCTGTCATAGCGCGCCGAGTTACTATTTCAACGCGCCGCTTCACTATTTTAGTGTGCCACGTCACTGTTTCAGCGCACCGCTTCACTGTTTTAGCGCATCGCGTCACTATTTCAGCGTGCCACTTCACTATCATTAAAATCATTTTTTTTTAATCTGGATCCGACGCGTCCACGGCCAAATTTGGTTGTTGTCTAAATTTTGGATAAAATTTATCAATCCTAGGATAGAAATGGATAAAATTTATCAATCCTAGGATAGAAATGGATAAAAATCGATCAATCCTAGGATAGAAACTTCACAATTTCTTATGGGATTAAAATTGAACATCATGCTTTTATGGAGCAATATCTCCATATAGATTAGCTAACTTGTCATTTGGGTTTTTAAAAAAGTGAACAAAATTTCTCTGTTGTGATTGGGTGATAGGTTTATGCTCTCCCCTTTACTGGGTGCATCAGAATACTAGACTCACTTTTCTTTATGCATTTTAAAGCTTTTTAAAACCTTTAGACAAGCCTGTCGTAGTGGGAAAAAGTACTCACCCTACGGGAACAACCTAAGTGGGGATAGCCAAAAGCCATGGTATTCCAACCCACTTAAAAATTTATGTGAATTTGGGGAAACCCTCTTTCAACGGAAGTGTGCAGGATAACCATCCCCAAAATCTTTGTTCTAAAGATTGGGAGGTCTCTCGAGGGAGTTTATCCATTTGTCGCTCTGAATGGAAACCTTATCTAAGAGCCTAGAAATAGAAGCACGCTTGTCAATTTCTAAACATTTTCGTAACAATTTTACGTGTGGGCGGGAAGACCCACTCCTCAAGCACTCACCATATAATTTGCCAAGGATCAAGCGGTCGTGGATCCTGCATCCACTTCCTCACTGGTACTCACCGAAAAGGAAAACACCTCTAGGGGTGAGAGACATGGTCGGTGAGTCAATGCAATTCCGAAGTCAGGTCATTCGAGCATATAACGGTATTTATCCTTTGTCTCTAAGAGTGAGTCTATCTGAAGTGTCTTATCTATTATAAACCAGTGAAAATAAAAAAGAATCATGCTTGATTCTTAAGAACATACACTATTTGTTTAGATTCTAGGATTTTTAAAGTCAACCATTCTATTCTTGCTTGTTGTGTTTTCTCTCATTAAATTCAAATAAGATCATCACAAAAATATTCAAAATAAAAACACTTGTGGAATTCTCATGATTTGAGATTGGGTATCCACCAAGTTTGTCAAGAAATCTCTTGTCAAACGAATCAGAAAACCAAAGAAAACACTTGCATACAAACAACTTCTGAGAAAGCAACTATTTCTATATCAAAGTAGGAAAGTTCTACTCCAACATAGGACTTTTATTCATAGGTATCACAATTTCTCTAGAGGTTACACAGATGACTATGTTGTAGCTCCCTTAGATTCACAAGCATTTTATCAAAGAAGGGCTCTTAGGCAACACCACAATCATAGTCAAAGAATTCGTCCAAAATACATCCCACAACCAGCCATACAATACGATACCAGACCAAGTGAGTTTCATAGAATAAGATAGTTCTATCTTAGCACCTCATGGTTCTGTTTTAACGCTTTGGGTCTCTATTCCAGCGTGTAGGGTCTCTGTTTTAGTGCTTTGGGTATCTGTTCCAGCACGTAGGGTCTCTATTTTAGCGCTTTGGGTCTCTGTTCCAGCACGTTGGGTCTCTATTTTAGCGCTTTGGGTCTCTGTTCCAGCGCGTAGGGTCTCTATTTTAGCGCTTTGGGTCTCTGTTCCAGCGCGTAGGGTCTCTATTTTAGTGCGTTGGGTCTTTGTTCCAGTGCGTCACTTCTCTATTTTAGCGCGTCGTGTCTCTGTTTTAGCGCTCCAGAAAGTTAGAAAAATAGAGAGTTGGTAAGACAGTTGCTTAGTTTTCCCATATCGATAACAAGGTTTTCATCAGTCCAAAACATTTTTTCAGAGTCCAAAACACTTGGGTCATACAAAAGGAAAACTTTACCATTACACCTAGATCTTGAAACATCTTGCAAAGTGTCCTTATCACCAAATCTGAGATTTTCTATCAAAGTTTCACTATCAAGGATTTTTATCATCCTTCCATCACAAAACTAGACACAACTAAATCAGATTTTAAATCAAAAACCTCAACAATTATCCAATCAAAAATCCAAGATCAAAGTCTAGAGTAAAAAGTTTGTATGCCTATTTTTACATGATCAGCATATCAAAGACAACAACAAGAACAAAACGAAAGAATAGCAGCCATGGCTGAAGAAAACCCTTGGGGACTATATAGCAACACTGATCCTCTCACTAATTCACACGAGAAAGAAATAACTGCAGAGGAAATCGAGAAAGTTCAACAAGACCCTCATTTCCATAAATTTATGGAAAAGATGCTAGAGCAAGATATGGAAAAGTATCTTCTATTATTAGCTGACAAAGGTGCTAAGCTTCCTAAAGACTTTGATGTCAATCAACTCAAGGAAAAAATCACACCTAACCCAACTAGTATAGAAAATCCAAATCAAATAGATGCTTTGACAAAACAAATCCAACAATTACAATTACAGTTCCAAAATATCAACAAGGGCCAACAAAAAGATACTCCTTACAAGACATTTTCCCTTATCCATTCAATCCAAGCATTAACATGATACCATTTCCACGGTATTGTGAATACCCAACGTACAACAAATACAATGGGAGAACCAATCCATTTGATCACGTACGGGAATTTCAAGCCATGAGCATAGAGTTCGCACACGAGGACTCTTACTTACTACGATTATTTCCAAGAAGCTTAGGAAACACTTCCATGGAGTGGTTTTCTAAATTGGAACTTGGGATTCAATCTTTTGAAGAACTGATCAATAGGTTCATAACGCACTTCTCATTCAACATCCAACATGGGGTGACCTTAAAAGAACTCTACAACACCAAACAAGCAAAGGGTGAAAAGTTTCTTTCCTTTCTCCAACAATGGAGAAGGTTATTTGCTAAATACCCTAGATCTATTCCTGAAGAGGAGAAGATAGAGATGTTCATTGATAACTTAGTGGATGACATGAATTACAGGTTGGACTTACAATGTCCATCTACCTTTGAACAAGTTATCGAAAAAGGGCTCAAAATCGAAGAGGCTCTAATCAAAAGAGGAACAATCAAACACTTCATTGAAGGTTCAAACAATAACAATTCCTCTAACAACAACAACGAAAAGCCAAGATTTTGGCAAAAGAACAAGAATACTGATACCATGATTGATACACACACGTCTAAACCAGTATTCACCTTGACGCCAACCACTACAAACAAACAAAACAATGGTCTTAATGTCAAACAAGGTAGTGATCAAGGAAATAATCAAAACAGTGGAGACACAAAAACCCAATCATTCCAACGACCATCCAATAAACAAAAATTCACGCCATTAGGACAATCATTGGAATCAATCCTCAAAGAACTTTTAGATGAAAAACTCATTCAAGTACAAGAGGCTAGAAATTGGGATCCTCAAGTCAAACCATCATGGTGGAATGACTTACATTACTGTCACTACCATCAAAATAAAGGCCACATGACTGAAAATTGTTGGCAATTAAAACATGCGGTACAAGACCTCATAGATCAAAAGAAAGTATTTGTAGAGGGACACCAAACAAACAAAGATCATACGACGTTCAAAAATCCTCTACCCAATTATCAGAAGGGAGAATCCTCTTCCGCAAACACCAAAGGTAAAAAAATTGGTTATGTTTATGACACAACGATCCTTTGTTTTTCTGCTGCCAAGGAGGATGAAGAGTTATGCAACCAAATCAATCAGAACAATGACATTACATCTACCAATTTGGTACAACATATGGACAAATCTGAAAACCAAATTAACGTAATCACACTCAAAGGGAAACAAGAGTACCAACTGGTTAATGTCACAACAAGGGCACAATTCAAAGTTATATTGAAAGGAGCATCATTATCATCCCCATCTGTGGATCCTCCCTCTAATCAATATAATCTCATCTATCAATTACAGAAAATACCGGCGCAAATATCCATCTTGGAACTTTTAAAGATCTCCCCATCACACAAAGAGGTTCTTGAGCAAGCTCTTGTATCAACCACGGTACCTAACAATTTGGATGTGTGTTAGTTCCAAGCTATGGTGGGACATCTATCTGCACCTCATTTCCTTTCATTTTTCGAACATGATGATGTATCACTCACCCATCCACATAATTCCTCCCTTCACATTGAAGTCCTCATCCATAAACACCGTGTAAAGCGTGTCCCGATAGATGGAGGGGCTGGTTTAAATATTTGTACCTTAAAGCTGATTCGTGCACTAGGATACTCAAATGAAGCCATTGATACAAGACGAAAAATCACAATCAAAGCATATGATGAAGAAGAAAGGTCCTCTAAAGGGTTGATCATATTACTCATTCAAGTGGGACCTATTGTCCAAAAAGTGGTTTGCCAGGTCTTAGATAGAGAACTGACATACAACATACTGTTGGGACACCCTTGGCTCCATGATATGCAAGCAGTACCTTCTACCTATCATCAATGCCTGAAATTTCCCGTCAATGGACAGAAGGTAACAATCACAACAGACTCTAATGACACCCAAGCTTGTCATACATTGAAAACATCTTAGGATACATTCATACCTCACAATAGAGAAGTTAGCACATTAGATGGTGAGCAACAGTAGAACTTCATATCAAAGTGGCTTCCAAAACAACAAAAATCACAAGAGATAAGGGTGGCACAATCTAACCCTTCATTTGTTGAAGAACAATTGGCTCCACTCTCACATCAATTCACCAAGGAAGTACAGATAAGTGATGAAGGAATAAGTGAATATGGTGTTGGACACTCATTTCATCTATCACAGATGTTACCCTCCTTACAAACATATGGACAACCATCTACAACCACCCAAAAATCAGCACAATCTACAACGACGTTAGATGGCAGATTTGTAAAAGCTGGGAACTTAGATGAAGAATCAGAAGATAAGGCCATACTAAATTGGATTTATAGGGATGAGGAAGCTTCCACTTCCACGAGTAATATCATAGAAACAAATCAATATGGAAAGGGAAAAACTATTCTAGAGAAGATGGGATATTCAGGATAGGGACCTCTTGGGTTAAGGAAACAAGGCATAACAGAACCAATCCAGCCACTCATACTCCAACATAAGGATAAAAATGGACTAGGATATACAGCAGAACAAGGATCTCTTAACCGATGGAAACAAAGTGTAACGAAACCGATCCAAGTTCTCACAATTCAGCAAAATGGGAGAACTGGACTGGGATACACAGAAGAAGCAAGAGCAGAAATCACCAATAAAACTATGGAGCGTATTCTTCAAATGAGAGATAACTCTGAAACAGATTCAAATGAATATGAGTGGGATAACTTATCAGATGTTTCCTATGAGGATATTCAGATCGACGTCATCAAAAAGTATACCCCCAAACGTGAGGAGGGTCAAAGCTCGAGTTTTAATCCTATTGTCTTTGAAACACAAAACTCTGATGACTCAAGTGAAGATGAACAGACATCGATTGAGATAAATGATGTGGAAGAAAATACCTTCGTAGGCCTCGACATAACCATTAACAACCTGGATGACATTTCTGTTTGAGCTTTCACCATCGTTGACCTCAACCCATCTAATGATTCATTGCCTTTACTACATCCCGAGCTTATCGAATGGGAACCCCAACACCCTATCAATCTCCCTATTTTTGACAATGACTCCGCTATTATTAACTACCTTTGCTGTGAGGAATCTGATACTTGTTCTACCAATGCTTATTTTAATGATTCTTTCAGGCAGGAGGATGCCAAGCCTTCTAGTTGCAAAAATATGGAAATAAAAAATGGATCTAATGGTGAAAACCATTCTATGGCAGTATTTGATCCTAAAATAGTAAAAACAAAGAACGCATCCAATGGTGAAAACCTCATTGAGGCACCAAAGGATGGAAGGTTTGACATCCTCCCACAACACTACCATGAAAGATCATCAGTGTCAATAGAACCCACACAGTCTATAGATATTGGCACAACAGAGAAAGCAAGAATACTACACCTGGCAGCATCCATGACAAATACAGAAAAGCCAGATTTTATCAAATTCTTTGAAGAACGATGCATCAATTTTGCTTGGTCATACTCTGACATGCCAGGCTTAGACACAGATCTCATTATGCATCACTTATCCTTACCAGCTGGCACTAAACCAGTAAAACGAAAACTGAGAAAAATGCATCCACATGTTGCATTATTGGTAAAAAATGATTTGAAGAAACTACTAGATGTCAATTTATCGATCTATTGATTATGCCGAATGGATATCCAACATTGTACCTATTTCAAAACTAGATCACACCATCTAATATGTACTCCATTTTGGGATTTAAATAAAAGCATGTCCAAAGGATGATTTTCCTTTGCCAAACATATACATGATTGTAGATTTAACAACCGGCCATCAAATGCTATCACTCATGGATGGATTTTAGACAATAATCAAATCAAAATAGCTCCCTTTAAGACCAAGAAAAGATAGCATTTACATGTCCATGGGGCACCTTTTGCTGGAACGTCATGCCTTTTGGGTTAAAGAATGCAAGAGCTACATACCAATGAGCTATGACAACAATCTTCCATGACATGATGCACACCTTCATGGAGGACTATGTGGATGACATCTTAGCCAAATCTTACACCAGAGAAGGACATCTTGAGATACTAGGAAAAATATTTGATAGATTGGAGAAATTTAAAGTCAGATTGAATCCTAAGAAATGTGCCTTTGGAGTAACATCAGCAAAACTTCTGGGATACATAGTTTCTACAAAAGGAATTGAAGTAGATCCAGCAAAAGTTAAAGCCATTATGGAAATGCCACCTCCTAAGAATATCAACACATTGAGATCTCTACAAGGCCGACTACAGTCCATCAGAAGATTCATCTCTCAACTAGCAGATCGGTGTCATCCATTCAACCATCTTTTGCATAAAAATGTGTCTTTTAAATGGGATGAACAGTGTGAGAGTACTTTCAATCAAATCAAACATTATTTGATGACACCACCAATCTTGGTGCCACCCAATGAAGACAAGCCATTATTGCTATATATTGCAACAATGATATTCTTTGTACTTTGCTAGCAATAAGAGACGTGAGAAGGAGCGGAACATGCAATATACCATCGAGACACTCAATGGACATGAAGTAAACTACACCTTCATTGAAAAATCATGCTTAGCAAAGAGTAATATTTGCAACACAAAAATTGTGACACTATATGCTCACTCACACTGTCAAGCTCGTTGCAAAAATTGATCCCCTCAAGTATTTACTGAGCAAAGTAGCTTTAACAGGAAGGTTGGGAAAGTGGGTCATGCTCCTCAATGAGTTTGACATCCAGTATGTTGAAAGGCGAGCTATCAAAGGACAAGTCATCGCCGACCAATTCGCAGAAGCTCCATTGTCAGACTGTCATCCTATGACCATGGAATTTCCTGATGCGGATATCCTCAACGTTACAACACAACCATGGCAACTCTACTTCTATGGATCCTACACACAACATGGATCAGGGGTAGGAATTTTATTTGTCACACCTCTTGGGCACACAATTCCACGATCTTACAGGCTTACCTTCCTTTGCACTAACAATGTGGCAGAATATGAAGCTTTGATCCTTGGAATTAAAGTGGCTATTGACTGGAAAATCACAGAACTACAGGTGTATGGAGACTCTCAGTTAATCATCTATCAAGTCAACAATGATTACCAAACTAAGGATGACACACTTGTTTTATACAAAAGACTAGTAGATGATCTAAGAAAATATTTCATAGAAATCAAATTTGAGCAGATACCAAGATCAGAGAATAAAGCAGCAGATGCCATGGCCACAATAGCATCTCTTCTGCAAATGCCTGAAATGCAAGAGCGTTATCGATTTATTGTGGAACAAGTGTCAAATCCTGCATACGCAAATCCCAAATCCCAAACCATAAGCCTTTTGGATAGTGCCCAATCTTCCATTTATGGAGACATTTATACTTATCTAAAAGAAAATATCTTACCACTAGATCTTTCTCGCAACCAAAAGCGCAACTTCATACGCCAATCCGCCAAACATACCATTATTGTTGACACCCTTTACCGTCGAGGCCTAGATGGTACTCTTTTGCGTTGTTTAGAACATAACGAATCCGCTTCTGCTTTACATGAGGTCCATGAAGGAATTTGTGGTACACATTCAAGTGGATTATCTTTAGCCAAGAAACTCCTTCATTTGGGGTATTACTGGCCACACATGGAGCAAGAATCTTATAAGTTTGTCAAGAGATGCCAAAAGTGTCAGATTCATGGAAATCTTATACATGCACCAGCACAGGAGCTCATCCATTCACAACTACATGGCCTTTCTGTCAGTGGGGATTGGACTTGGTAGGAAAAATTAACCCATCTTCATCTAATGGACACAAGTTCATTATCACCGCAACAAATATTTTACAAAATGGGTGGAGGCGGTTCCCTTAACCACAATCACTGGGAAGCAAATATCATCTTTCATACTTAATTATCTCATTTGTAGATATGGGATACCCCAGTCAATCATCACAGATAATGGCAGGCCTTTCAAGAACCAAGACGTCCAAGAGCTATGTGAAAAGTTCCACATCCAACATCGCTTTTCAACCCCTTATTACCCTCAAGGTAATGGACAGGCAGAAGCTTCAAACAAAACAATACTAAAGATTCTAAAGAAGACTGTAAATGAGGTAGGGCGTGATTGGCACGTTCAGCTTAACCCTGCTCTTTGGGCTTACAGGACTAGCATCAGAACACCAACAGGAGCTACACCATATGCTCTTGTCTATGGATCAGAAGCAATATTACCTATCGAGGTATAAATTCCATCCCTTCGAGTTTCACTAAAGGGACTCATTTCAGATGAAGATTATAGGATCTCTAGACTTCAAGAATTAGAGCTACTTGATGAACGTTGACAACAAGCTGTCAATCATTTGACAGCCTATCAACAAAAGGATGTCTAGGAACTATAATCAGAGGGTTAAGCCTAGAGTCTTCTAGATCGGAGACTTGGTCCTACGAGAAAACCCTAGAAATCAAGCAGACAGAGAAAAGAAGGGAAAGTTTGAACCTAATTAGATAGGGCCTTATGTCATCATATCAGTCTATGGATTAGGAGCATACCGGCTGTCTACACCAGAAGGAGACATGTTGGAGGAACCCATGAACAACATTCATCTCAGGCGAATCTACACTTGAGGATACCTAGTGCACGGTCAATAAAGTTGTCTTGATGAAAACCTGGCAAACAGGCATCATGATGACGGAAAAAATAAAAATATACAAAGGAAAAAGAAAAAGGACACAATAAAAACAAGTGACAAAAACTTGGCAAACAGGTGCTACTTGTGATTTTTACCAACTCTTCTATCTATTAGGTACAGTTTTGTTACTATTGTTGCCTTTCATCCATCATTTGAAATAATCATTATCACTATCCATATCATAGCAAGGATATCATGTTTTACCCTAGCTTGGGGGAAACATCCTAGTGTTATTTCATACAATGGACATTTAGCTTAAATAGAAAGGCAATCCAACATGACAACACCAAGTGGCAATACTTGAAAAGTAATCCAAAAAACATCAGAAAATCCATCAAAATCCAAAAACATCAGAAAATCCATCAAAATCCAAAAACATCAGAACATCAAAATCTTAAAACATCAGAAAATCCATCAAAATCCAAAAAACATCAAAAAATCAAAAATTCACGCAAAAACATTCAGAAAATCAAAAATGCAAAAATAGAGTCTACATCAGTCAGAAAATGGAGTCAATGTCAGTCGAACTACGTGGTCTCTGCATATATAACGTAGGCAAGACTAATCTTTGATCAATCCCTGAGACCCCTAGGATAGGTCTTTAGGTTACATCATTTGGTCGAACATCTGAGAATATCATGCAAACATCAGCACACACACTTCAACATCGATGATCTAATCTGAATAATGATTTGAAAATACATTAAGTAGAATTTGAATTGTTGTGCTTTTTATTTTTATCATTTGCTTATCATTTCTTTGGAGCTACTCGATGATGTATTAAACTAGAGAAGCAAGGAAGGAGAATGATACCTTTTCTTTATTTGCTGTTTGCGAGTTAGTCATTATTATTCTGTGAATTGTCACAGGAAGTGCTCGACCAAGTATCATGGATGAAATTCTAATTCACGTAAGAAAATGATTAATTCTTGTCTGTTTACGCAAGAAATGCTCAGGTCATCATTGGTCTATCTTATACCTTGATGCTTGTGTTCACTTGCAATATCAAAATCATGGAAGAAGTACTTAGGTCATCATTGGTCTATCTCATATCATTGATGCTTGTATACGCTTTCAACATTTTAAAAGCTCAGTGATGATACCAAGAAAAATAAAAAGATTGTTTAAATGAAACTTAGGTTTGCATTGATAAAATAGGTTTTCATGGTAAACATAGATTGCATTCATAATAATACATCTACAGAGTACTAGTTGCACAAGTTATAAAGATTCATTTGCAAATAATGTTATCTTTTCTTATAAAGGATTGAGTATACTTGACACATAAAATTTTCATAATAACATCATTCATATACATTACATCCTTTCATTTCCATTTACATTACATTTCATCCATACATCATTCATTCACGTTTCATTATACACTTCATTTCATTTACATCTCATTCATACATCATTCATTTACATCACATTTTATTTATCATACATTGCATCTCATTAAGAAAAGAAATACATCATCAATATCATATCACATCAACATCAGTGCATCCATACAATCTAGTACAAAAGATCATCATAAAACATAAAAATTAAAATGCATCCATCACATAAATCAAGTAGAACACATCATAAGATCAATGCATCCATCACATAAATCATGTAGAATGTATCATAGATCAATCAAACCGCTGCACATATATATCTCATCAAGTGTCAAGTATACAATGAAGTCTGAAAAAGATTAAAATAACATCATGTCAAAAATGGCTGTATATATCTCTCAAAGGGTACACAACTGATATCAAGTGGTACTCGCACCAAAAGGAGCAGGTCTCGCACCAGTATCATGACCACCACCAGATGTCCCAGGATCTCTCGGATCTCTCAGATCTCTCTCGAGAGGTTGTGTCATGCCTCTACTCACTGTCCTCGTATGAGTCCTCTCTGAGCGGGACTGGGCATAACTAACTCTGCTCTGGGGGGAAAAGCTCATGATAATGGCTCATGTAAAACTCAATCTTGGCGCCTGCACGCATAGCCTCTCGCATATAATCTGCCATAGAGGTCCCATCTGCCACTCTCTGTAATCTCTCTGCAGTAGCATGTGCTGTCTCTACCGTCTGTCTAACAGTATCTCGCTCTACAGTCAAGGCTATGATCTGTGCCTGGGCAGTGGTCAATTGTGCTCGTACACTTGCTGGGCTGAGCCTCGTGGCCACCGCCGCCTATAGAGCCCCATCTCTCTCTACCAATCAGAGGTAATCAGGTCTGGAAAGCGTGAGTTAGTTGTGCCTCAAGATCTCCAGCCTGTGGTTCTGTATAGTAATCCCCGCACTGCAAGCATGTCCCTAACAAGGTCTGAACCTGGACCTATAAACCTACAACCTCTGATTGCTCTGCCGACGAGGAAGCAAAGACCTGCCTCTTACGAGGCGCACTAGTAGATGGCTCTGTAGTACCTGCTACGCTCCGTCTCCTCCCATCTCTGCCATCATCATCACTGCTATCGTCACTGCTGTCATCACTCTCACTATCATCATCACTGCTACTCTCACTGTCATCATCTCTCCCCCATCTCTGACCAACCTGACCACCCCCTGTTGGTGCTATTGTTGGTGCTGGTGCTGGTGCTGGTACTAGCTCATCCAGAGTGGTAATACAAGGAGGAGGGTGTAGAGCCAAATACTGTCCGTACTCAGGAGTAATAGGTGCCTCAACAATGTCCCACCGCATATCCCATGCTGATGGCTGCAGAGCACGGTAACCCTCAACAAGTACCCCTTAAGGCAAACTAGGACCCCAATCACTGACATCTATCCGTTGTCATCCGTAATGCACTACTCCCTATGGCATACACTGCACAATGCCATACTGCCTGTAGATGTGACGAAATAGGGATCGCTCCAAAATCTTGGGGCTCTTCCTGATCAAATACATCGAATCAGACAAGAACCCCAACTCAATGTCATCATCATCCCAGTCATCACAGTCTAAATAGGGACGCTAGGTCACTGCCTCCACATCATCAATAATCTGCCTCCAATAATCTAGCTTACCCATCATATGCTGGGTAGGCCTACCTCTATACCGAAACACATAAGGTCTCGTCGCTGGTCTCGCTAACACCAGCACGGGATGCATAACAGCAATATGCTCCCATGCCCATACCTAAAGAAGGGTAGCACCCGCCGATAAACTACTACCTCCAAGGTACACGATCCAATGTAAATCATGATAGAGCTGAGCAAGCATACACATGCCCCAAGCATATCTCATCCTATGTACTACCAGACCCTCTAAAACCCGACCCCATCTGAGAGATAGACCCTTTGACCTCTTATCAGGATAAAGGAATCCACCAATAAAGCCGGCCAAAACTAAAGGAAGTGGAGCATTTGAGTCATGCATCTCTACCCATGGAATCCACTCTCCCGCAATATGGGGATCCTGAAAGACTCTCCACATAGCCTCTACCCCACCAACCTCCTCTGAATCATGCACGACAATCTCCCCAACAAAATGAATGCGAAGAATACGCCATACATCCTCTTGCGTCACAATCATCTCGCCAGTAGGTAAGTGGAAGGTGTTGTGGTCACTATGCCACTGCTCTGCTAAAGCCGTCAATAGACCCCTATTAAGTCTAATATGGGGCATATCCAGTAATGTCGGTAAACCACAATCAGTAATATGCTATCTCTCATTTGGTGAAAGTCATGGTATCATATCAAAGGGCCAAGGGAACTGCTCTCGCACCTGAATAACATCTAAATGCTCCTGTTATCATACAAAAAGAACATTTTACAGATCAATACATTATCAATCAGAATATCAAACATCATGAGGTCATCAATTACTAAAAATTGTGCTTTACCTATAAAATGATCAATTTATCAAGAAGGAACCATCATCTATCAATCAGGTTCATTCCTTCAGACATTCTAAATTATTCCTCGCCTATCGTGAGGGTAATTATTATCAAATCAATGGAACTCGCTCATCATGAGATCGTTTACCATTTATTTCGTTAGATCAAACTAAAATGAATGGAGTCAACAACAAATCGACAAAATAAAAAATCAAAGTGCACAATTTTTCATCAATCTATACTTCCAAGCGCTACAAAATCTTATTGAAGTGCTACAAAATCAACCTAAAGCACTAAAATGTCTGGCACGCTACAAAATCTTATTGACGCACTACAAAATCAACCTAACGTGCTAAAAAGTCTGGCGCACTATAAAATCCTATTGACACGCTGCAGATTTAAACCTACGTGCTAAAACTATGACGCGCTACACTAATCTACGGACGCGCTACAGAATTCAATGGGTACGCTAAAACTATGGCGCACTACAACAGATCACAGAAGCGCTACACCACGTTTGCCGCGCGCTAAAATAGAAAAACACGTGCAAAAAAGGAAAAATAAAAATACGGGCGCAAATCACGAGGAAGGTTTGGGGTGCATAGCGGAGGTCCATAGTCGACCGGACGCTGGTGATGTCGCACATGCTCGAGTCGGTGGGTGTGGTAAGGGATCGGCATCCTAAAGCTCTAGCACTCTGAGGGTCTCTATCACAAGATTGTCAAAGTCATGCACAAATGACTTTTGAAAAAGACCTTTTGAGCATTTATAGGATACTTTTGGGGGATTTTTATGGGATTTATTTATTTTTCCTTCTAAAGAATTAATTCTTATCTATCACAGGGGCATTTTTGGACAATTTTGTCGGGAGATAAATTGTTTCTTCACCAATTCATCATCAAATCATCATAAAAATTCAATTTTTTTGAAAAATCATAAAAAATTTCAAAACTCATCAATTTATCTCCCGTGGGGGCATATATCACTATCATTTCAAAATCCAACATCTGGGGAAAATTAGGGGCATATTATAAACTTTTCGTCAATACTGGTGGCTGAGGCAAAATCATTCTTTGAAGCAATGCGTAAACACATCACTTCAAAGAGGGGCAAAATGTAGACACCTAAAAATGGTATGGAGAATCTAATTAATTAAATACAACTTATTTGATTAATTAATCTTAAATTTATCTACTTAATAAATAAATAGAAATATTTATTTATATTAAGTTCATTATTAATTCTTCTATTTCTCTCTTAATTAAATAAACAAAATTAAAAACTTTGTTTTATTTAATTATTATCATTTTCATCATATTATTTCTCTCGTAATTAAATAAACAAAATTAAAAACTTTGTTTTATTTAATTATTATCATTCATTTTCATCATATTATTTCTCTCTTAATTAAATAAACAAAATTAAAAACTTTGTTTTATTTAATTATTATCATTATTGCTTCTTTTATATATCTATCTTAAAAATTAAATACACAACTTAAATAATTTGTGTTATTTAATTACCTCATCATATTTCTTCTTAATTAAATAAAGATATTCTAAAAAACTTTTATTTAGTTATCACTTTCATTTTATTTTAATTTAATAAACAAATCCTATAGTTTGATTTATTAAATTATTTATTCCTCTTTTGCTAAATTTAAATAAATTAAAATTATTTAAATTTATGCATAAAACATTTACCACTATTCACTCACCAATAAAATTAGATTTTTAAAAAATCTAATTAATGCAACTTTCATTCACAGGAAGAGCTTCGGGGACAAACTTGCAGGAAGTCCTCTCAATCTTCTTCCATCAATCATCCCTCTCTTCTTGCCTGGTGTTTTCATGGGGAGGAACAATCCTCCATGATCAGCTCCATCTTCTCATCCCATGCCTTTCAATTCTCCAGATTGAATCACAGCCTCTTATCCCGTATCCCTATGCAAATGTGCTGCCGTGAAAGTTATAAATACAGCTCTTTGGCTACAGGAAATGGATCCCAATTTATGCAATCTTACTCTGCAGGTTTTCCAAGCATCCAGCATTCATCCAGGATTCAAGCATTCAGCATTCACTCAACATCCATCCAGCATCTTAATCATGGCAGCTTACAGTAGTTTCTTTCTTAGAAGCTTTGTTGTAGAATCATTTTAGTTGCACATTTAAATCATATAAGAGTAGAACAGCTTAATTCTCATTCTCTAAGTGTCATTTCAATAGTTTAATTAGCTTCTAAATCTGAGAGCAAAGTAAATTAGAGAAATCTTTAGAGTTAGAGAGCAATAGGATAGATTTCTGAAGATTTCTAGTTTAATCTAGTTTAAATTTCTTAAATCTTAGATGCAATGTCCTATTTAGAGGTGTAGATGCATTGTTAGCTTGTTTTCCTCATTCCTACACTTACAACTCCTATGTTAATTTGCAATTGGTCCTATGTTAATGGGTGTAACGACAAAGATGCATAGAGATAACTGAAAGAATAAACAAAGGGCGGAAAAATTACTAACACTAACCATATTTTTTGACCAAAGAAACAAGATCTAACTATAATTTCTCCTATGGTAATGGTTATAAGGCCAAAGATGCACAGAGACAACAACAAACAATAAACAAGGGACCAAAACTTTTACTAACCCTAACCATACTTTTTGATAAAAGAAAGAAGATTTAACTAAAATTTCTCTATCCATACAAAACCATAACACCAAACACCCATGTAAAATGACTTACAAATTCTGAACAAAAACATTTTTAACATAAACAATAAATAAATAACTTATACAAAAAACCCATGTAAAACGTATTATAGATTGCAGAGACCAATATTTTTAAAACCCACCAATCTACTATAAAATGGAGTTGAAGATGTCAATTTTTACAATAGTGTCCTATCAAACCAACCACAAAACCAAAGCCGATGATTTTTAGAATAGTTTTCTATCAAACCAACACCACAATGGCTCTTTTGACAATGTAACTTAATCAATATATTTTATGGCACATTTCAGACTATACTATCCCACACTAGAACACCCATGTAAAATGACTTACAGATTCTGGAGAACAATAATTTTAACTTAAACAATAAATAAATCATTTATACAAAACACCCATGTAAAATGACTTACAGATTGTTGAGAACAACAGTTTTAAAACCCTCCAATTTGCTATGAAATCGACCATGGAGCCAAAGGTGATGATTTTTACAATAGTTTAATATGAAACCAACACCACAATGATTTTTTTGATAATACAACATAATCAAAGTATACTTTCCCGAATTGCAACACTCAATATTGTATTTACTTCGTTCACCCACATTTACTTCATTTGTACCCATCGTACAACAATGACAAAATAAATTAACACTCCCATGAGCAAACACTTACCATCTAGCTTCTACATATCGAGGACACCAACTCCACCACTGCCAACCCATGTAATTACCAAGCTCCACATCACCACAAAAAAACTCGGTCAAGTCACTGTCGACCGGAACGTCTCCAACATCGGCAAATCTAATTCACGGCTGGGCTGACAAAAAACCTGGTGGAAACTTCAAGCAAAATAGCCTAAACTCCTGCTAATAGGTTCCTCCTTGGTCGCTGAAACAACATGAATGTCATGCCGATAGAAACCCATAGGTGAATTCTGATTGCTATAACAATGAACAAGTCTTGTCAATTACCTGCAACAAACACATGTTAACACACATCAAACATGGGTCGGGGAGACCAAGATAGACCTATGCCGATACAGACCATAATATGAAAAATGCAAGGTACGATGGATTCAATGGGATCACACAACCAAAATATGGGTAAAAATATCATGAAATGAGGAAAGTGTGCCTAAAATAAGACCCATATGGAGACTCAGGGCAAAGAGAGAGATGTAAAAGTGATCAGATTTTTATAGTTCTAACATACCCAATGGGTGGATGCTAAAATCTTCCAACTTAAAGTATGTCGTATCATGTTGAAATATAGTGAGTTCATAGATGAGCTTGAAAGTGAAATAGATAGTAGAGCAACTAATACCCCAATAGTAGAAACTCCTAAGTCCCCTCCAGCAACAAGGTCACAAAAAGGAAAGGATGTGTCTGAGGGCTAGCTCAAACACAAAGTCTATACACAAAATACCTCAGAGGGAGAATCCTCAAAGAAAGAAAGGAAATTAGGAGGATTTAGTGAAATGCCAACTATCAAGGAGGATCCATAGCATGAGGGAGAAGAAGAGGCCAAGAAACCACTATCACCATCTACTAGCTCTGCTCCCACCATTACCACTGTCATTGGTACTCCTCCACCTCCTATATCTAAGGCACTGCCTATTTTTTCTCCACCTGCTATGGACAGTTTTGTTGACCTTTCTTTCACTTCACCAACAACCCCAATTATGGTATAGATTCCTCTTTGGCCATGGCATGCCCACTATCATCTTCCTTGCTACCCCCTCCATTGCTTACTCTTTCTACTGCAATACCTTCAATTGCCACAACTACTACACCTCCTCTCACCTTGCTCAAGGCATTTTCCATGTATATGCAAGGAATACCAACCAAGCTTTCTAGGGTGATAATCAACCCCGCTATCCAAGTGGTGATGGACCAAATTTCTATTGGTCTACTTCTTCCTTGACCACCCATAGAGCCACCAAAAATGGAGACTACTATGAAGATATCAAAAGAAATGGAGAAACGATAGAGGGAGGCTACCAAGGAAATAATGGAGGAACCAGAGGATCCATTTAAGAATGATTATTTTGAGCACCTCGAGGGAAAAATAAGCATGAGAGTGGATAAGGTGGAAATCAATGAGGAAAATTCACAATATTTAGAGGAGGATATAGAAGCCCTCAATACTAAGTACATAATAGAGACCTTAGATCAAGAGCTTGAAGAAGACCTGTCCCATTATCTCAAGGATATAGGAAAAGAGGTTGAATCTAAGAAGTAGCCTCCTAAAGAGAAAGAGGACACTGAAGTTGAGGAGCCTCCACTAGTCAGGCATGACTAAGGCCTTTTTCAAGAGGAAGAGGTACCACCTAAGAGAGAAAAAGGAGAGAAAAGAGAATAGAAGGAAGAAGATGATCCAAAGGAAGGCCCCGAGCCAGAACACCATGAAGAGCTTCAACAAAAAGAAGGAGCACCTTAGACGAAGAGTGTCGCTAAGGAGAACATAGCCATCACTAAGTCAGATAAGGAAAATACTATACATATTGAAGATTCCGATGATGAAGAAGAAGAAAGAATCAAATGAGAAGCCCTCGACCATGAAAAGAAATGGCCCCAACATGAGAAAAAGGAGGAAGGTGATCATGAATCACAAAGAGGGGAGAATCAAATTCCTAATTGGATAGAAATGACCTCAACATGAGAAAAAGGAGGAAGGTTATCATGAATTGCCAAGCGGGGAGACTTAGATGCCTAATTGGCTAGAGAGGCAGTTGCAAAAGAAAAACCTAGTTCTCATTTATTTGAAGGCTTCACTAAAAGCTATATTAGCTGGAGCACAAATAAATACAAAGAAAGAAAAGAATCCAAGGGTCCATTCCTGCATCACCATTGATGCATCCATATCAATAACTATGTAGATATCCACTCCAATGATGGACAAAGGAGATTGGTTTAGGTATAATATTTCCACCATCAACTATGACCTACTACAAGAGAGCAGAAAATTGGTGAATTCTAGGGATCAGTGGCTACCATCATGTAATAGATGAATAAGGATCAATCCTCTAAGAATGAATTGAAGGTACACATGGTAGATCTCAACACCTATATTCAACAATGGACATCTCTAGATGAAGAAGCTCCAACTACATCCTATGTGCCCCCATTCCTCTCCCAAGAAGAGCTCAACTAAATGGAAAAAATGAAGAATTGGACCAAGGCTACTATAGATTGGTTCTAACGAGTGCTATATAATGGTGGCATGGGTATAGGCCACACCATCCAAATGACTAAAAAAATTTGAGATGTGCAGAAGTAGCTAGAGGGAACAAAAAAGATCTGTGACCAATTCACTAAGCTATCTAGGATCACCTATCCAAAGCTTGAGGCCATTCTAAAAGTTACTAAGAAGACATGAGAGAAGGAGCTAGCCCTTGTGAAGGATGCTCATTGGTTGGTAGAAACATGGAAAATGGGCCTAGATCATAGGAGGGACATCCTAGAGAGAGTGTTGCATGAAGTTGAGCTTGAACTCGAATGGGCCAAAGAGCATAGGATGAAAAGTGAGGATTACCTAAAGTTGATGACAAACTACAATATGCCTGTTGTGGAGCTGGATTGAAAAAAGATCAGGCCATACTTCCATAAGAAGATGGAGCAAGGGGAAACAGACTCAGTAGTATCAAACTTCATGGAATTTTTTGCAAGATCATTCATATAATTCGAACAGGTAATTAAGGCCACACCAAGGTGCACAAAGAATTGGGAACACATTACTGGTAGATTTAAGAAGTTGACCTTCTAGGTTCTTCAATCCAATAGCATGGAGAGGGACAAGCTTCAGTCACTAATTGGGAAATTTTTGGAGTATGCCACTCTTCATAAGAATGAAGGAAAGCCAGTGATAGATGATGAGTTCCTTATATTATAAGCTAAGAAAAGAAGGAAATCACTAGAAGAAAAAATAGCTATAGTGTTAGGGCATGACAGGACAAAATAGGAATAATACAAAATTGTATTTTTATACTGGCATATTTTTGGGGTAGATGAAACCCTAATGTAAAATGAATCTTGGCCATGCAATCAAAGTAAATCCTTGATATTCATTTCAATTTTGGAAAACTATAAATATGGGGGGGTCTCCTCTCATTTAAAAAGAGAGAGTTGAGTTGTTGTAAATACATGTTGTAGAAATTTTAACAAAATTCCATTGCTTTTGGTGGACTCTTGTGTTTCACACATATTGCACAATTCATTTTCTCATATTTGATAGATTTAGATAGATTTAGTTTTCTATTCTAAGTGCTTTCAAGTGACTTTAGTAGTTTAGTTCATGCTATCCATTGATGTTGAAGAATGCTATTGTTTTGATGCTTTCCATGTTTGCATGATTTTTGCTATTTATTGATGATGAACAATAGTGTAAAGCTAGTCTAAACATTAATTTAGTGCTACACTTAAAACTAATCTTTTATTCATGCTTTATGGTGAATGAATAGCTGAAAATCTGTAGACCTTAGAAGATAGCACTAGTTTCATAGATTGTATGATATTTGGTTAAGTGGAACTCCATTTTAGGAAGGCTATCCACTATAGCATCCTCCATTTTCACTATTCATCAGTAGTTGTGGGTCTAAGAACTCTTACCTACCTTTTCCCTTTTAACCTTTCTTTCAAATAGTAGTTTAGGAAAAGTTCTAGCATCATTGTAAGCCAAATATGATGTTGAGCATGGCATTTTAGATTTGTATTTTGAACTTGTAGCAATTACACATCACTCTTAAAATCTCATAAACTCCATTTTGAAGATCCAATATCCTTCCAAATTAGAAATTTTCCATGCCCCTTGTGATTACCATCAAATCAAATCAGTCCACTGAGTTGTTTTTGCAAGTCATGACTTGACACCTGAGAGAAATTGGGGTAATTTTCTGCAACTTGTTTGTAGGAAGTTTCCTTTCAAGAGAGTTAGTGCAATTGTTTGCTACCTATGTTAAGAGGTGAAAAAACATAGATCAATAGTAACTTGCAATACTAAGTCACCAAAAGAATAGAAACTATTTGAACATTGTCATAATAAACTCTTGCACACATAGGGTTTAATTGATAAACCCTAGACTAAGAGCATGAACAAATGAATTTTGACATCTCCATTGACATTAAGACCTACACAATACCTTTCTGGAAAGCTCTCAAGAAACCCAGTTTAAATCTGCCATCAAATCCACAACTCTTACACTCATCCTTTGTCATTATGCCAACAATATCCATTGCATGATTTTCACTTTTGACATCAATGAAAACTATATGCCAACAAAAATTTATGTCATTCGTATATTTATCAACAAATTTTTCCAATATCTTTTTTGTTTCTTAAATTTTTTCTTGAAAATTCTTAAAGAAACCCTAAAACATGGTTTTTGGGGTTTCTAGATTCCCTAACCTTCTCAAGTGGTCTCTAATTTGCACTACAATAGGAATGTTGCTTAACCACACAATATTCTTTGTACCAAGAAATTCTCTAGGAAAGTAAAACAATAAACATATAATTAGGGTACCATACTAGAAGGGGTACTAAGATTCTTTGGTCTTTTGAATATCCTCCATCAACTATTGTCTCAGGAGTTCACATTAATCAATATACAAACCTCCTTTCACCATCTGGTGAGCAGTGTGTATAACAGTAGCTGACATAGCAATCTCTTTTTTTGTATAAAATATCTTATATCCTATCATCATTAATACATATGTCATCATCAGATCATCAATATCCTTCACCGTTGGGGTTTTTTTAAACAATTTTGTAGAAGTGAGCTTCATTACCATATCATTCTTCATGATCTTCATAGTTGGAGCATGTACATTTGAGCATAACCCTATAACAACCATAATAGCTTCCCTATTTATCATGTATAACACATCCAACCACATGAACTTATCATGAATTCATTTGATTACATACTTGACCCACTCATCCTCATAGAAGAAATTGGGGAAAATATTCCAAACATCTAATTTCTTCTTTGTTAAACTCTCATATTCAGGTTTCAATTTAAAATCACCTCTTATCAATTCACTTACCCAATATTTCTCAATCTTTGTATGATCACATTCTTCCATTTTTGTGTAAAAGTAAATTTGCACATCCTCTATTTACACCTGACCATATGGAATCTTCAAAAAAACTCCTTTAGGGTCCATCTCCATGGACTTGTAAGGGTGTTTCTTAAACTTAGGTCTTGGCCACTCCAAGACATCAATTACTTGTGGAGTAAAAATATTGAATCACTTCTAAAACTAGGTTTAAGAAGAAATGAAAAATACCTTTGAATTCTTTATTGGTGGGGTTTCACACAACAACTCAAAATTACTTCAAATATCCTTCTCTCTACTCTTCACTTAAATTTATTGATTACAAATGAATTAATCAAATGAGAAATCACATATAAACACTTTACAGATGGCCTTAAAAAAGCATTGATTGTAGTTGTGATGCAGGAGCATCCAGTGGTGTAAGGGCAATCTTGCATCACCCAAAAATAGTTAAATTTCAAGTTTCTCAGTTTTTTAGATGTTTTTACATTTTTGGATACCCTTTTCATCATAATGAAATTCCCAATTTATGGTTTTTATTTTCTATTTATGAGTTGAAAGATATTGTAGTTTTAGTTTCCTAGATTTGCACCTAAAAATCTTCTGAGTTAGATTTGAGGCACTTAGAGTTCCCGGAACAGCCCCGAAACTTGCCAAAATTGGCGTAGCAAATTTTAAGCGCATTATTGACTTTGAGACCTTTCCAATGGTTCAAACGGTTTGTGAATCATAGTTCTGGATCAAAAGTTATGGCCCCGGGAAGTTGGCACACTTTCTAGAAGATACAATTGCAAATGTTCTTTGGAAATTTGAACTTCAAGTTGTAATTTTTGGTGCCAAACTGCCTAAAATCAAATTTGAATGTTGTTTTGGCTCCAAACTAAAGACGAGCTCTATTTATGGGTAGGTTTCTAATTTTTGGGTAGCTTGTCGGGGACAAGCTTGCATATTGCGAAAGGGTTATTCTGTAGCTTTCTGTAACTTGCATGTGTTGTAGAACTTAGGGATTTGAGATCCTCTGCATGTAAGAAGTTCCATTTTTTGAATGAGAAAATTATTCTCTTGTTTGTGGGTTATTTTCTAAGTCTCGGGCTGTTCCCTCATCAAGTGGTATCAGAGCGAGGTTTTCTTAAGCATGTGGACAAATCGCTGATCATGAGGTAATTCGAACTAGGACCATGGTTGTGGGTCGAGGTTAGAAAAGATGCCTCCAAGAGTGATGCTTGGTAGGCGTGGTGGTGCCAGAGGTGGTCGAGGTGGCAAAAATGCTGGTGGAAGAGATGCACTGGCAACCCTCCAGAGACAGATTGATGCGTTACAAGAGCAGTTGAGAAGAGGGTTAAACCCGAGGGAGGAAAGTGAGGATGAAGGAGAGGAAGAAGGTTCAAATGCAGAAGAGAAGGAAGAACAAATTGATCAAGACCAAATGCGGCTAATAAGGGCCATTTCGAAGATCAGGAAAAGACCCAGAGTAGAAGTCCCCAGTTATTCCAGAAGTCTGAACCCAGAAGAGTTGATCGACTGGATCAACAAGCTAGAAGAATATTTTGAGTATGAGGAAATAGAGGACCCAGATCGGGTTAAGTTTGCGAAAATGAAGCTGAAGGGCCATGCCGTGATTTGCGTGGAAAGAGGTCTAGTTGGAAAGAAAACAAAGAGGAAAAGGAAAGATCACCGGGGATGGGATCGCATGGTAGAGAAATCAAGAAGTAGTTCATGCAACGCTGGACTACAAGTTAGGATCCGCTGAAGAAATCTGCAAGGGTTGGAGTAAGGAAGTAATCTATGAAAGAATATATTGAAGATTTTCACAAGATAACTACCTAACCGGTCACAATGAGGCTAATAAGGAGAAGGTAGTCCGACATATCCAATGGGTTACGACCGACCATTCAGGAGGAGTTAAGCCTAGTCAAAATGACCACCATTGAGGATGTGTATCAGTTTGCTCTGAAGGTGGAAGAGAAGTTGAACAAAAGATTTGATCACAAGCAAAAAGGATGAGGAGGTCAAAGTGGAAGGGGCAGTGGAAGACCTTCAGGAAGCCGAAATGATGATGAAAAGAAAAGTGAAGATGTGGGTACCAGCTGAAGCCAAAGGAATGACAACTTCTACTGCCCTCATGATCAAAACATTGGTGATCAAAGAAGTAGAGGATGAGGGAGATATGGGCAAGGATCTAGAAGAGGTGGTTTCAGAGGAACGTGTTTCCAGTGTGGTGAAGAAGGGCATCGAGCCTATGAATGTCCACAACACCAAGGAAGGGTAGGAAAAAGGCCAGAAGGTCATGGAAGGGTTGCACATGTAGATGAGGAGGCCCAATTTGAACATTCAGATGATGCTGAAAGGGGAGAAACCCTAGTGATTAGGAGAGCCTTCGTGACTGAGGAAAAGGAACCAGAACAGAGGAAGAATCTATTTCACACAAGGTGCAAGTGTGAAGGAAAATGTTGTGATGTCATTATTAATGGTGGGAGCACCAATAATCTGGTGTCAGAGGAGATGTTCAAAAAGTTGAAGATGAAGAGGGGAAAGGCACCCGCATCCATATCGAATTGCCTGGCTATAGAAAGACCACAAAGTTTTGGTCAATGAGCAGTGCCTAGTAAAGTTCAAGATGGGGTTCGTCACAAGTTGAAACCCTTGAAGGAGACCGAAGAAAAGGTATATAGTAGTGCTAGAATTTTTTATGTAGATGGAAGAAAAATTTTAGAAGGTATGAAGCATGA
>VDFB02109042.1:62743274-62832634 GCA_007258455.2 Sequoia sempervirens | reverse complement strand
CCCTCCCTGGAATTTCAACAAGGTCTTTCAGGTGGATTGTGATGCCAATGGTTCTGCCATTGGAGCAGTGTTGAGCCAAGAAGGTAAGCCCATTGCCTATTTCAGTGAAAAGTTAAATGATGCCAAGAGAAAGTATTTTGTATATGATCATGAATTTAATGCAATAGTTCAAGCATTAAAGAAATGGAGACATTATTTGTTGTCGAAGGAATTTGTTCTATATACGGATCATCAGGTCTTGCAGTACCTAAATAGTCAGGGAAAATTAAATCAAAGGCATATGAAATGGGTAGAGTTTTTGCAGAGTTATACCTTTTTTTTTAAACATAGGAGTGGGAAGTCAAATAAGGTTACAGATGCCTTAAGTAGGAGGCATACATTGATGACAAAGATGCAGATTGAAGTGGTTGGGTTCAATGAACTCAAGACACTGTATGCAGAAGATCTTGATTTTGTAGAGGCTTGGAAAGCTTTGCAAAGGGAACCTATTATAGTGGACAAGACAAGATTGAGTTTGGATTTCATAATCGGGGATGGCATGTTATTTAAGGGGAAGTCAATTGTGTATCCCAAGGAGTTCCATGAGGAGGAGCGATAAAGGAGAAGCATAGTGGAGGAATGGCAGGACATTTTGGTCGGGATAAGACCATTGCCATTATCAGTGAGCATTATTATTGGCCTCAGTTGTCACAGGATGTGAAGAAGTTTGTACAAAGCTGGAGGGTATGTCAGATGGCTAAAGGAGTGAGCCAGAATACAGGCTTATATCAGCCCTTACCTGTACCAGAGAGGCCATGGGAGGATATAAGTATGGGAATTTGTTCTTGGTTTGCCAAGGACACAACGAGGAATGATTCAATCTTTGTGGTGGTTGATAGGTTTTCAAAGATGACACATTTCATTCCATGTCAGAAGACCCATGATCACAGTCCACATTGCTGACTTGTTCTTCAAAGAGGTGGTGAGGCTACATGGTCTGCCAAAGAGTATTGTTTCAGATCGTGATACCAAATTCGTGGGGTACTTTTGGAGGACCTTGTGGAAGAAGCTGAAGACAGAGCTGAAGTTCAGTTTTGCACACCATCCACAAATAGATGGGCAGACAGAGGTTGTTAATAGGAGTCTGGGTAACCTACTGAGATGTTTGGTAGGAGATAAACCTAAGGGATGGGACTTGATCTTACCCTAGGAAGAATTTTCTTACAACAATTTTGTCAACAAAAGCACTGGTAGATCACCATTCCAGATTGTGTATGGAGGTAGCCCTAGAACATGTCCAGAATTTAGGAAGATGGACCAAGAGTAGAAAATAAGTGTTGAAGCTGAAGATTTTGCAAAGCACATCAAGAATATACATGAGAAGGTATGAGAACACATTAATAAGATGAATATGCAATATAAGGCTAAGGAAAATTAGAAAAGGAGGAATAAGAAGTTTCAAATTGGCAATGGAGTAATGGTCCACTTGAGGAAAGAAAGGTTTCCCATGGGAACCTATAACAAATTGAAGATGAAGAAATTTGGTCCCTATAAGATTTTGAAGAAGCATGATTCAGGGAATGCATATGAGGTAGAGTTGTCTGATGGAGTCTACATTTCCCCTGTGTTCAACATTTTAGATTTTATAGAGTATCATGAAGGTGGAATGAAGGAAGCACCAATAGGGCAGTATGGAATTCCAGCACCTACTTCAGAAAGGGAGGAGATTGAAGCAATCTTGGATAGTCATGTGGGAAGGAGTACTAGAAACATGCAGTATGAAGAATATCTAGTGAAATAGAGAGGAAGGCTCGTGGAAGATTCATCCTGGCTATCTAAGGCAGTGGTTGACTGGTTGGGTTTTCCTCAACCATCTGAGATGTGACGGGGTCACTTCTCAAATTACCCTGGGTGTCTGATGCAGGAGCATCCAGTGGTGTAAGGGCAATCTTGCATCACCCAAAAATATTTAAATTTCAAGTTTCTTAGTTTTTTAGATGTTTTTACATTTTTGGATACCCTTTTCATCATAATGAAATTCCCAATTTATGGTTTTTATTTCTATTTCTGGGTTGAAAGATATTGCAATTTTAGTTTCCCAGATTTGCACCTAAACATCTTCCAAGTTAGATTTAAGGCACTTAGATTTCCCAAAATGGCCCCAAAACTTGCCAAAATTGGCTTAGCAAATTTTTCTTGCGTTATTGACTTCGAGAGCTTTCCAACGGTTCAAACGGTTTGTGAATCGGAGTCCCAGATCAAAAGTTATGGCCCCGGGAAGTTGGCACACTTTCTAGAAGATACAATTGCAAATGTTCTTTTGAAATTTGAACTTCAAGTTGTAATTTTCGGTGCCAAATCACCTAAACTCAAATTTGAATGTTGTTTTGGCTCCAAACTAAAGAGGAGCTCTATTTATGGGCGGGTTTCTAATTTTTAAGTAGCTTTTCGGGGACAAGCTTGCATATTGTGAAAGGGTTATTCTGTTGCTTTCTGTAACTTGCATGTGTTGTAGAACTTAGGGATTTGAGATCCTTTGCATGTAAGAAGTTCCATTTTTTGAATAATAAAATTATTCTCTTATTTGTGGGTTATTTTATATGTCTTGAAATTTGAACTTCAAGTTGTAATTTTTGGTGCCAAACCACCTAAACTCAAATTTGAATGTTTTTTTGGCTCCAAACTAAAGAGGAACTCTATTTATGGGCGGGTTTCTAATTTTTGGGTAGCTTTTTGGGGACAAGCTTGCATATTGCGAAAGGGTTATTCTATAGCTTTCTATAACTTGCATGTATTGTAGAACTTGGGGATTTGAGATCCTCTGCATGTAAGAAGTTCCATTTTCTGAATAATAAAATTATTCTCTTGTTTGTGGGTTATTTTCTAAGTCTCGGGCTGCGCCCTCATCAAGTTGATAGAGTTAGGTCAAAAAGCTGGCAAACCTTCACTATGTTATCATAGACACCTTCAATCACATTGCAAAATTTTGCAACAAGATATTTTATACTAAAAATAACACAAATAGATCAGCCATGTAGATCTACACATGTACCCATGTGCTAAAGGCATCAAGATCACATCTTTAATGGGAACTAGAAGATTTTGAACTAAAACTCGCTTTGATCCAAAGCTCTCTATCTAGCTTTCAAAGGGAACATATACACCAAGAGATGGCATAGAATCATTATTCACTTCACCCTTTTTCTTTTTCTTCCATATTTTATTCATTTCCTTCTTCATCTTAACTAGATCCACATTCTTTATCAGATCAACCTTCTTCTATGAAATAGAGAGTTTCAAATTCTTGCTTATGCAAATCTTTGCTATGTGTCCTAGTTTCTTGCACTATGACACATGAAACCTTTATTAAAAAGCTTCGTAATATTTCAAATCTACATTCAAATTTTTTTCCCAAATCCATTGCATGTATAACAGTAACCATTGAAATATTGGAACATCATATCATTATTGTTACTACACATTCTTTGACTTCTCCATTCACTAACTTTATGACAAAACCTATTGCATGTATAAACTTATTGGGAAATGATTAAAAAATTGGTTTCATTCTTCGTCTACACTCTACATCTCTATACAAGAATAACACTAACCATTAAAAGATGGGATACCTTATGTGTAGTAGGTTGTTTGATAGGATTTCTTTGAATTATTTCTTCTCATTTTAGACTTGTTTGAGATTTTTCTTGTTTTCATTATTCTTTTCAACATTATTTGGTATCTGATTTACCTCTGAACTTTCTCCTTTTTCAAACCCAAAAACTTATTTTTCCTTAGAATCCTTCTAACTTACAATTATTTCATCAATCAAGGTGGAGCTCTTCTTGAATTTTTCATCTTGAATCTTTACTTTATCCAAATCTGATCTCAATTTCACAATATCTTGTTCAAGCTTTGAAAATTCTATAGATTTATCTTTCAATTTAGCATTCAGTTAGTCTTCAACTCTTTTTCGTTTTTCATTTTTCACTTTCAGATTAGTGATTGTTTCATTTGATTGCTTTGGCTACTCATTCTCTTCTTGTAGCATAGAAAAATGGATCTTTCAACATTTTCACCCTCACTTAGATCCTTCTTGTGGATTTTGGCTTAGTTTTGTCTTGATTTAGTGTTGTAATCTAGTTAAAAAATTCACTTTAGGTATTGGACCCTTGTGAACTATTAAGGATTCAAATTGTACCTTACCTAAGTGTTGTGAAGTGTTGTAACACACATTCACACTTTTCTAGGGCCTTATTAATGTATTTCACCTAAATAACCTCTTTTTATCATTTACCAAGCCTTATTTCAAAGTCTTGTAAATTTTTGTAATAAACTTTCACACTTTTCTTGGCTTGTCATTAATAATTAGGATTTCTTATGCTTTAATTGGCCTCATTTTGCATCTACATGCCTTACTTATGAGTATTTTTTAGAATAAACCCAATTAACATCATTTAAAATAGTTAAATCTTGAAACCCACCTCAAATGCCTAAGGTGGGACCCATTCACCATTTTGATCGAATGAGTCCCCTTAGGTGGGATCCATCCACCCAAAGTGACAAATGAGTTCCCTTTGGCTCAAAATTCAAAGTCAATCCAAATTTCTATTGTGTTTTTATTTTCTATGATCTAAGGTTGGCATGCGATGATGTATTTTAGGGAATTACTGCATAATCAAGTATAAATACAAGGTTTTTCTTCTCATCTCCCCCAGTCAATCTATCAAGCATTCTATGAACTTTAAGCATTTTCAAGTCTACATCCATTAGAGCCATTACTTGCATATTTCCAAAATTCTACTTCAAGGGTTTGGTGAGTTGTAGCATTGTATTTTGTTCATTCATCATTCTCTATCCATTTTTTCCTTTCATTTCAAGGGTTTAATTACCAGCACAAGGTTTGACAAAGGAAAACCCCTATTCACTAACCCCACAACAATTTTTCTCTCTTTGCATTTTATTTGTAGGTTTAGGTTCCATATTTTTCAAAGAGAAAGATTGTAAAAGTTGTCATCAAGTTGTCAAATCCATTCAAAGTTATCAAAGTCCTAAGATAAGCTTGGAGAACACCTACATGTTGAATTTGATAGTTTCTGGCTTGGATCTGAATCAGGAGCAAATGAGCAAAATGAGAGCTACAAATTCTACTTTTGAATTTCCAAAAATCTAGAAGTGGACTGATTCTCCATTAGTGGTGAATGAGTCCCACTGTATGATTCTAACACAGATTTTTTCAAATCATAGAACCCATTTGTCTAAAACCTATTCTAGCATTGTTCTCTTGAAGCAGGACTAACTCGCCCAACTTGGCGTATGAATTACAGTTGGCCTAAAAAAAAAAAATTAAGGATTCTAGAGCTCCATTCCATCTTTCTCCAATTTCCAAGTGCACACTTCAAATTTCATAGTTTTCTATTACAATCTATTTACATTTCTAGGTCTTTTTGCATATCACACTATGTTTTCAAACATCTTACATTTTCCAAGTTTTGCATTAATGGTGAACTCCTTTATTAGTTTTCAACCTTTCTGACAATCCCCTTTGACAAATTTTAATCTCCTTTGCATTGAAATCTCAAGGGTTTGTTCTTGAGTAAAGCATTAAGATTTTTTGTATCTCCTTTTAGGTCCAAAACCCTAGAAGTGTAAGAGTCCCACATACAAAAAAATATTCATTTCATTTTGGTGAACTTGCATTTAGAGCATCATATTTTTGGTTTGGAGTGAATTTACATTACATTGCATTTTGCATTGTTTAATTTGCATTTTAGGGTTTCAAAATTTGTATTAGTAAAAAGATCATAGAGCTTGCATTATTGCATTTCATCTCATTAAAAAACACTAAAATTCTACAATTTCAAATTAGATTTGCATTAGAAAATATAAAAAGAATAAAATTCACTTTGAAAATTCTAAAAAATTTCAAAAAAATCAGTACTAGGACTCATTTGCCACTTATGGCAAATTAGTCCCTTTGCACATTTTGCACTAGATTTTCTATCATTTACAGTTCAATTTTTGAGTTTCTATTTTTTTTTTGTATTTCAGTTTTAATTTCTAGAATTTTAGTTTTAAGCAATTCATTCTTATTAGCTTACATTTCATTTTCATTCACTCCACATTTAGAAGCCTTTGCATGAGTGTTTGGTGTCCTATTACTAATACTGCAGTGAGAAGAAGTATAAGACTCATGTGATACCATGATAACACACTCGTTGTGTATCTTGGGTTATCTAGAGCTTCCACTCCTAGTATTGATACTAGTACACTAGGCATGTATAATACCCTTAGCAACTCTTTGCCTTTAGGTAGGATGCATGTTGAACAAAGGAACAATGATATCCCATAAGAGAAAATCATTCAAATTCATGAGGACTTAGTCAACCTACAACACCAAGTTAGCCTTGAAAACATTTTTTCTACTACATTTCCTACAATAGAAAGCATTCACCGCATTCTTGAAAGTGACAAAGGCCTTGACCTTGTGAAAAACATAGTTCAATTCTTTGGAAAACATATTCCTTCAACCTCTAGTGCTTCTATACCAACAAACAATGTTTCCCATGAAGGAGGAACTCAAATTCCTCCTCCCTCAATAATAGCTTCAATACCTACCTATACCACTCCTCAAGTCACAACAACAATACAATAAGTTAGTAATGTGATTCATTCCTTGAGTATTCCTACTAGAATCCCTAGTTCCTATGTGGCATCACATGTTCTACCTTCTACCACATTACCACCTATAAGTATTCCATTCACTTTTCCTCCTACTACATACACTCCATCGCCACTTTCACTTCCACCTCATACCACTTGTAATGATCCTCTCATAACACAAATTTTTCAAACTATTTCATCCATGCAAAAGCAAGTCTCCACCATAAACCAGAATTAGAATGGTCCACCCACATATTATGTTAGAAGCAACCCATTGTATTTGGAAATATTGCAAACACTGATACCACAAGGAATAGAGGTGCCTAGATTTAGGAAATATGGAGGGAAGGGAGATCCTTCTAACCATGTTAATTCCTACAGTGCCTTATGTAGTGACTTTGTCCTTGATGATAAATTATTGGAAAAATTCTTTCCTAGGTCCTTAAGATACTGTCTTGGAATGGTTTTCTTCTTTACCAAATAATTCAATTCATTCATTTAATGAACTTTTCGATGCATTTGTAAACCATTTTCAAGTGCATATGAATCCCAATAAAGCCTTGGTTGATTTGATGAGATGCAATCAAAATGAGAAAGCAAAGGTAACTGATTCTATCTCAAGCTATCAACTGCTTTATTCCCAAATTGATGCCAAGATCCTTGACCCACACCTTCAAATGATCTTTAAATAGAAAACTTGCAAACTAAACTTTAGGAAAATATAACTATGATAAAATTTCCATCCTTCATGCACTTGTGTACTACCCTTTGTGATTATCAAAATTCAGTTAGTAGTCTAGATGTAAGGTCCACTTCTAGCTGAATTGAGAAATCCAAGCCCACCAACCAAAACAATTCCCAACCATTTAGAAAGAAAAATAAAGGGTTGCTTAAATTTAATCCTCCTCCCCACCTAGCACAAAGTGATCTAATACAACAATCACAACAAGATTTACACTCTTCATTGGATATTATCATTCATCCTCTTTTTGTGATTAATTTGGATGATGATGACCAGGTCACAAAAACTGACAAAGAGCTACATAATGGCTTGAACAGAAATTGTTTTCCTCTTCCATGAGCTTAAATGAGAAATATCATATACAGAATAATGAACCTAGTACTTCTTCTAGTTTGGCACTTTCACTTGTCCCTTTGGCCTTTTGCCTGCCCTCAACATATAATGAACATGATTGGGAGGTGGATGATTTACTCGATGGTTGACTCACATTTTCCTTACTAGTCTTTTGCATTTTTTTTTTCTTTTTATTTTTTTTTGTGATTGCATGTGCATAATGTGATCCCTTGTGATGTTATGTTTGATGTTCTCTCTATTTGTGATATTCGTCTATTTGTACCTTCATTCTTCTCTATGTCGTACATTGCTTTCACCCTTTTATTTATATCTTTTTCTTGTGTTTTCCTTTTGGGGATAGATTTCTCTTTATTTTTGCTCTCTTTGTGTCATTCTTCTAGTTCTATGTATTTGGGGGATGATGATAGTTCTGAGCTCCCTACAACACATTGTAACAATGAACATACTAACCCCAAATCCATAGTTCCCTTATGTGTTTGGTGTTTTTGTTTCAGGGGCAATCCCTCCCTTATCTTTTTATCTCACATGATGCAACTTTACTTGGAAACATATGACCTGGAATAGGGCTTTCCAAGTTGGCTCTCATGTCCTTTTTTTTTGTATTTTTCATTTACTACTTTAAAATAATTGCTATGGTCAACGTATAGCAATTTCTTCAAAGTGGGGACATACATTGGCATTATTATTTTGCACTTTTTCCTTTTTCTTGGTTCTTAGTGTAGCCTTCCTACCTCACATGATGTGTTTGTTTCTTTGTGGATGAAATTGGGTGTAGTTTCCTTCATGAGAGTGATCTATCTTAGCATATTGCATTCCTCTTGGTGGCTTGATGTGACACACTACATCCCTTAAGTTGTGAATTTTCTATTCTTTGATCAGTCCTCTCTTGGAGATATTAGGCACAATGTTCCCTAAGTTAAAGACCTTGCATGAACTAAGCAAGACTCCTTTGCATGTTTCACTTTGCATTTGTTGTTATATGGCCACCTTGCATAACACAAATTGCATGCTTGTTTAGCCATTGCATGTATTCATGAGCTCCTAGCATACAAAGTTTTGCTTGTCTCATGAAGCTCAAAAAGTCATCTTCTTTTGTGGCATCTTATTAAAGTTATTAGGAGGTATAACTTTGGTATGGTTGAGTGGGAAGACCAATTTGAGGCATGAATTTCCCCATAGCCACCTGCATGTGTGTGAGTGCATACCAACCATAAGTGTATGTTTATCACCCTTTTAGGACTTTTCGCCTAGCGGGCAGCCACGAGTCTTGTCGCGTCAGAGTGAGTATGGTTTTTTTTGAAAAATAGCCTATATATGATCCACATCGTGATGGAAAAATTATCGAAGCTTGATCTGATTCTCTCTTTTCTTTCTTTTCTTTTCTTTTCTCCTTTTTCATCTTTGGCAGTGTATGATTGGCCTTATCATGTGTGTTCCTCTATGCTTATGTTTTGGTTTGCTATGATATATTGATCCTAGGGGCTTGATCACCCCTCTTGATTGTTGTTGTCTCATATTTCTAGTATGTGTTCATTTGGATCCCTCTTGATATGCGTGTTTGTCTACTTTAGTGTGAGTTTGAAGGGAGTTCATCCTCTCACTAAAGAACTCAATCTAAAGTGGGGGCTACATGTAGCATATAAAAATGGATCTTTGGACATTTTCACACTCATTTGGATCCTTCTTGTGGATGTCGTATTATTTTTTCCTTGATTTAGTGTTATAATGGGTTAACACATTCACATTAGGTCTTGGACCCTTGTGAACTATTAAGGATTCAAATGGTACCTTCCCTAAGTATTATGAAGTGTTGTAATAAACTTTCACACTTTTCTAGGGTCTAATTAATGTATTACACCTAAATAACCTCTTTTTTATCATTTACCAAGCCTTATTTCAAAGTGTTTTAAATTGTTGTAACAAACTTTTATACTTTTCTAGGCTTGTCATTAATAATTGGGATTTCTTATGATTTAATTGGTAACATTTTACAACAAGCCTTACTTATGAGTATTTTTTAGAATAAATCTGATAAACATCATTTAAAATAGTTAAATCTTGAAACCCACCTCAAATGCCTAAGGTAGGACCGATCCACCATTTTGGGCGAATGAGTCCCCTTAGGTCGAACCCATTCACCCAAAGTGGCGAATGAGTCCCCTTTGGCTCAAAATTCAAAGTTAATTCAAATTTATGGTGGGTTTTTATTTTCTAATATCTAAGGTCAGCCTATGATGTATTTTTGGGAATTATTGTATAATAAATTATAAATACAAGGTTTTTCTACTCATTTCCCCTCAACCAATCTATCAAGCATTCTAAGAATTTCAAGCATTTTCAAGTCTACATCTATTAGAGCCATTATTTTCATATTTGCAGCATTCTACTTCAAGGGCTTGGTGATTTGCAACATTTCCTTTTGTTCATTCATCATTCTCTTTACATTTTTTAATTTCATTTCAAGGTTTTAATTACCACCATGGGGTTTGACTAACCCCGCAAATTTTTTTCCCTCTCTTTGCATGTGATTTGTAGGTTTAGGTTGTAAATTTTTCAAAGAGCAAGATTGGAAAGGTTTCCATCAAGTTGTCAAAGACATTCAATGTTTTCAAAGTCCTTAGAGAAGCTTGGAGAACACCTACAAGTTGAATTTGATATTTTCAAACCTAGATTTTAATCAAGAGTAGAAGAGAAGACTAAGAGCTACAATTTCCACTTTTGAATTTCTTGAAATCTAGAAGTGGACTGATTCACCATTAGTGGTGAATGAGTCCTACTGTAGGTTTTTGATAAATATTTTTGTAAATCTGAGTACCCATTTTTCCCAAGGAAAACTTTAGTGGAGAATCTTCGCCAATTGGAAAATAATTGAAGTTGAGACCTCCAAAAATGGTGAATAGTACAAGCTAAAAAAGATGTTGAATTGCCAGGTTTTTACAAAAAATTAATTTCATCTCGATTAATTCACCTATGCATTAATTTTTAAATGATGCATCATTGGAACTAATTCACCAGTAGTTTATACTATAATTACAAATATTAATTATATTCACTAGTCATATTATATTACTAACATTAATTTTGGGGCAATATTGCCACAATAATAAATTACCATTTAATTTTAGGGATATTTTAGCCTCAAATAGGGCTTTTATTTATTGTCATTGAATCATTGATTATCATTTTAATTAGATGGCTATAGGTTGATTTCATGACCTAATACACACATGCCTTTTAAAAGGCTTGTTGAGGCTCAAAATTTGTTTTTGGCTAAACAATTGAATCTAATCCTGTGGACCGAAAAAAATTATGGGCCTCAACAAGCCTTTTAAAAGGAATGTGCATATTAGGTCACAAAATCAAACTATAGCCATCTAATTAAAAAGCTAATCAATGGTAACAATAATTTAACTTTTCATTTAGTCTTACTTTTAATGTGATATTTTAAAAAAATAATTAATTTATGTCCCTGGACCCTGTGAGGGGGTATTTCCCCCTTGACCCCCACAAGGGGGCTCTACCCCCTTGACCTCACCAGTAGATGCTGCCCCTAGGCCCCTACTTCAATATTAAAAAATAAATAAAAATATGGGGTAATTGTGCCGACCAACAATGAAAATTTTTAAAGGATGGATTTTCCATTGCAATTAATCTTTTTAGTGATTATTCACTAGGATTTCCCACTATGATTATTACTTTTACCAATTATTCATTAAGATTCAGCAATATTTTTTAATAATGTGCATAGGTTCGCTAAGAAAATTAATATTTTTTTAAATAAAAGGAAAGATTCACCAAGATTGTACACCTTCATCGAGGGGGGGTTCTTAAAGTTATCCACAATATGTCTGAAACATGTTCTGACATTATTCACCTGAAGTAGGACTAAGTCACCTAGCTTGGAGTATGAGTACCAATTTTCCTTAAAAGTATAAATTTTAGGAGTTTAGAGCTCCATTTCATTTTTCTCCAGTTCCCAGGTTCACACTTTAAATCTCATAGTTTTCTATTACAATCTATTTGCATTTCTAGGTCTTTTTTCATATCACACCGTGTTTTCCAACATCTTGCATTTTCCAAGTTTTACATTAGTGGTGAACTCCTTTATTAGTTTTCAGCATTAGGACAACCCCCTTTGATAGATTTCAATCTCCTTTACATTGAAATCTCAAGAATTTGTTCTTGAGTGAAGTGTTAATATTTTTTGTATCTATCTCCTTTTAGGTCCAAAACCCTAGAAGTGTAAGAGAGTCCCATATACAGAAAAAATATTTGTTTCACTTCCTTGAATCTTTTTGTATCTTTCTTGAGTTTATATCTCAACTTCTTGATACACTCATATGCATCCTTAAGATTCTCTTTCGTATCTTTGTTCCCAAATTTTGCTTCATCCAAATCATCAAGATCTAATTTAAGTTCTTACATATCAACTTCACAATATTCTTTAGTAAACCCTTAAGGAATAATCTCTTCTAGAGGGATAGGATACTTCATTGTACCCATGTGTTCAACCTACAATATCTACCTCAACGATAGAGCCAATTGAAGGATCCAAGCTCTGATTTCAATTGTTGAACACCTGAAATACTAAGAGGGGGGTGGTGAATCAACATTCACTAAAACTAATCAACTTTTCCAATTTAAAAATCCATTCAAAGCATCCTATTTAACTTGTAGTAAATGAAAGGAACATATAAGTCATGCATCACATCAAAGAACATAGGAACACCATATTTATATGAAAGCCTCTTGGAAGGGAAAAACCATAGTGAGGATTATCTCACAATATGTTATACTGGTTACAATGTTTGATATAGAAAGGTGGAATCATTGTCCAAGGACTCCCTATCCAAATAAAGAATGACTCGCTGCCAAAAATAGAAAGAGATAAAATAAAGGGTGGATCAGTATCAATTATGAACTACTAGTAATGCATCTGACATATGTTGAAGATACAATTCCACTGAAGCTCAAAAAATTGACTTAACACACTTCATACTTCACCACAACTATAATTTTCACTTCTTTTTGCACTAGATCTTTAAAAAAAACTATTACCTCACACCACATTTCCACATAGGGAATTAACCTTGTATATATACCACAACCAACAAAAATGTCAATTAGGTCAACTTAAATAGATGTACCGTGCACCACATAACGTGTCAACCCAAAATGCCAACACATATGCCTTGTGGAAATGACCAAGGAAGGTACACCATAAAAATAGGTCAGCATGACCTATAATTACTCCCATGATTTTGATTCATACACAATTTAACTTTGCACGACTTCAAAACCTTTAGGTCGGAACTACTAGTGAAGCAACTCAATAGAATGAACCAATTATTCACTCACAACTCAACACAAAAACCACCAAATAACTTTCCACATGGAGCATACACACTAATAAAACCCTCATACAATTCCTCAGAACCACACAACAAATATTCATCTGTGGTGGAGTGTAGAGCATTCCAACAAAACTATAATTTTCATACTTCACCACAACTATAATTTTCACTTCATACTTCACCACAACTATAATTTTGACTTCTTTTTGCACTAGATCTTAAAAAAAAACTATTACCTCACACCACATTTTCACATAGGGAATTAACCTTGTATATATACCACAACCAACAAAAATGTCAATTAGGTCAACTTAAATAGATGTACTGTGCACCACATAACATGTCAACCCAAAATGCCAATGCATATGCCTTGTGGAAATGACCAAGGAAGGTACACCATAAAAATAGGTCATAATGACCTATAATTGCTCCCATTATTTTGATTCATACACAATTTAACTTTGCACGACTTCAAAACCTTTAGGTCAACACTACTAGTGAAACAGCTCAACAAAATGAACCAATTATTCACTCACAACTCAACACAAAAACCACCAAATCACTTTCCAGATACACACTAATAACATCCTCATACAATTCCTTAGAACCACACAACAAAATATTCATCTGTGGTGGAGTGTAGAGCATTCCAACAAACACACATCACTACAATTCTATCATTTCCAGAGCTGATACTCTGCCAACATTATCTTTGATTATAGAAGACATATAATCTTGAAACTTTGGATTTATACACCTTCAACATTACTAACATTAACTCAAAACTGTGTGACCAAATTCTTCATAGTAGAGCAATGAAGACCATAAAACAGGTTCACTGAACATTGAAAATTGTATGGTACTTGGGAAAATATGCAAAACATTTGGTTTTCTCCAAACCAACACCACTGTACCTCTATAATGGGTTTCCATAAATGATAACACCATACACTATGATGCTCATAAATTTTTAAAAATCTCCCCACACCATACATTGACATCATTTATACATCATCATTCTCATGTTACCAACAACCCAAGTCTTCAACATAGATATGGTCTATGATGGACTAAATAATCAATTTCTTATTTCAAATATATATATATATATATATATATATATATATATATATATATTCATTCTTATTGATTAGATTATTTTGGGTCTATGTTGTTTGTATAACATTGTAATTTGAACTTTTAGTAAATATTTTGTGATGTCAGATGATCTCATAAATTTTAATATATTTATACCTATGCAGATTCTATGTTGTAAATTAAAAAAAAGGGGTATTTATCTGAGAATAGTGTAGACTTGTTTCTTATCTTTAGTTCCATGGTCAAAATATTGTTCATTTATTATAGTTGTTTATATTTTTTTGTTTAACAATGATGTAGTGTAATAGATTACTCTAGTGACAAATCATATAGTTATTACTTATATAAGGTATGGCTTGCTTGAATACCTATAATTATATAATTTCATCTTAATTATGTTATAAAAGGCCTCTAGGATCACTCTTCATGGCCTTGCAAAGCCAAAAGCATAGAGGATTTTCTTGCTTCTATCAATTTTCCTCTAATTTCCAACAATCTAAACATTATTTTTACCTCATTACTCAAGATTGACATAAGTTCTTGGATCTATATTTTGGGTTTCATCTCTAGGATTGAAAAAATAATGATTTTTAATGTTAATAAAGAGCACAAAATCAAGTGCATGAATTTAATGTTATTAATTAAAAAAATTACCAAGAAAAAGTTCTTGGCCTTCAATTTTTAAATTATGGGACAAAAAATCACCTCTCTATTACTTATAAAGTTGAAAATAATACAAGTTAATTATCTAATAATTCAAAAAAATCAGAGTTAGGCAACTTGACGTAAAAATTTGAATAAGTTATATATATTATTTCAAAAAAATGTAAGAATAGAATTTTTAGAAAATTGAGTGTAGTTTCTAAACTACTAGGTTTATTTAAAAACTAAAAATCTATTTGGTGAAATTTTGAAATTTCAATGCAATAGTACTTAAATTTTAGGGAAAAAATAAGAAGTAGTTGTTTGTCTAACCACCCTACTCAAAATAAAATGATAATATTATTTTATAAGATTTTAGATATAAGTAGAGGACTTATGTATTGATGTGATGCATACTTTTTTGTAATTTTTTTCCAAGTAAATAATTAATTATGAATTTTTTATTACAATTTTAAAAAAATATAAAAAACTCGTATGTTTGACCACCTTAACTTGGTCAAAAAATTATGAACTTTAATTTTTATTTTTTTAAACCTATACTATGTGAAGCATAGAATGTGACACATATTTTGGATTCAAAAAATATGATACTATTTGAAAGCTATAGTTTTTTTTCAATTAGCCTATCAATTAGGACTTTAATTGTAATTTGAATAGAAAATAAATAATAATTACTTATTAAATTCAAAGTAAGGCATAATTTATATTGGTGGAAAGCTGAGAATATCCTTTAAAAACCCTTTTGGTTTCATCAGTTTTAGGTAAAAAAAAAGTCATCAGCCACATACCCATCATATTGCCACTTTTTGGCCCATCATGATCCTACACATACCCTAACATGTTTCCTTCCTTTTCCATGTGCATGATTATTTAAGTTTGAAAATTAGTATTGGCATAAAATATTTTGAAATAATTGATGCTATACTCTATTATTTTTACATCCTTCAAGATATGTTATAGACAAAACATTTTATTTATTCCTTTCATTTAATTGAAGTCATGAGGAGATGATAGATTTTATACATGTCTTGTAACCAATTGAGCTACTTAAAACATTGAAAATTAATGAAAAGGAAATTATGATAGGTCCTTTTATAATCCACGATATTTTGTAATGAAACTTATAATTAATGTATAGTACATGGAACTACATCAAACTCCTATAATATAGGACAAAACTAGAAATTAATAAAAAATTTAATACTTCACTATATAGTCAAAATTTTAGTTGTGCAATCCCTCCCATGTCTTTATATTATAGAACATTCTAGGCTTTTAATAGTGTTGCACATCATTAGTATCACATTTAATACATTTAACCCATGCCTAATTTTTAATTCCTATCATTAAATATTGGTTTTTATCTAAAATTAGTATCAGCATTTCATTAATGCTCAAATTCTTGCATCCATGACTTGTTATAAATACCTATTTTAAGTATATTGGATAACATTATATTATTCTTTTTTGTAATTTTTTGTATTGTTTCAATATATAAAAAAAACTCATTTTAACTTGGGTATGATATATTTTGAAGTTATATAACAACAAAGTAATTGTATATATTCAACCTTAAGGTAGAAATATTAGTAAAGATATTAGTTGGATATTCATGAGCGAGGTTGATGAAATCATTTAGACAATAAATGGAGTGTAATATCAAAATGTAAAATATCTTTTTATGTGGGTATGTATGTGATGAGGGCGCGACCCGAGACACAAAAAATAACCCACAAACAAGAGAATAATTTTATTATTCAGAAAATGGAGCTTCTTACACATAGAGGATCTCAAATCCCCAAGTTCTACAACACATGCAAGTTACAGAAAGCTACAGAATAACCCTTTTCGCAATATGTGAGCTTGTCCCCAAAGAGCTACCCAAAAATTAGAAACCTACCCATAAATAGAGCTCCTCTTTATTTTGGAGCCAAAACAACATTCAAATTTGAGTTTAGGCAGTTTGGCACTGAAAATTACAAATTGAAGTTCAAATTTCAAAAGAACATTTGCAATTGTATCTTCTAGAAATTGCGCCAACTTCCCAGGGCCATAACTTTTGATCCGGGACTCCTATTCACGAACCGTTTGAACCGTTGGAAAGGTATCAAAGTCAATAACATGTTCAAAATCCACTATGCCAATTTTGGAAAGTTTTGGGGCCGTTCCGAGAATTCTAAGTGCCTCAAATCTAACTCGAAAGATTTTTCAGGTGCAAATTTGGGAAACTAAAACTACAATATCTTTCAACCCAGAAATAGAAAATAAAAACCGTAAATTGGGAATTTCATTATGACGAAAAGGGTATCCAAAAAATTAAAAACATCTAAAAACTGAGAAACTTAAAATTTAACTATTTTTGGGTGATGCAAGATTGCCCTTACACCACTGGATGCTCTTGCATCAGACACCCAGGGTAATTTGAGAAGTGACCCCATCACGTCTCAGATGGTTGAGGAAAACCCAATCATTCAACCACTACCTTAGATAGCCAAGATGAATCTTCCACGGGCCTTCCTCTCCATTTCACTAGATATTCTTCATACTGCCTATTTTTGGTACTCCTTCCCACACGACTATCCAAGATTGCTTCAATCTCCTCCCTTTCTGAAGTAGGTGTTGGAATGCCATACTGCCATATTGGTGCTTCTTCCATTCCACCTTCATGATACTCTGTCAAATCTGAAATGTTGAACAATGGGGAAATGTTGATTCCATCAGACAACTCTACCTCATATGCATTCCCTTAATCATGCTTCTTCAAAATCTTACAAGGACCGAATTTCTTCATCTTCAATTTGTTATAGGTTCCCACAGGAAACCTTTCTTTCCTCAAGTGGACCATTACTTCATCACCAATCTGAAACTCCTTATTCCTCCTTTTCTGATCTTCCTTAGCCTTATATTGCATATTCATCTTATTAATGTGTTCTCATACCTTTGTATGTATATTCTTGATGTGCTCTGCAAAATCTTCAGCTTCAGCACTTATTTTCTGCTCTTGGTCCATCTTCCTCAATTCTGGAGCTATTTTGGGGCTACCTCCATACACAATCTAGAACGGTGATCTACTAGTGCTTCTGTTGACAGAATTGTTGTAAGAAAATTATGCCTGGGGTAAGATCAAGTCCCATCCATTGGGTTTATCTCCTACCAAACATCTCGATAGGTTACCCAAACTCCTGTTAACAACCTCTATCTGCCCATATGTCTCAGGATAGTGCGAACTGAACTTCAGCTCTGTCTTCAGCTTCTTCCACAAGGTCCCTCCAAAAGTACCCCAAAATTTGGTGTCACGATCTGAAACAATACTCTTTGGTAGACCATGTAGCCTCACCACCTCTTTGAAGAATAAGTTAGCAATGTGGACTACATCATGGGTCTTCTAACATGGAATGAAATGTGCCATCTTCAAAACCTATCAACCACCACAAAGACTAAATCATTCCCTCGTTGTGTCCTTGGCAAACCAAGAACAAATTCCATACATATATCCTCCCATGGCCTCTCTAGTACGTAAGGGCTGATATAAGCCTGTATTCTGCTCACTCCTTTAGCCATCTGACATACCCTGAGCTTTGTACAAACTTCTTCACATCCTGTGACAACTGAGGCCAATAATAATGCTCACTGATAATGGCAATGGTCTTATCCCAACCAAAATGTCATGCCATTCCTCCACTATGCTTCTCCTTTATCAGGTTCTCCCTCATGGAACTCCTTGGGATACACAATTAACTTCCCTTAAATAACATGCCATCCTGGATTATGAAATATAGCCACCTTGTCCTGTCCACTGTAATAGGTTCCTTGCAAGCTTTCCAAGCCTTTGCAAAATCAGGATCTTCTACATACAGTGTCTTGAGTTCATTGAACCCAACAACTTCAATCTGCATCTTCATCAATGTATTCCTCCTACTTAAGGCATCTGCAACCCTATTTGACTTCGCACTCCTATGTTTCAAAACAAAGGTATAACTCTGCAAAAACTCTACCCATTTCATATGCCTCTGATTTAATTTTCCCTGACTATTTAGGTATTGCAAGGTCTGATGATCAGTATATAGAACAAATTCCTTCAGCAACAAATAATGTCTCCATTTCTTTAATGCTTGAACTATTGCATAAAATTACTGATCATATACAAAATACTTTCTCTTGTCATCATTTAATTGTTCACTAAAATAGGCAATGGGCTTACCTTCTTGGCTCAACACTGCTCCAATGGCACAACCACTGGCATTACAATCCACCTGAAACACCTTGTTGGAATCTAGGAGGGCTAGAATAGGTTGCTCTATCACCTTCTACTCAATAGTTCAAAACTTTTGCCACTCTAGTGCTCCACTTGAATTCTTTTCTATCCCTCTCATTGTTTCAGTCAGGGGTCCACAAATACTACTAAAGTTTCTAATGAACTTTCTATAAAAACTAGCCAAACCATGGAAAGATCTCACCTCGATAGCAGTTCTTGGGGTAGGCCATTCGTGAATAGCCTTCACCTTCTCTGGGTCCATTTTTAGACCTTCTACTGAGACAACAAACCCCAAGTACACTAACTCCCTCTTCACAAAACTACACTTCTTCAGATTAATCAATAGTTTCTCTTCTCTTAACTTCTTAAAGGGGCTCTGACTATGCATCAGATGCTCATCCAATGTCTTACTGAAAATCAAAATATCATCTAAATACACAATAACAAAACTTCCTAGAAAATCTTTTAGTACCTCGTTCATGAGCCACATGAATGTGCTCGGTGCATTGGTTAGCCCAAAAGGCATGACTAACCACTCGTACAGACCCTCTTTGGTCTTGAAGGCAGTCTTCCATTCATCTCCCTATCAAATCCAGATCTGGTGATATCCACTCTTCAGATCAATCTTTTTGAAGTACTGAGCTCCACTCAAACAGTCCATCAGGTCATCTATCCTTGGCAGGGGAAATCTGTACTTGATTGTTATCTTTTTTATGGCTCGAGAATCTATACACATCCTCCACTCCTCATCCTTCTTTGGTGCTAGTACTGCATGTACTGCACATGGACTCAAACTCTCTTATATCAAACTCTTTCTCAACAACTCTTGAACTTGTCTGTTCAACTCCTCATTTTCTGTTGGAGTCATTCTATGAGCTGCCTTATTTGGAAAACTGGCTCTAGGAATCAAGTCAATCTGATGACCGATCTTTCTTATTGGTGGTAAACCCTTAGGTACATTTTTAGAAACAATATCCTGAAACTCATCCAACATCCCAGAAACTTCTTCTGGAACCTTCTCACTATCCTCCTTACTCACTCTAGGAATCAATGCATAACACACACGCTCATGCTTCATACCTTCTAAAAAATTTCTTCCATCTACATAACAAATTCTAGCACTATTGCATACCTTTTCTTTGGTCTCCTTCAGGGGTTTCAACTTGTGACGAACCCCATCCTTTATCAAGGAATAAGTGTTTGCATGGCCATCATGTATAGCTCACCTATCAAACTGCCACGGCCTCCCCAACAACATGTGACATGCATCCATGGGGATGATATCATAGAGTACCTCATCATGGTAGCTTCCGATTTTGAACTTTACTAGGAACTACTCATTGACCAAAACTTTGTGTTCTTTCTGCAACCAAGCAATCTGATACAGATGCAGGTGCCTTTCCCTCTTCTGCTTCAACTTTGTAACCATCTCCTCTGACACCAGATTATCAGTGCTCCCACCGTCAATAATGACATCACGACATTTTCCTTCACACTTACACCTTGTGCGAAACAAATTCTTCCTCTGTTCTGGTTCCTTTTCCTCAGTCACTAGGGCTCTCCTAATCACTAGGGCTTCTCCCCTTTCAGCATCATCTGAACATTTAGATTGCGCCTCCACATCTGCATGTGCAACCCTTCCATGACCTTCTGTCCTTTTTTCTGCCCTTCCTTGGTGTTGTAGACATTCATAGGCTTGATGCCCTTCTTTACCACATTGGAAACATGTTCCTCTGAAACCACCTCTTCCAAATCCTTGTCCATATCTCCCTCGTCCTCTACCTCTTTGATCACCACTGTTTTGATCACAAGGGTGGTAGAAGTTGTCATTCCTTTGGCTTTGGCTGGTACCCACATCTTCTCTTTTCTTTTCATCATCATTTCGGCTTCCTGAAGGTCTTCCACTGCCCCTTTCGCTTTGACCTCCTCGTCCTTTTTGCTTGCCATCAAATCTTTTATTCAGATTCTCTTCCACCTTCAGAGCAAACTGATACACATCCTCAATGGTGGTCATTCTAACTAGGAAAACTTAACCCGATCTGGGTCCTTTATTTCCTCATACTCAAAATATTCTTCTAGCTTGTTGATCCAGTCAATCAACTTTTCTGGGTTCAGACTTCCAGAATAACTAGGGACTTTTACTCTGGGTCTTCTCCTGATCTTCAAAATGGCCCTTATCAACCGCATTTGGTCTTGATCAATTTCTTCTTCTTCCTCTTCTACATTTGAACCTTCTTCCTCTCCTTCATCCTCACTTTCCCCCTCGGGTTTAACCCTTCTCAACTGCTCTTGTAACGCATCAATCTATCTCGGGAGGGTCACAGTGCATCTCTTCCACCAAGATTTCGGGCTGCCTCACCACCACTGAACCACCACGCCTTACTAGGCATCACTCTTGGAGGCATCTTTTTGACCTCGACCCACAACCACGTCTTGGTGCGAATCAGCTTCACACGACGATCCGTCCACAGCCAAGAAAACTCGCTCTGATACCACTTGATGAGGGTGTAGCCCGACATGAAATAACCCACAAACAAGAGAATAATTTTATTATTCAAAATGAAGCTTCTTACATGCAGAGATCTCAAATCCCCAAGTTCTACAACACATGCAAGTTACAGAAAGCTATAGAATAACCCTTTCGCAATATGCGAGCTTGTCCCCAAAAAGCTACCCAAAAATTAGAAACCCACCCATAAATAGAGCTCCTCTTTAGTTTGGAGCAAAACAACATTCAAATTTGAGTTTAGGCAATTTGGCGCTGAAAATTACAACTTGAAGTTAAAATTTCAAAAGAACATTTGCAATTGTATCTTCTAGAAAGTGCGCCAACTTCCCAAGCCATAACTTTTGATTCAGGACTCTAATTCGTGAACCGTTTGAACCGTTAGAAAGGTCTTGAAGTCAATAATGCGCTCGAAATTGGCTATGCGAATTTTGGCAAGTTTCGGGGCCGTTCCGGGAACTCTAAGTGCCTCAAATCTAACTCAGAATATTTTCAGGTGCAAATCTAGGAAACTATAACTGAAATATCTTTCAACCCAGGAATAGAAAATAAAAACCATAAATTGGGAATTTTATTATGACGAAAAGGGTATCCAAAAAATTAAAGACATCTAAAAACTGAGAAACTTGAAATTTAACTATTTTTGGGTGATGCAAGATTGCCCTTACACCACTAGATGCTCTTGCATCAGTATGAATGCAAAGACAAGGCGAGGTTTAAGGATTTAGAGTTGTTTCTTTGGATTTAACATGGTAAATATTTGGTTTAAATTTTCGAAATTATTTTTTTCTTTTGTGTAATATATTTTCTTATGGATTGAGATACATATTATAGAAGTGGATTAGACTTAACTAACATATAGATTTGAGGGTTTCACTATATTTTTGTTTTTTTAAAATGAGTTCAATGAATATAGGAATAAGTAATCAATAAAGATTTGTAGGATGTAAGCCATTTTGGAGTGTGCATGGAATCATGTCTACACTCTACTTAAACACAATCTAGTTCAATGTTTAAATATTAAATAACATTTATATAAATAATTAAAACCAAAAGGTGGTAAATAGTTATCCTATTTATATTCGTTAAAATTTACCTTTCACTATTGAATTGGATGATGTTTTATAGTAACCTCATTTTTTATACTTTTTAATGAACTTTTCAACATTAAAAAATTTTAATGATTTTGATAAGTTTTTATATGACCTAGTCCTTCTAGGTAATCTTATGAGAATTTTAAAGACCTTAAGGCCTTGGATAATGGTGAATATTGAAATAGAAGTGTAGAATCTAGTCAATGAATGATTTTCTATTATAGCATATCTCTTTATATGTTTAATCTCATTGTATGAGAGAAATGTTGTTAAAATGATGAGTAATGTGAAAAATTAACTATCAAAAATTATATAAGGTATATGATTTTATATGAGGGGAATAGTAGACAATGAACCATGTTATAATTAATGAATTGAGGTGCTAATTTGCATGGGAAAAGAAAATTTGGTTTCAACATTCATAGTACACAATGGATTGGATTTTTGTTAAGAGAATATTGTTCTTAAATATTAAATTTCTCAATAGTTAAAGATAAATTTTAATAAATAAAAATAAGACAATTACATTTTTTGTTGGTGGATGCAATGTAAAATTAGCATTGATTATATTGTCGAACAATCTTTTATTTAAAGATATTTTTGTGGGAATATCCTTTTCAAATATGTTACTGTCTTCAACTTAACATATATTCCATAATTATAGGCTAGATAGAAATCATATTATTTACATTCTCATTCTGGAATGATAATGAATCGATTTCATGCTCTTTTTATTTATATTGAAGCACTTTTCTTTTATTCATTTCATTTTTAATATAGAAATCATTTTCAATTTGTAAACAACTTTGTTGTTAGAAAAAAAAAATCTTGAGTTGTTAATATTTAAATTTGATGGTCAACCATACTTATCAAGAAATTTATTTATGACGATTACTCACTAATATTTATCCTCCAAATGCTAAGAATTTTCATATTAAAAATATATTGATCATAAATTAAATATGATCTAACAAAAATCTCCTCATCATGTAATCTTCTTACTTTTTTCTATATTTTACTAAATATTTAAATAAAATTATATAACCTTCAAATTTAAACCATAAACATTAAATGTAGTATTTATTAGGACTTGCATGGGCATAGTACTATTGTAATGAGTTTGAATTTTTTTTGTTTAACTAGTTATTAATAATTTAGTTTTCAACCAATCAAAAACAATATTTTTAAAAATTTAAAATAAAATCCAATTTTGTAAAGTCAACTTGTAAAATATTTAACTTTACAAATTATAAAAATTATTTATTTTTCCTATGATTGATTAAAAATTTATGTATGTTATTGAGGGATTTATAGGGAAAGCAAGGTAGACATTTTGATAAACAATAATTTTTCATTTTTTGTTTTATAAAGTCATTTCATTAAATCTTTCTAAAATAAATAAATGTTACTTATTTTCACATTTTTTCAAGAAAGATTTTTTTTGTTATGTAATTTTTATTTTTTTATTAAAGAAAATCTCACAAAAATCAATTAACTATTTTAAAGAATTTTGGATTCACATTATTAAAATAATAAAATAAAATAAAAATTATATTATTCTTTCCAATAGACTAATATTTTGTTATCTATTTTTTTTAATATTTTATGATATGATTTGATTATTATATTTTCTATTTTTTTTTTAAATATATTTTTTATATTATATTCGTAATAAAATTATAACCTACAATATATAGGTATATAAGTTAACCTATGTTATTTTAGGTCTTTATTATATATAATATATAACTTATTTTTATAGGTAATATACATATATATATATATAATTTATATATATTATTTTCATTTATATCTTATATTATTGTAGGTAATATTTTATAGGTAAATAAGTTAGCCTATATTGTCTAGGTAATATATTAATTTATATTAATATATGTTATAGGTTGAGGTTGGGGCCCTAGCTCACTTGGCTAAATCTTTCCTATTGCAGGAGGTTGGTCATGAGGTCTAGTCTCCCCCACTCCTATGGTACTAGAGGGCATGTTGCCCCAGCACTGCTGGTCATGTTAAAACTTTTACCAGGTGCACTACAGTTTATAGGGGTCGTGCTACCCAATTCTGGTAGTCTATATATATATATGTTATAGGTTATTTTATTTTGTAGGTTCTCCTATAATATATATTTATATATATTATATAAATTATTATGATTTTATCTATTTATATTAATATATATTATAACCTTTTGTATTTTAACTATCCATTTTTTAATTTTAATTGAATCATTTATTTATTTTTCAAATTTATATTTTATATATAATCTCATATTTTTTCTTTTTTCTTTAGTTAAATTATTAATGTTTTAAGTTGTATATTTTTTATATCTTCCTTCATTTATTTTAATAATTTTGGCAATTGTTTCTCAATCATTTTGCTATATAATTTGTCTTTATAATTCTCCTAGATTTATTTATTCATTGTTTGAAACATTTAACCTTTAACTTTATTTGATCCATTTATTTGTGTTATATCATATTACTATATTATTCATTCTCCTCTTATGTTTTCATCATTATTTCGCCTATTTTCACTTTTATTTCATTTTTCAATCTCCTCCCTCCATACCCTCTCCCACCACTTAACACTTCTTAAGGTCATTTCTACAATCATATTCTTCATTGTCATTTTTCTATGATGAATCATTGAGTGTGATTCAAAATGTCGATTTAGAAGAGCATACACATTAATTCAGAAGTGTTTACTCTATCATTCATGGACTTTGGAAAAATAATACCATCTATAATCATTGGTTCATTAATGTTTAACAATTATTAATTTGAATGAAGAGGTTCAGTTGCACTTGTGACTACTACGAATCAAACCTAATAATTTAACAAAATATATTTTATTTTTTAATATATATATATAACTTGTGATAAATAATCATTTTAATATATAGCAATTTTTTATTAATAATAATTCATAATATATGCTAAAATTGAGACCAAATGGTGTCAAATTATATGGCATAAATATCTAGACTCCCTTGATAATGAAAGAATTTTCACTCAGAAAAACCTTCCTGAAGGCTCAAAAGTCTATAATTTTATTTCTTTTGTAGATCTATCCTTCTTCCTCACCTCTCTTGGTTAGTGAATAATGGGGAAAAGGAATTATTTTGGGATGATGCTTGGAATGGATATAAACCCCTCAAAACCCTTGGGGATTAGGGCCAAATTGAAGTTTCTCTTAAGGCTCTTTGGGGAGACAAAGTTAAAGATTACTTGCATAATGTTCCAGGGGATCAAGGCATAATAATTTGGAAATATTTTGATTTTCTCCTAGTTACCATTCATATGAAACTCTCTCTTAAATTTGAACTAAATAAATGAAAAAATTTCTTGTCCAACAATCAAGAAGTTATTATCTGGACAAAGAGTAAATATGGTAATTACAAGCTAAAAGATGGTTATAAATTCCTTAGTTTCTCCTAGCTTGTCAAAGCCATGACCTTTCAAATTATGTTAGGGACCGAGTGTTCTTCCCAAGGAGCTTACACTTGGATTGCTTTGAAAGATAGAATATTAATAGGGATGTGCCTAAAAAAATAAGGAATAGCTCCTCTTTTCCTCTATGCTCTTTGTGGTCATGCATATGAATCTATGGATCATCTTCTGATTGGTTGTGAATTTTCACATCATTGCTAGGATAGGTTGTTGAATGAACTTGGGTGGTGAAGTCCTCTACAAAATTCAATTCTAAACTATTTTCTCAAGGCCTATCCTCTTTCCTAATTCTTCCCTTTCTTGCATTTGGGAGATTAGTTCATCCATTATGTCTTGGAATATATGGCTAGAAAGGAACAATAGAATATTTAGAAAAAAGGCTTTGAATTTGTCCCAAGTGATTTAGAAAATTGAGATTTCCATCTCTGAAATAAAAATTTCATGGGTATTCAAAAACTCACATGCTCCAAGAATCTTCTCCTCATGGGATTCTTTTATCTTGATAAAGTGGCCTCTCATTAAACTTCCATGTGTTGGTTCCATTCAAAATAACAAAACCATAATTAAAGAAAGTTGGTTAATTGGGTTCCTCCTTCCCATGATTGCATAAAAATCAATTTTAATAGGGCCTCACAGGGCAACCCTAGTAAGTCAAGGGAAATTGTAGTGCTAAGAGATTGGAAAGGTAATTTTGTGGGATATGTATGTGAATGGCTTGCTGATGGAACCAATAATATGGTAAAATTTAATGTGTTAAGGCTTGGAATCGAACTGGCATTGAAAATATCTATCCCCCATACTACAATTGAAGGGATTCTCTAATAGTAATATCAATAATTAAAAATAGGTGATGCAAGAGTATACAGGGTGTAGGAGAAATTTTACATCACCCAAAAAAATGTTGTTTCTTTTCAATAAGGGCTAAATTTGGAAGGGTCACTATTTTAGTAAGTTTGTATTTATGCACAATTGGACATGAAATATTACACAGACCTCTAGAATGGTAATTTGAAGCCAATGGTGAAGAAATCACTTCAATACCATTTGTCATTTGAAAGATATTAAAATTTTAATTTTGAAAATCCTAGTAAAAATATTCTTAGTCAATTTTGAGGCACTTAGAGGCTCCAGATGGGCCTAAAAATTGGTGGAAAATGTAAGTAGCTAGCCTTTAGGCCCTATTGGTAGAAGATTTCTTGAGAGCTTTCCAAAAATGTATTATAATAGAAAATCCGACAATCGAATCAAAATTTATGACCCCATGAAGTTGTAATGCCAAAATTAATAAAATTTCAAAATATTTTCTTGAGGAAGTTACACTTTCCAGAAGATTCTAGGGTAGTTACACTTTCCAAAAGCTTCTAGGGCAGTTATTGGGGAAAATAAAAATGGTTAAGTGTGGATTGTAGGAGGTGGCTCTGGTAGTGTAGATTGTGGCTCTGAAGAGTAGATTTTCTTTTTGGAGTTGATTTTGTTGTAATGAATCAAGCCCATGAGGTTGTACCATGTAAGCTTTGAATTTGTAACTTCATTTTTTGAAAAAAATTGAAAGTGAGTCATTTTTTCTATCTGCCATCTTCCATGTTGGTATTTGTTGTTAGTTCTATGGGTTTTGAGCAATGTGGCCCTCATCAATAGGAAAATTGAATCCTCGCACTTGAACTATTTGTTATTGCCTATTTTATCTCTACTTGAAAAATTCACCTCCTTTCAGGTTGTGTATTGTTATAGAGAGGCTAATTCTTGCATAGACTCCTTGGCCAATAAAATATTGATATTCACTGATTTCAAAATATTCAATGGTTAGGAATGCTTGGGATTATTCATAGGACAATATTGATTATTATCCCCATTTCTCTTGGATCAAATCTTAATTAGTTGTAATTTTAGTCATTGGAAATATAATCGCCCCTCATGGCTTAATTTGGAAACCATTTTGTTTGCATTTCAAATCTTTTTTTGCATAAGTTGGATGGATTCACAATTGTCAAAGAATTTTTTTGTGATGCTAATGTAATTTATGGTATTCATGTCTAGGCATGTGCTTGTTATTCAAACCTTGTAGTTTACGTGTTGATTAGGTGGAAAATTCTTTTAATACATATGCCTTATATCATGTTGGGTTTTATGATAGCTTGCAATGTTACCTCTATTGCTCCACTTGTCATACTGTCACCTAAGATGTTTCAAATCATAACTAAGCTCACTCTTGATCCTTGTCCAACTATGGGAGCTCAATCCTTACTGTCAAACAGTGGTGGAGATATTTATGTTCAGATTCTACTTTATGTGGAGTTAATGCAAAATTTGGTAATGATTACATTTCTCTTTTTGCATATGTTACCTTGATTGGCAGAATCTAGAAATGTGTATGTTTATTCTCTAATTTTTTTCTGGAGATAATTGGTTATAACTATTTCTTCATGGATGTCTGCTTGCATGAGGCTTACTTAGGTTGATGGATATTGTTGAGGCCATACATAGCAGCTATTGCTATCTTTTCATTGATTCCATGATAAAACTTTATGGCTTGAAATTATGTGGTTTGGCTCTCTATTCAGTGGCACTTGGAAATTCTTGCTTGGTCATCTGGTACTTATATTGGCACTTCATTAATGGATATTGTCCTTGACACCTTTTCCTAGTACAATAGGAAGTCAATGTTTTACTTGCAAGCTTGTGTGATTGCTCCCTATCTTGGCGTGGGTGCAATTCTAGGCTTTATTAATATGGCTTCTTGGTATTTTTTCACACACTATCTAAACATTCTTTGGTATTGTGATTACAATGGATGACTCTTTTAAAGTTCTGGTTCCCGCTAGATTACATGAAATTTGTGACAGCTAGCCTCTCATGACTGAAAAGTTGAGGAGGTCCTTTGTGATTGAATGTAATAAGGTTACTGAGGAAATTTCAAAAATCCTTGGTGAGGATTGGTGGAGTTTCATGTAATGGTGATGCCACACAAAATTGCTTCAAGATTTGTTTCAAATCTTATGGATGTACTTTGGTGTGTGGAAATGGTGAAATTTTTAGCAAGTACTTATTTACTACTACATTTTTTCTACTTTCATCTTTGCAACTAGCCCTAGAGAGTTATAATATCCTGCATGGTTCAAATTTATTTGGGGCTATCCTTTGTCACCACCACTTATTATCTGATAGGTGTCTCTCAACCTTGTTCTGTTCAATGGCTCATGGCCTAATTCATGACTATCCCCATGAATTTGATTGTCGATTACATATATTGAGGTTCTATTATTATAATTTAGTTTGTGACATAATCTAATCTCTTTATAACGTTGTGATATTTTTCATCCTCCATGCCCTCATACAACCTCATGAGGTTCCCTATTTCCCTCATCTAGAAAACATTTCCTCCTTAGTTGAAAGCTGCACCTAAATTTTCCTTTTGTAGATTCATGGAAACATGTGACCCTTGAATGGTTTCTTTATGGTGTTTTGATATATGGGTAGCAGGTTCTTTTGATCGATAATGGTTTAATTGTGGGGCTATTGTTTATCATCTGGATAAGCCCACAATTTTCCTCTTTGGCTTCATGCATTCTCAAATCAATTTATGCTCTATAGGTCATTCCTCTCCCAACCATGGCTTTTTTTCAGTTTTCCATAGATGGGTTTTGATGGCCATGGTTCTTAGGTTTTTCTTAACACTACTTTTGGAATTTTTACATCTATTTTTCTTTGTTCTTGTTTTTCTTTTGCCCTTAATGATCTTAGATATTTGGATGGTCATTACCCCATTATCAACAGTTCAACATCTTCTTCTTTTAGTTTTTTTTTTCAGTATCTTGGTGATCAGGCTCTCAATGGGAGAATTTTGTAATACATTTGTAGTGCATTTGGGAGAATTTTGTAAAGCATCTCCTTTTAGTTTTCTCTAGCTCTCTCTCAACTTCTGAGTACCTTTATATTGTAAACCTGAAGTGTACTTCCTTCTTACTTTTAATAAATTTTAGTGGCTTCACCACTTTTACTGAGAAAAATAATAATTCATAATATAAAATTTATTAAATATATTATCTATTTAAAATTTAGCTATTACAATTAGGTTTATATGATGGATAGTGTTACGATCATAGTTACGGTTATAGTTAGGGATAGGGTTAGGGTTACAATATGAGTTATGATTAGAGTTAGATCATGAAAATAACTAATTAAAAATTCTAAAACACTATAATTAACAAAACTTACTCTAAATCTAATTATATCCCTAAACCTAACCCTAACCCTAACCCTAACCTTAACAATAAATTATAAACCATTTTCCTAATCCTAGACCTATCTCTAACACCAAATATGATCATAACACTATCCATAACTATAAACTTAATTTCAATCACTAACTTTTAAATAAATAATATATTTATTAAATTTTATATTATGAATTATTATATTAAATAAATTCAATAAATAACATAAATATAATATATAATAAAAATAATTAAAAGTTAGATATTAAATATTAATGAACAATAATTAGAGATGGTATTATTTTTCCAAAGTCCATGAATGAGAGAGTCAACACTTTTGGATTAAACAATGTATGGTATTTTGAATAACCACACTAAATGGTTCATCATAGGAAGAGGATAATGAATAATATGATTGTAGAAATGACACTGGGAGAGAATAGGGAGGGAGGAGATTGGAAAATAAAGCAACAATGAAAATAAGTAAAAAAAAATTGATCAAAACATAATAGAGGAATGAATAATACAATAATATGATACAACACAAATAAATGGATCAAAAAAAGGTTAAAGGTTCAATGTTTCAAAAAATAAATAAATAAATTTAAGAGAATTATAAAGATGAATTGTATAAAAAATGATTGAGGAACAATTACCAAAATTATTAAAATAAATGAAGGAAGATATAAAGGAAGTCAAAGTTTCTAATATTACCCTAACAAAGTCCTATAATACATAAAATTTAGAGTAATATAATTTCTTTAAAGAAAAAACAAAAATATCAAGAACATTTTAATTTAAGTTACTCATATTAGTCTCTTCACAACTTTCCATGAAATTAGATCGAATTTCCTAAAGGTTGAAAATTTTCTCATTTGGAGCTATAGTTTTCGGACCATGATTTATAGACTTGAAACCAAATTTTTAGGTCCATTCAAAATCTAGACTCAAAATTGGGGTTTTGAGATGCATTCACAAAATTTACGATATAGATCAATTTTTTGAGACCCATTTGTATGCCAAAACCCAAAATTACGGGTTCTAGGTCCATTTATAATCCATACCTTCCCAAAATTAGATTTTAAGATTCATTTGATGTTTGGGTTCAAAATTGAGATTTTGAGGTTGATTCATAGTCTAGGTCTAAAATTGGGGTTTTGAAGTCCATTTATAGTTAGTGGGTCAAAAATTAATGTTTAGAGGTCCATTTGTAGTTTGCAGGGAAAAAATTAAGGTTTTAAAATAATCATCAACTATAAGGGAGAATGAGAATTTTGGCGTAGTTGTGCAGTTGTAAGGAAGAATGAGATTTTTGGCACAATTGCACAACTATAAGGGAGGATGGGAATTTTTGCACAATTATTTGACTTGGATGAATTTTTTTGATGAAGGAAAAGTGGTAGATTTTTGGGGTTTTAATGTAGTATTGTAGAGATTGTGGATGGATAAGACAACTCTACCAAAAGGGTCTAGGTGGATTGTTAGGGTTTTAGCAAAGTCACATAGTGGGATTGTAAGATCAAATTAAAGTATAATTTTACATCTAAGAGGAAAAAGAGCTTTTAGAGACCATGATTTTTTATTCAAGAAGCTATTGAGTCCATTTTTATAAAAGAGGATCATGTTTTGGTGATTGATTGACACATAATTGAGATCATTTTTTTATTATTGGGAGACAAATTGCACCATTTAAGGCCTCAAAACTATAATTTAATGATCTACTTTTGAGTTTTTTCATAAATATAGCCCTCATAATTACATTACATGCTATTGATTTAAATATCACTATTGAGACTCATTTAGATGCAAAGAAGGTAGATGGTTATTATTAAACCATTTTATATATTTCATACTTAAATTGATGGTTTAGACTTAAACTTGGAAAATTGACAATCAAGACAAATAATAAAAGAAGTATCAAATTCACACATGAACTTGTATAAAATCCAATAACAAAAATTATATATATATATGAAAAAAAGAACCAAATTTTAAAAGAATAGGGACTTGTTGAGGAGGTCACAACAAGAGGTATTCCCATTAATAAATATGAAAAATAAGTAAATAGGATCAACGTATAAAAATATGAAAATATACAAATAAATAAAATATATAAAAATATGTTTAAAGATACATAAATTACACAGAAAAATACTCATTATCTTTACTAAATTATTCGTCGCTTGCACAGGCATGCAAGAATCAGTGGATAGGGGTGCACCACAAATGGCTATTTAGTGGGAAAGAATTAGGAAACTTTTTTTGTGGAATGGAATGTGAACTGCAAAAAATTGATAATATTTACAATTATTTGATTGAGTCGAGAAACGGAAATCATGCTAATTACTAAATAGGAAGTAACATGAGGTTGGTTCATATCCCATTGGCTATGGGTGGGAAATTACAAACCTTTTCCACAAAGATGAGAAATTGGTATATGCATCTCCACATAGAAAACTACTAGTTGAAAATTGATTAATGAAAATGTAAAATAAAATCATAGGCCATGTTGAATGAACCTAATTAGTTACAATGTATCCATTAATTTTAATTTTAAGCAAGTAATCATTAATAACTTTTATTTTATTAATATGCAATATTTAATAATTTTGGTTACAATAGTTATTTATAATTGATTTACTTAATAATGTTAGGAATATAGTAAATTAATTCTCATCAAATACAATTTTTTAATAAATTTATTCTGTAAAAATGATAACTAAGAAATATAAATTAAATTTAAATTTTTAAATAATTTTTTTTCTAACAACAATAGTTTCACACCAAAATTTAAGGTATGAAATAATTTTATCTCTATTTTAGTTTTATATTTATTAGCCCTAGATGCACATGTATATTTTAGATTTTTTGTAGGTTATTCAATCAATTAATTCATTAATATTTAATTATGTTAAGATACATATGCATACAAATACAAGGAATTTTTTTTAAAGAGTTCTTACCAATGCCTTTAATTACTAATATTGCATTAAAAAGTATTGTTTAACAAAGGTAGTCAATAACTTTGGGTATCACATATTTTTGAAGAAAGAAAGATGTTTAATATTAGATACTTTTTATAATTACTATTTAGTGCATAATTTTGTAAATTAGAGTTTTAGTATGCATGTGTTTTTTGCGTTAGTAGTACTAAAATAAAATGGATACAAGTATAGGGATTAAAATGTAGTCAATTACAAGGAAATTGGAAATAAAAAATATCAATTTTTAATGAATTACTTCATAGTGCAATTGAAGACTCAGTGACACCATCTTTGATTAGAAACAAATAAATAGACCTCATGAAAAGAAGAGTGCAATGACACAACACATATTTTTTTGGATTGTTAGAATAAATGAATAAAATATATGCTTTGCTTTGAAGTGACATGACAAAAGTCTCAAGTGCTTGTTGAACTCAGGGAGCACTGAGAGGGGGGGTGAATCAATGTTCAACAAATTTGATTTCCAATTTTGATCTTAAGCCATTATCAACACATAAAAAGAAATAAAGATGCATGCACATAAACAAGATGATCAAGACACCATAACACCAATATTTTTACGTAGAAACCTTGTTAGGGGAAAAACCATAGTGGAGATTAATCCACAATTTATACTCTATTAAAAGTATGAACAAAAGAGAATGCACTTGCATTCAGGCACACCATCTATAGCTCAATGCTCAAAATAAGAAAGGCTCACTACCTTACAAAATGTTTGTGATTACAACAAAAATGAATTGAGAAGATAACACCTACAAATGTCTGAATTTAGTTCTGGTGAAGCACATAATTAAATAGATTCTGAGTCGTCTATCCAACTCGCACTTCTGCTCTACTCTGCTCTGTTCTCCTACACAAAAACCCTTCTGTTGCACAAGAAAAAATTCACTCAGTACACTCATACAACTGCTCTAAACTTTTTTGTACATACACACCTTCTTACCACTCCATATCTATCAAAAATGAATTATCAATCTCATATATATATATATATATATATATATATATATATATATATATATATATATATATATATATATATATATATTTTATCAAGGATTTTAATCACTTAAGTAGACTTCAACAAAACATCAAATATTCTCCAACAATCAACTCAAATCACAGGTTATATTTAATGTGCACCCATAAAGGTTAGGTAATACATAGCTGGGACCCAAAACAATTTTTTCATACTTGGAAACAATTAAAAAACTACTCCTTATACATCCACCACATGCTACATTCATTGAGTTAGCCATAATGAGAAAATAAACAAGAAAATCATTCTACTGAATCTCCTAACTTGTACACTGATTGTTGTAACACCACAACACTTACCAATAAGGTAACATACATGCTTAACAACCTTTCCTATGGATCCACAACACAAAATGATGATCCAGTGAAGCATATAGATTGACTAACTAATTGGATGCCCTATTCTTCATGCTTTTTGCAGGGAACACACTACATCTTCCACATTTTCTACCGGTATAAGTAGATCCTAATCTATGGACCAAGATAATGATTTTAGTTGCCATAAATGACGACATCAGAAGCCATAAACAATCTCCCCAAGCCATATGCCAAAAATCTCCCCCTTTGGCATTGATGGCAACACTTAGTGAAAAATGACTAAGTGTTAGAACCAAAACTTAAAATTCCAAAACACAATAGAACACTGCTCCCCCTTAGAATGTTAAGACATTTTTCACTGCTCTCCTCCCCTTTTGAAATCAATGAAAAAAATTTATTGCTTACTCTTGGGTAAGTGCACCAAGATGGTTCCCAAAAAGGGGGCTTAAGTGGCCACTTTTTTTATGAAATCAGGAAATAATGACCTTGGACGTGAAGTTGGGGATAGTTACACTCAAAATTTTGAGATGGAACACAAAAAAAGATCAAAGTGCTCTGAGTCTACTTTCTAAAATACTAATTTATTTTGAAAATGGTTGAGATTAAGGGGTTAAAAAGAGGGAAGTACACAAATTGGTGTTGTTTATGTCAAAAAAACATAATATAGCAACTCTTCTACGACCCTAGCATGGTGAACTTTTTTTTACTATTTTTAAAATCCCTATGATTAGAAGTTAGCTAATAGTATCTAGTTGATGCATGATTTTTTTGATAATTTTTTAATGAATATTTAATTTTTTACTAATTTTTTAAGTGGGAACTTCCTGAAAAGCTAAATTTTTGTTGTTCTCCACCTAAAAATTTTGGAAAATAATTGATTTTTTTTTCTTTTTTTAATTTTTGTTTGTAGAATGGAGTCTAGTTTCTAAAAATGTAATTTATTTGAAATTTTGATGAATGGTTAATTTATAACCAAAAAAACATCAAACACTACTTTTTGGCAAAAAAGAGATACAAACAAAATAAATTATGGATGAAAGGCTTAACATTGTCAGAAACTGAAAAAAATTACATCGTTGGATAGATAAGAGAGAACCTAACATTACCCATGTGTTTGATTTTGTCGATATTGAACCAGATGCAATCCTGATGGTGAGCACGGATCCGATTATGTAAAAAACTATATAATTTTCAAAAACACATCTTTGACCTCATTGGGAATGCCCTCCAAGCCTTTGGGTTGGTATTCCAAGGAAAATTCTTTCACTTTTTTCTTTTTTTTTAACGTGAAATAACGCAAGCACTTTTTAACGCACTCGCACTATGAGTTTTAAAAGTTTTTAAAAAAAAGTAGCCACAAAATTGCTACCCAACTTCATGCACCTACCCTCTGCCCTTTTTCCTTTTTGCAAAAAAATAAAATTATAGCTCTTTCTTTCCCCCTTTGCTAAGTAGAAATTTGAGAAATTGCTACTCAAATCAGAAAATGATTTTATACTTATCCTTTATCTCTGAAAGAAATTTATTTCAAGCATCTATTGCAATCCCAGTAATTATGATCAAACTGTTGTTTTCTGATGTCCAATTGATGATCTAAATGAGGGATTCAAGAATTGTAATCGCTTCTTCCAACTTCTCTCCTTTCTTCAAAATATCAATTTGTTGCTCCATTCTACATTCAGTTAGATCTTTCACTTTCTAGAAAGTTTCCATAAGAGTGTTTATGGTAGAGTGAACCTTTGCATGCTTAGTCTATAACTCATGAATCTTTTTCTCGACAACTCCATCCTAGTCCTGGAACATATTGTAATCCTGACCGATTTTGATCAACTCACTCTCAATTTGTTCTAGCTTGTCCTTGTATTTACCAGCCACATGTGGCCACCAAAGACAATAATTGTAGACCTTATTTGCTAAGTCAATGCATTTCCTTAACACATTCAATTTCTTTTTTAGTTTGGTGAGAGACAACCTAAAGTTCTCCTTCATATGTAAGATTAATTCTTCCTCTTTCCTGTCCAGAGGCATAGAGTCCATAGCCTCCCTGATATATTCAATCAATTCTTCTAGAAGTACACTCTACAAAATTTCCAATTCAATATTGTTGTGCACAAAGTATCTACCTAGAGTTTCCTCAATGAAGCCCTATTCATATGATGGGCCATTTAACCATATGTCAGCAATCTTTTGCGTTCCATCTTCCTCCTGCATAATCTACAATATTTTTGTTTTGAATAAAGCACCTTCTTCATCACTTTCTTTTGCTATGACCACATCCAGTTCAACTAATTTTGGTTCATCTCTTGGATTGTAATCATTAGAATCTTCATCTGGTATATCCACAATTACTTTCTCTTTTCATTTTTCTTCAATTCTTGGAGATTTGTGTACTAGAGGAATGCCATCTACAAACTCTAGAGCCCTTTTCTACTTCTTCTCCACCTTACTGAAAGAGGACCCAACTTCAACTACTTTTACAAGAAGAGAGATGCCAACTATTCCAAATTTTCCTAACAATTCCCTAAAGAAATTTTCATAAACTTGCTCACAGTTTTCCAGAGTATTGAAATGCTTATAAATTTACTTACAAATAGGTTCATTTTCTTTCCATACCACATTGTCATTCTGAGGTAAGAAATTCAGAAAATACATCATAATGCATATAACTAGGGTACCAAACCTGAAGGAATAATCTGTATCTTTCATCAATTGCACATTTTCCATCAATTGATTCTTCATCAATCCACATAGATCAAAGTCTTCATCTTCTATTATCATTTTGTATGAAATGTAAACTGTGCCTACCAGGGTTGTTCCTTCCTTGTTTCTGAATAAAATTTTATATGAAATTCCATGTGCAATGTACATCGTTATTGGATCTTTGATTGTTAAAATTAATAGAGCTCTTTGATCTCCTGTCACTCTAGTTAGGGTTTCGACTTGCTTATTCCGAATTGATTTCATTTGAGAACATCTCCAATATTACATAATCTGGTTATATTCCTAATCACTTCTCTTGAAATTTGATAGGGTTTTTCCAAATTAAGGATATCATCATCCAATTTTTTCAAGATAAACTTTACCACTTCCGCGTTGACGAAATAGGGAAACTCATTCCAAATACATCCAAATTCTTATGTTTCGCACCTTCAAGCCACTTTAATTCACTGGCTAGCAACAAATTTCATATATCCCTGATCTTCCTACTACTATATTCATCCAAAGTCACTATTCCTTTGATTTGCTTCATTTTACTCTCTGTACTGAACAAGGTTTTCTACCAAGCACAAAATTTTGAATTTCTATGAGCAACTGAAGTACCTGAAGAATTCATCACCAAAATTGTTGTACTCCTATGAGATTTCGCTACAAAGGCTCTTCTTCTATTTTCCTACAATGCAAGGTGACAAATGAGGGTTCCAAATACCCTTTTATGACTTCGCACACCTAACCTTTTTAGTTGCATTAAATACTTTTCCCTAGGAGTTCCAATAACTCTATTTTCTCAGACAGCAAAATAAAAATATTTGTGGACCTTCTGATTCACATGTTCCTACATAAATGATCACTGATACCTTTTCAAACTCTTACCACAACCACTGACAATTTTCTCTATCTTGGTGCCAGCTACCAACATGGGGCCAAAGGATATTACTTGAAATACTCCCCCTATGCCAATGGCCTGAGCTCAATTTATGGAGGAATTTCCAGAGGGATTTCTAAAGGCAATTCTAGTACGGGTTTATTTCCTTCATCAGATCCACTCTTACTTATGTTTTCTTCATCTAATCTCTTATTTCTTCCATAGTAACTTTTCCCTTTCCTTTTTCACTTTTTGTGAATTTATTTCTTGATATACTGGACCTCTTTTATCCCTGTTCTATTTCTTGTAGAATCTTGCAATGTGACCAAATTGATTGCAACTATAACACACCAGATTTCTCTGTCTAGACCACTCATTCCAATTATTTCCTCTTGATCTACATTGATTAAAAACATGCCCAAATCTTCCACAAGTATAACATTTAACATTTCTTAAATTGATAGACATACTTTTGCATTCAATAGACTTGTGACCTAACTTTTTGCAATTAAAACACTGACCAAAAAATGATAGACTGTTTGAATTTATTTTACTTCTACACCAATATGATAGACCTTTTTTTTACCCAAAATTCATGAAACGAAAAGGGTTTTTAAAGGAGATTCTCAGGTTTCCACCAATATAAATTATGCTTTACTTTGAATTTAATAAGTAATTATTATTCATTTTCTATTCAAATTATGACTAAAGTCTTAATTGATAGAATGATTAAAAAACATCTATAGCTTTCAAATGATATCACATTTTTGAATCCAAAACATGTGTCACATTCTATGCTTTGCATACTATAGGATTAAAAAAAGAAAATTTGAATTTCATGAAGTTTTGACCAAGTTAAGGTGGTTAGACATATGAATTTTTTATATTTTTTAAAAGTTGTAATAAAAAATTCATAACTAACTATTTAATTAGAAAAAAATTACAAAAAAATATGTATCACATCGGGACATGAGTCCTCTACTTATATCTAAAATATTATAAAAAATTATTATCATTTTATTGTGGTTAGGGTGGTCAAATAGACACCTACTCATTTTTTCCCTGAAATTTAAGTGCTATTGCATTGAAATTTCAATTTTTCACCAAATAGATTTCTTTTTTTTAAAAACAAACCTAGTAGTTTAGAAACTACATTCAATTTTCTATTGATTCTATTGTTACATATTTTTAAAATAATATGGATAACTTATTCAAATTTTTACGTCAAGTTGCCTAAGTCTTTTTTTTTAAAAAAAATTGCCACTTAAGGGCCTATTTTTTCATGATGATCCTGCGCATACCCATCTTCCAAGTTTTTATTTTCTTTCTACTTTAGTTGATCACAAAGCTACTTCCTCTTTTATCTTGACTCATTGATTTTATCCTTTCTTGATTGAATGAATTTCTCAACATCCACAAGATTTTCTCTTAATTCCATGACTTATTCTTTAGACTAATCTAGATCATCAAGTGCCACCATAAGCTATTGTTGAAGACCAGAGTCCATCATATTCCAAGATCTACCTCAGGTTATTAAACTTCTACAAAGGAACTATCCTATGATACCAATTTTTGGACTCAGGGAACACTGAGAGAGGGGGTGAATCAGTGTTCAACAAATTTGACTTCCAATTCAGATCTTAAACCATTATCAACTCATAAATAGAAATAAAGATGCATGCACATAAACAAGATGATCAAGACACCATAACACCAATTTTTTTTATGTGGAAACCCTATTATGGGAAAAACCATGGTGGAGATTAATCCATAATTTATGCTCTGTTAAAAGTATGAACAAAAGAGACTGTACTTGCATTTAGGCACACCGCCTAGAGATCAGTGCTCAAAATAAGAAAGGCTCACTTCCTTACAAAATATTTGTGATTACAAAAAAAATAAATGAGAAGATAGAATCTACAAATGCCTATATTTAGTTCTAGTGAAGCACATAAAAAAAAATTCTTAGTCTTCTATCCAACTCTCACTTCTTCTCTACTCCGCTCTATTCTCCTACACAAAAACCCTTCTATTGCACAAGAAAAAATTCACTCAGTATACTCATAAAACTACTCTAAAAATTTTTGTACATACAAACCTTCTTACCACTCCATATCTATCAAAAATGAATTACCGATCTCATATATATATCCACTATCAAGGATTTTAATCACTTAAGTCGACTTCAAGAAAACATGAAATATTGTCCAATAGTTAGCTCAAATCACAAGTTATAATGTGTACCCATAAAGGTTAGCTAATACATAGCTGGGACCCACAAGAATTTTCTTAAACTTGGAAACAATTAAACAACTACTCCTTATACATTCGCGACACACTACATTCATTGAGTCAACCATAATGAGAAAATAAACAAGAAAATAATTCTACTAAATCTCCTAACTCGTACACCAATTGATGCAACACCACAACACTTACCAATAAGGTAATATACATGCTTAAGAACCTTTTCTAGGGATCCAAAACACAAAATAATGATCTAGTGAAGCATACAGATCGACTAACTAACTAGATACCCTGTTCTTCATGATTTCTACCGGTAACACACTGTCTTCTACATTTTCTACTAGTATAAGTAGATCCTAATTTGGGGACTGAGATAATGACTTTTGTTACCATCAATGATAACATTAGAATCCATAAAAAATATCTCCAATCAATATGTTAGCAGTGCTTCCTTACCACTTGCTATGACATAATACACATTTTATAAACTATGTTTTTCGAAGCCAAGTGTATGTAAGAATTTTTGTACACATGTATCTATGTAAGAAAAAATATATGGTGTTAAAATCCAAAACAAAAAACCTATGCTCGTTATCCACCCTACCATATTGGCATCATGGAGCCTCAGGGACTCTAGCCAAACCCCTAAGGAAAAAAAAACATTGTGATTTTAGGATGCTTTTGTATGCTTTAGCCTAGTACTTGAAAATAGAAGAGAGGGGTATGTTAGTGGACAAGCAAGCAAGATTAGGAAGAAACCATAAAACATTAGTAAGTATATGGGTAAAATCAATATAAATAGTCTGAAACTAGAAATAATCAATAATATTTACAATTGGTTCATTGAATCTATTTATTGATAATGGAAAAGTTATGTACTTACATATATTGTTGATAGTGTTTAACAAGCACGAGCAACATTGGATTGAGCTATTGGAGCATTAAACAATTTGAAATAGAAAATTTAGAGTGCACTATTTTTTTTGGATGCCTATTGTATCTATGCAACATTATAAAGGAAATCATATAGATCTACAATAAAAGAAGTTAGACATATACATATGCATATGCATATGCATATACATACATATACAAACATATACATATACATATATATACATATACATACATATACATATATGCACATATACATACATGTACATATATTATTTTTGGTTGAATTCTCATTGGAGGGTTTTAACATAGATGTGCTCTGAAATGTGCAAGAAAATATATTGATTAAGCTACATTATTGAAAGAGCCATTGTGGTCTTCGGTCTAGGGAATACTATAGTAAAAAAATTCACCTTTAGCTTGGCTCTCATTTTGTACATGACTACATTTTTTTCCTTTCTAGCTATTGGTTGTTATATACGCCCATGTTTCACAAACATATTTTTGTATGCACATCTTAGGCATGGAATGAAAATAAAGTCATTTTGCATGGGTATTTTGCATAGATGAATAATTTATTGTTCATGTCTTCTTCTTATATGTTTCTATCTTTGGTGTTACACCCATTTTGTAGATTTTAAAGAGATTATCGCTCTATTTTGGATGGACAAATTGCAGTTAAAACAAGAGATTGTTGTAATTTTTTTTCCCTTGGTTTATTGTTTTAGTTATCTTTGTTCATCTTTATGCACCTTTTTAGTCATTATACAATCTTTATAGTGTACAAAATGAAGCTTTGTGGATGGATCTCTTGTTGAAATAGTTGAGAAAAAAGTAATATCATGAAACATATCAATAAAAGATTTGAGCTATGTTTTTGGTAATAAATATTGAAGACAAATAGAGAAATTGTATAAGAGGTGTTAGAGTGACTAATTTATTGTTCATATCTTTTGCTCTCTAATTATTATTCCTTGTTGTATTTTTGTATCTTTGACGTTATACCCATTTTGGATACTTCAAAAAGATTATGCCTCTGTATGGATGGAGAAATTATAGTTAAATATTCTTTCTTTTGTCAAAAAATATGTTCAATGTTAGTAAATTTTTTTCCCTTCGTTTATTTTGTGTAGTTATCTTTGTGCACCTTTGGTGTTATAACCATTAACATAGGAGCAATTGCAGATTAACATAGGATTAATTGCATATATATATATATATGTGTGTGTGTGTGTGTGTGTGTGTGTGTGTGTGTGGAGGGTTATTATGAAAGCATAAACATTTTGGAGATAAAAATAGTTTAGTGGCTATTAAGTGTTATTCTAATAACTCTTTTACAATTTCTCTATTCACCTATAATATTTAGTTGCAAATAATGTACCTTGGATTTTTAATTAATTCTAAGGCATTATACCCATTTTCTACAAGGTATTGGATCTCATTGGCTTTACCACTTCTATTTAATGTGGGTTGACTACCAAAGAACATAGTTTGAATTTTCAATTGACAACTCAACTCTTACATAGATTGGTTATCTTGTATTAATATGTTTAATATGGGTTTTTGATCATGTGCTATTTACCTATGATTCTTTAAGTGTTTTTCTAATAGTTCTTTTACAATTCCTCTATTTTGTCTAGAATATTCAGTGTAAAATAATGTAGCTTGAATTTTGAATTGAGGAGCTGACAGTTACATAGATTGCTTTTGTTGTATCAATATCCACTTTCCCATAACAAACTATTCATTATTGTAGGTCACTTGTTCTATTCTCCATGGTGTTAAGGTCTATTTAATGTGGGTTTATGACCATCTATGCTTTTCCTATGATTATTAAGTGTCCTTCCACTTATATAACATGTATTAGAATGACACTTATCTAGTACTAAATATTATAGAGAAAATCCACATTAAATAAAATTTTAAAATATGCAGCATAGAAGAGGCAAACTATGACAATGAACAATTTGTTATGGGGATCTAGAAAGAAGAGTACCATGATGAACAGTTTGTCATGGGGAACTTCAAACAAATGAGGAGAAATAAATATCATGGAACATATTGATAGAACACATATAACATGTTCCATCCAAACAAAATAACCATGACAATTAGCAATTTGTTATAAGGAGCTTGAAATAGATGAGGGAAAAAGAGTATCATGAAACATATTGGTACGAGAAAAGAAGTCTATGTAACAATTGCAAGATGTATTAGAATAACACTTTAGAATCACACATAAATTGGATATCAACAGGATCCATTTACCTTTTTTCAATTTTTTTGGCCTGTGTATGCTTTTATAGCTCTCTTAAACTTGTATTTAATGTGGGTTTTTTTACCATCTGTATTTTACCTATGATTCTCAAGTGTTTTTGTAACAACTATTTTAGAATCTATCAAATGGAAGATCATCTAAAACAGATTTTAAATAGAATTTTAACATATGGAGAGTAAAATTTGTAAAGCATATATATGGAGACTTTCTTATTCATAGCTTCTATTGTACAAAACTCATATAGCACCAAGGATGAACAAAGATAACAACGAACAATAGCTAGAGGCCAAGGAGCATACATAGGCTAGAAAAATAGAAACCAATCAAAAGGTACATGTCAATCTTATGTTTGATGCAAAATAGAACAAGTAAAATACGACAATAAAGACCTTGTTATAGGAAGCTTCAAAGAGATGAGAGAAAGAGAATATCAAGAAACATATTAATAAAAAACAAGCAATCTATCTAATATTTTGTATTTACCTATTAGCTATTTTTTTGAAATTTCCACCGAGGTTTCCATCAGAGCAGCCATTGTTAGAATTTCTTGGCTCATCTAGATTTTTTTTTATTAGCTGAAATGGAAACTACATGAAAATGGAAAAATGTAATGTGTATAATAGACTATATTTATTGTATTCAAGTGCATGTAAAAATATATGCATGAATTTATATATATAGAAAAAAATATATGGAGTTTATCTAGCCATGGAGGAAGAAAAGGGTTGTATGTATAACTCAGGAAAATATAAATCTATAAAACAAAACTTGTTTATGCTTATAGCTATGGTCGTCTTTCAGGTACCAATTGTTCGACACATGGGCTTCATGTCTCATTCTTCATCTATGTTTGCATTGATCCCAACATAATATTACTACAAAGAAACATTTTACTTGAATATATTAAAATATATGTCTCTGGTTAGATGTATATGGAACAGAAATAAGAATTGCAAAATGACTTACATCAACAATAGAAGTCGAAACACTATAAATTGTAGATCGAAACAGTTGGGAAGCTCTCCAATCTAGTATCTAATGGAGGTGGCTGGCAGCTTTGTTTAGTAGCTTGCTATGAAACCAACACCACAGTGCATCATTTCACAATGGAAGCAAATAAATAGACATCCTCATATTAGAACAATGAATATTACATGTACTCTCTTCCATGGCATCCCACAACAATGCCAAAATTTATCAACCCTCATGGGAGCAAAAACCTACCATTCTATTTCCATTGAACAAGGCAACTAGTTCCATGACTGCCAAACCACATGATCAAAAAAATCCATCATCATTTTAAACAAGCCCAAGAAACCCGTCACAAATAGAATGGATTTTTATCATATGTGAGAAAAAAAAAGCAATGTAGACAAAAATATATATTTTTGAATGCAATATACAAGAAGAGTGAAATAGTGAAATGATGAAAAAGAGAATTTTGTAGATAAAAATTTGCAGCTATATGAATCAAATAAAGCTAATAGAAGAATCTATGGAAGCAAAGCATGAACCACAAATGCCAAAACTCAGGGTATATAGGTAGAGAAAATAGAAAACACATGGTTACAAAATTTTAAACTTATTAGTCAATTGGAACACATTTTTTTTTTAGAATGTTTCTAGAGTATGTGCATATATAGTTTAATATAATGGAATGTTCAAAACATGTTATTGACTTATAGAACTTCTGGGATCTACTTATTTTTGGTTGCAATATCTATGCATCTTTGACACTTAAAGTTGTTGTTATCTTCATATGTATCAATTTTTAATAGCTCCAACTATATATTTAGAGTACTACATGTTAAAATCAGTTGAAAGTGAATTTTAGGTATGCTGATAAAGAATTGACTTCATGAAATTTAAAAAAACTTGGAAAAACATGGATAGGTGGAATATACAAAAGAGTGTATTCTTTTGAATGCCATATATAAAAACTATGACACAACAAAATGTTGAAATGAGAAGTCAACACATTAATATTTATGGGTGCATATTTTCATACTAAATTTAACAAAAACTATATTGCTAAAGGTACATAAGATAGTAAACAAGAAGAAAATTATCTTTAATGTGTAAAGCTAAAGAGGATGCAAAGCATTGAATAAATGGGGGAAATTTAATGTGGTAGTCAAACACATAGTATATAGGAACATAAAATAGGAAACAAAGCATAGGTGCATAATTTAAAACCAATCAATGAAATGCAACAAAATATTGTTGTAAAAGTATGTGGGATAGTTGAATATATACTCTAAAACAATGGGATGATCAAACATTTCACTACCTTGTACAGGTTTTGTCATCTGCTTATTGTTGCCTAGTATCTTTGTCCATCTCTGACATTATACCCATTTTGCACAGATTATTACATGTATGGTTTAGTAAAATTTAACTTAGAAATCCTCGAAAAGAGGATGGTATATAGTATGGACCAAATGTAAGAATAATCATTTCAAAGCCTCTTTTATAAGTTGAAGTACAAACTGGGGGTAGAAGCATTTGGTAGAGGTTGGAGTTGTTCCAAACGCGCCTCTTCATTGCAACGTCGAGCAATGTATTTTTGTAGCTAATTTTGGAGTATCTCTCAAATGAGAATGTCAAATCAATGTAGAGTCTTTCAATTGATTTAACATGAGAGATAGTTGTAAAAGTCATCCCTTGCCTCTCTTTGTCACATATGTTTATCGTTGCTCTATCTAATGTTAAGCCTTGTGCTTGATGTATTGTGATTCCCCATGCCATGGTGAGTGAAATTTGTGTTTGACTACCCTGAGTTATAGTTGGGATGGGGATCCCTCTTGGGTTTTTTGGGTCCCATGGTGGACCAATGTAATTTTGGAAGTGAACAACAGCATAGTCAGGTGGATCTAGGGTTTACAATGTGCATTGTATGCAATAGTTGTAACAAGACCAAGGGATCCATTGAATAGGTTACCTTGAATCCACAAATTTTTTGTTAGAATCACCTATTCACCAACACAAAGTAGCAGTTCTGGGAGAAGTTTGTCATCATCTCCATGATCAAATGTTTTTTGTTGTTCTACTTGAGCAATGCTAATGGCTATGGGAAAGTTTAATTGTTTGATCATTCTTTTGTTATGGAATACGACTAAGTCATTTGTGGAAAACAAATGTGTAGCAACATCAAATTGTTCTCTTTTTGTGGCTAAGAGCATTTCATTTGTTTGTTTCATAATCTCTTCCTAGACATCGTGGAGATCCTCACCATTTCTTATATGGAGAAGGATTGCCTAAAAATTTTGTGGGAAAGGGCTATCTCCTTTTTGGAAAAAATAGTGTCCAATGTGACTAAGACTGTGAAAGTATGCCATAAGGCTACAACCAATGAGCGTGAAGCATAAATAGGGGTATCCATGACAAGTGTCAACTAGGCAAGATTACCAACAAGGATGATAGAAACACTCCCGAATGGCTCCCTCTAGTCATCAGGGAATGCTTGGTGCAATCAGCTATCTATTTTAAGCAACAAATTTGGGCCTAGAAAACTCATTCCATCTATCAAAATGTATTGAATATATTTAAATTGTTATTGGAATATTTTCAATGGCTAACCTTGCAAAGGATTCATATCCTTTATGGGAATATGGAGGGTTGTATGGATTGTGGAGGTGCATATGTTGTACACAACATCTGTGGGGGTTGTTGGCTCTTTTAAATACTAATGAGATCTTCAAGGAATCCTATGGATTTTCAAATTCCAATAGTAAGCAACCTTAAAGAGGCTAGGCCAATGAATGAGAGAAAGAAATTTTGATTTCCTCCTACACTTTGGGCTCTACAAAACTCGAGAGGGTGATCCCACAATGTATTTATAACACTCTTTCACAATATTTCCACATACATTGCATATTATGTAGAGATATTCTCATTTATTGTTGAATAGATGAAATCCTTCAAGAAATTGGCATTTCCTTAAGAGAATTCAAACATCTACAACTGAGAGTATCAAATAGTATCAAACTATAGAAAAGGTAGATGAATTGAATGTATGTTTATGAATGATTGTTCTCAAATCAAACACCAAAAATGTAGGAAGTACATTCAACACCTCAAGATCAGTGTTATATCTCAGGGCATGGAGTCAAAACAAAGTAAACTGAAGTACAAGGAAGATTTAATCTTGAACATCCATAATCTTTGCAATTGCCTTACAATTTATAGATTAACACCCAAAATCCTATGACTGCTTACCAAATCCAAATGACACAAGCATGAATCAATGACTTAAGTAAAGCATTTAACTCATCCATTAGATCAAAGCGACAATTAAACCATATGTTAGAGTGAGATACTAAGATAATTAATGAACAGATCATTGATCCAAATCCATTAGTAAATCATGCACAATGTCAAAATGGAGAAACAATAGGCTTGAGAGATTGGAATTTATATTTAGGTATTCTAAGAAGCCATATAATTGACAAAATTTACTCATCTAACCCCAAAGCCTAAGCTATAGACTCATAATATATTTCTATTTTTTCACTATGTATTTTCTAGATCTAGAATTTGAAAAATGACCCCCAGCACAATAGCCCTGAATTTCCTTTCATACATTAAGGAGAAAACAAGCTTCAAGATATTGGAAAATTATATTTCATTTCCCCTCATTTCAAAACAAATTTTAGTTGCATTTCATCCACAGGTAGTTAAATTTGCACCTCCATTTGCAACAAAATATTTTCCATGAAGTTGTTCTGCCTATTTTCTAGGAAAAAAACTCCATCTATTAAAATAGTTACCCAGCCTCTCATTTTCCTGTGCACTATCACATTGTTACCTATAGAATGTTTTTACTCTTCAACTTTCCCCTTTTATTTTATCTTAAAAATTTTCCTTTTTCATAGTGAAGACATTTTAAAATATTTCACTTTGGGCCTCAATGAAAATATTTTCCCAAAAAAGTTTCATTTATCCTCTTCATTGACTGTAGAAAAATCACTTCTGAGTGAAATATTATATTCGCATTTTATAAGGGAGGGCCCTCAAACATACTTTCCACCATATATTTATCTTTTAATAATGTTTTCATTTCAAATCTTTCACCGAGCTGATAAAAATTCACTTGTGCCCTTTATATTTTCACTTCATGTTTAAAAGCTTACCTTCAACAGTGAAAATAAAACCACCCATTTATATTTCACCTTTTATTTTTAAAAGACTTTTATTTTAAAACCATTGGGGCTCTTTTAAAACCATACCCATTTATTCCTTTGAGAGGCCCACCAAACATTTCTCCCAACATCTCTCACCTCTCATGCATTGTGTAATGAAGTGAAAAAATGGGAGACCAACCCACGATGGGTGATGAACACCATTTCTCATTGCCAGTTGAATGGGAAAATGGGAGGAGGGCCTAGTGATGAGCGATAAGATGCCCTAATTTCTCCTCTAGAAACTTCATACTTAGTTTGCACTAAATCCGCTTTGCATCCCACAACTTTTCTATCAATCATGGCGTCCAAGCATTCACAACATATGCCTTTACTTTATGTGCTTTGGTAGATCTCCCTATTTTACTTCAGGTCACACCCTTCATTTTTTATTCATCCAACATGCCTTGGCTTCCTTCGTACCATCAAATGGATCAACCACCAATAAAAATACTCTGTGTAGTAGCCTCATGGTGTTGTGTAAGGGTTTCTTTGGAGACCACATTTGTTTGAGGCACAATGGCCCTAACTAGTTCCCATGCCTTGTGTATGATCCCACACACTACATACATGTTTTGATCTTGCAAGCAGTGGTCTAGGTTTACAGAGTTTGACCCCTTTCAACCAATCCAATTTGGATATATCCTACAACCATGGCATTCTTTAGAATTTCATATGCCTATTCAAAAAACCTATGCTAAACGTTCAAAGAATTTGCTTGGAAGTTTCTAATATTTTTCAACAAATTCATTTTTTTAATATGTTGTTGGGTATGACATTCATTGAATGTTTTTTTATCTCATAAAAAATCACACACCTTGACTATGCTTCCACATTTACATTCAAATTGATCCTATTTGAAAAGTGTGTGACAATCCTCCATGCCTAGTATGATGGTTTTTTTTCTCTTACCATGGGAATTTCCTTAGTCTAGCATCTATGCCCTTCAATACAGGCTTTAAAATTTCTATTGGCCTTGCCATGCATTGGAAACTTCTTTGTCATGGCACAAACAGTAGAGGGATTCCAACTCTAAAGTGAAAATTTGATAAAAAAAAACCTAGCACTAGATTTAGCTCTTTTTGTAGGTTTGATGGCGCCTAATCTGTGAAGTTTCCTTTTTCAAATATTATAATGGTTGCCCCATTCATAACTTGAGACTTTCATTCTCTTTCATTATTTTATTTCCTTGTATTTCTATTCACCTAGCAAAAAAATATGGGATGGTCTCAGTCTTCAAATGGGGACTCAATCCTAAGAAACCTCTGCATATGATTCACATTATGCAACTGTGATTATCAAAAATCTAGTGCCCCTTTCCATTACCATGACTTGGTGTTGTTTCCGAAGTAGACTATTGAAAAGCTTGATTTTCACTTTTACTATTAACCATATATAATGCTTCCTAAAAAATTGTTGTTTTCCCTTTCAAGCCTTTGCCACATAAGATGCATAAAATAGGGCTTTATGTTTACATGAGTAGAAAGTGCTTTGATGGCCTCATTTTTGTCATGTATAATTTTATACATGTTTCTACAAAGTGCTTCACCTACACAATGTCTCTCCATTTGCATACACATGTTGGATCCATTTAACACATCATAATTCAAAACCTTATTTGAATTATGATGTTCAATGATAGCTGCAAATACATTTTCCTCATCACATTCAATGTTTAAACCTTCATTAGCAACCTTTTAAATTCACAACTATGCAAGGCATGTTGGGTCTCCATGTGGGCCTGACTAAAAGAAATTTGTATTGAAACAAATTTCACCCTGAAGTTGATCTGAGACAACTTATGAATGCTTCTAAAATGAAATAATAAACTGGGTTGTTATTAAGATATGCTTTCAGGCACTTTTGAATAGTGAGCAAAAATGACCAGGTGGGCTATGGAATTGCCCTTGAAAATCAATTGAACAATCTCCTAGAGCCATGAAAACTTGTAGGCATGTAGACATTTGACTTGAGAATGGAGTGAAAAAGATAATTTGGAAAAAAAATCATGAGGTGAAAGATATTAACTATCAAAGTTGTTGAGTCAGACTTTTCTACAAATGTAGTTCATAACCAATTAAAACTCACCAAATCACCTTCTTGAAAAAATATCAAATCAACTCTAGGTGAGCTACCACTAGACACAGTAGATCATTTTGGTACACTAAGCACGTGTTCAAAGAGGGGTTGGATTGAATCACCAATCTTCACAAGATATCAAGGGTCAAAGTTGACCTCCTTGAAAGGTTTCAAAAAATGTTGGTGCAAAACTCAACACAATGCATTTGGTTTTGGCCTGGTAAAAATATCAAATCAAATCATGAAGCTCTAAAATATAACATGGGATCACATGAATGTATGGAAAATGGAGATCAAAAAAAAATTTGACTTGAAAATCAACCAGTTGCAAGATATTCACTTGAACAGGAGGCCACTTTACAAAATTAGAAGTTTGCAAATAGCAAAATAATGCCAAAACTCTCCAACTTCACTTTTCAAAATCCTATCAAAACTTATTGTGGAAAGCTAAAAATTAACATGTGTGTTCACATATGTCACATGCATGAGTTCACTAATGGGTTTTGCACGATAATCAATAGGCTTCGAAATATGACCCTCTAAAGTGGATCACTTGGGCAGATTTGTTAGGTGCACTTATAAGTGTGAAAAGGATTTTTTTTTGAAATGGGCACTTCAAATTTGAAAAATTGGACAGTCCCAATAAAGGAAAATGTGAGAAACAAGCTATTGGATCTAGTAGTAGACATGTTTATTTGTTGTCTAATACAATTTATCAAAAAAGATTTGCCAATGCCAACTGTCCCTTGAATGATCATGCAGAGAGGGCCTTTAGGGGAAGGTTGCATGCAATGGGACTAGATGATTTGAAGAGCCAATTGTTTTTTTGGTGAAATATGGTGGGATGATGTATTTATAGGAAAAAATTTCTATTGTAGCTTGCTCATGTTGTGTCGTAGCTGATGGGATGAACTACAAAGCAATATTATGACGTTGTTTAGGCACATGGTTTGTATTCCATGAATGGTTCATATCAAAGTCCCGCCTACCCAATAGCTAGAGATAATTTATACTAAAGTTAGTAGTTGCACCAAGCCAAAAGAAAACTTCCCATTTATATTCATCCATAGAAGGTCGATGGTTCAAATCATTAGTATCACTGCCATGTTCTTCTTCAATCATGGATGCAACTAGAAGTCTATTAACATGCCAAGGATGATAACCAACTATTTTTAAAACTATCCAATTTTGTATGATCTCTTGTTTGGAAAGACCTATATCTGTCAGTATGTTTCGAAATAGTTTGTATAACATAAGTTTATTCCAACAAAATGTCTCAAATATTTCTGAATCTTCAATCGGAATAGTCTTGAACAATGGGTACAAAAGGCCAATTACAAACTGGTGTCTTGGTTTCCATTTCTCCTTTTTGCATTGCTCTAAATGTGTATATAAGTGGACCGATTCAATTATGGATACACCACCTAGCTCTTGAGGCCTTTGCATATAGCAATGAATATAATTTGTTGGTGGGTATTTATCAACATCATCTTTATTTATACAAAACCATGCTTTTTGGCAACATGCAAACAAACATATTGTTTGCTTGAAGTGAGAAGAGGAAATTTCTATAACATATGACACATCTCCTATGAAAAGATGTCACACTCCACAAGAGTATTCATCATGAATTTTTGATATGCAAGCAGTGCTCTATCCTCAACTATATTTGTATTTGCAATTCTTTTCAATGTATCAAGATAATTTTCTAATTTCTTCACAGATTTAGCTGCATATTTAGAAATATAATTTAAAATGATTTTCCTAGAAAAAACTAGCTAGCAATCAACATTATCACACCAAATTGCAAGCATGGGTGGGCTATGAATATTTAGTTGATCATCATTTCTTGCTGGCTTGTAGGATTTGTTAGACTCAACATCAGATGTTAATGTAGAGGTAAGTTGTTGTTTCCAAGGTGCTTTATACCAACATTGTAATTGCTCTCCTTTTTTCCTTAAACAAGTATATTCAAAGCATTTAGTGTTCCTTTGAACTGTATTTAGCAAATCTTCATAATCTATGATTGGATCACTGGAAAGAATCTGGCTTGTGGAAAGCAAGTAAGGATTTTCTTTAGAACAATGATACATTCTGAGGAATCTCTATGCAGGGCAACATTTCAAGCTGAAACATATCTATCAAAAAAATGTCTTTCCATGGTAACATCATGGTGATTGGACTAATCAAGAGTTTCCATGTTGGGGGCTTCTAGAAGCCATAAAAAATCATGCACATGTGTAGAGCCACGATGTTGGCATTCATATCTATACCAATAATCTTATACATGAAAAAGCTTTTTAATCACCTCTTCATGGAAATTTAAGAATCTATGATGCATATATAAAAATATTATATGTGAATTTTGAACAACATTATCTATTAGTGTGTTTTTTGAAGGATCTATCGCCAAAGAAGCCACATAAGAGAACATTTTGTAGATCAACCCATTTTGTTTTTGCACAGCTCAAAGTGAAAAAAAGGGTAGGTATACCAAGTTGTTCAATCATTGTAGATAACTAGGCTCGATAAGACTTCCAAAAAGAACGGGTCTCGTGCAACAATGCACCAAAATGCATCAACTGCTTAACTATCTAGACATCAAGAGTAGCTTGAAGAAATTCACACAACGTAGATAACAACTTGGGAATTTTGTCTTCCAGATCTACTCTAACAAAGACATAAACAATTTGTTAGCCACAATGTCTCATTATTAAGTTGTAGAGGAAATACCTAAACCTAACATGTTTTCCAAATTTGTGGTCAAAATATTTCACTAAGTGGAGTGCATATTCTTGCAAGTGAATTTGAACATTCCTCTGTTGGAGGGGAAGTACTCCTCCAGTGGAAAACAATGTTGGAAAGGTCATTGTAAATAAACCTTTACTGTTGTATTCATTAATAGGAGAAGGGTTAATTTTAGGCCAACACAAAATATTCTACTCTTTTTTTCTCAATTTGTAATACCTGCTTGATTTCTTGGAGCTCTCGTCTAGCATTTGACAAAGGATAAATGATGAAAATTTTGAAGAGCCATTTTCATCTTGAGCAACATTTGTTGAGCTAGGTGATGGCATTAGGTCTTCATCAGAAAATTGCTCTATTGTATGTGAGAAATTGGAGACATCAACAACAACATCAGGTAACATATTAAGAGCCTCAACATCAATATCAACATCATTGTAGTATTTTTCATATTGAATTTTATATTTCAATCCATTCATGAATGATGTTTATTAACATAGAAATTGTAATTACCACCTTCAATGGTGGTTTTTCATATGATCACAACCTCAAGGTCTTGCAAGTGGCATGGTAAAAGTTTTGCTATGCTCGAGATATCTTGAGGAAATCTTATCGTGTGACCACTGTATTTAAATTGACCTCCTCTAACATGGGGCCACTTGTAAAATTAGAGCCACCCTAGCAATAAGCAATTCTTCAACCTGTGTTAATTTTTTTAGCAACAATGGTTGTGGGCCTCGATCCATGCCATTTGCAAAGCTAAAGTAGTGGGTGTCATTTTTAGAATAGAATATTACACATATCATTGTTGACCCCGACATACGAGTGCACATCCCTATGTATCTTTCTCTAAATATCTAACAAATAGAAAGGTTCGAAAGTGCATCTATGTGATGTTGGAACTGGTTTACAATAGAAAAGTAGAAATCATTGAATATTTCTTTTAGGTGTTGTTGTTGTGTTGATGCAGCAGGGGGATTATTCTGAGATTGTATGTAAGGGGCAACATTTACCATTAGCAATGGGAATTGCAAGGGAAGATTGTTAGCACATATACCTACAATTGTGCATGATGCAGTTAGCCTTTGTTCCATGTATTTTGTATGACACTTCACACAAATTTCCTCTCTATGTTGGCTATATTACAAATGGTTTCGTTATTGTTTATTAGTGCAGACACCTAAAAATGACCTAGGCCTGCGAGCTCTATTTTATCACTTTTCTTCCTAGCATAATTATGACACTTTAAATATGTGTCTAACCCATCTTCAACTATTAATTAAATAATTCACAATTATTGAATTAATTCAGGGTCTTCTATTCTTCCTGTTTATTAAATAAATAAATCATATTTATTTAATGCGTCACTAATTGTCTAAAGTCAACTTGTAATTAAATAAAGTTCTCTATTTATTTAATTGATCTATGTCATTAATGTCCTCCTGATTATCAAATAAATTTATTTTAATAAATTTATTTAATGTCACTAATTCCTAAATCCTCTCTTTTAATTAAATAGATTTGTTAATTTATTTAATTAATTAACCACTTCTTCTAAATTAAATAATTATTTTAATTATTTAATTGTTATATGTGACACTTCTTTATTTTTAAATAAAGCAATTTATTTAAAAATGTCTCACATAGTTAACTGATTCTTCTTTTAGTAAATGATTTCAAAAATCAATTACTCATTGTCTCACAAAATCCATATTTTGAATTACTTTAATTCAAAATGGTAGCTTTCTTCCAAAAAACAAATAAAGCAAGCAGGTTCTTGATTTTATCAAAATTGCTTTTTAGTCCATCTTTTATCTGATTTTTGAAATCTCACAAAGCAGGTTATCTCTTATCTTCTCAATTTTGAAAATCTTTATTTTTAAAATTAATTATCTCCTCTTTTCTCCACCGCCGATCTGATTTTCTTCTATGACATCTTGATCACTCATTTAAGGATTTTGACCTAACCCTAATTAGGGATTATCAAATGAAATCTCGTCCTCTGATTTTAGGTTTTTATCAAGAGTCGATCTCGTCTGTCCATTCAAAATTGTGTTTCTATAAAAGACAATTTTGCTCATAATTTAGGACCCGGCTTGACCACTTTATTATTATAGGAATTATAGTCATTTATTATTCATAGTCATTAGCATTTATCATTTTATCATATAGACATAGGCACAATTTTATCAAATCCTTCAAAACTTGCATAGGACAATGGCATAGTCAAATTGCTCACACACTCGATCTAAGGGCATCAAATCATACGTTGCAAATTAGAAGGTGTTATGGAGGTGATTCATGAAAGCTTTGTGAATCTAGTATAATCGTTTCATTTTTATTTAGTTTTCATTGTGCTTCATATCTCTTTAGGTTTATTTCATATGCTTTCAATTGATTATTTGATATCTAACCTAAATTTTACCCTTAGATACATTGGTGAACCCAATGTGAACACGACTCTGTTATTTGCTATTATTTTTGTACGGTTTTTGTGTCTTTTCTGTCATTTTTGTAGGTATAGGTACGGAGTGACGTGGTCCTTTTTTAAAAAATCGTGATGCATCGAATGCGTCGCGATGCATTTGAAGACCCAAACGCCGCAATCACTTTGTCAAGCTGCAATCGTAGTTAGGAAACCCGCAGTTGAAATATCGAGCCGCATTTGATGAACCAAGCAACACATTCACTCTGTCGTGATGCATTCACCTGGTAAAGTTTTATTCTCATTCACATTCAGATTTTTGAGGTTTTTCTATTCTTTCTGTTTCCTTTTAGCACTCAGGTTTATTTTTTGCATTCTGCCTAGTAGGGGTTGTCATGTTGCTAATCGTGTTTCACAGTGTGTGGCGGTTACATTTCGTGGGTCCAAGACTAGTGGATAAAACTACTAACTTGTGGTTTTGCAGCTATGCTTGTCAAAGACTCATTTCTCAAACAACATGTTTGCAATTTCTAGTGTAGAAAACACTTCATTTGGTGCTTTTAAAATGAATGTGTGTTTGATTCTATTTGATTGTGCTTGAAGATGGTAGGTGATTATGCTCTCACCTTGTGAAAACTAGGTGATCAGAAAACCAGACCCATCTTATTTTGTGTCACCCTCACAATTTAGTAATTGAAGTATCCTCTCCCCTTGTGCTTTCGGGCGATCCTGGGTGTAAGATAAATGGTTACTAACTCTAGAACTTGGGCATGTTCTGGTGGGAAAAATTACTCACCCCAAGACGACTCAGACTGGTAGCACCCTAACACCTAGGGACTTCTAGCCGGTATATAAAAGTGGGTTCTTTGGGAAACCCCAAAATCATGAGTGTGGTTCTGATGAGATGGATCCGAAAGGGGACTCTCGCTACATGGATCATGCCCCACGAACAGAATGCCTGAATTAAACACCTCTTGTCTTAGTGTCCAGCCGTTCTATTGGTCGTTGCTTGATATAGTGCAGGGTACAGTATCATGCTCGAAGATACTCACTACTGATCCCCTTGAGTAGAGATAGCAATTCTTGGGATGTCATTACCAAACGAATCTGAATTTGGTGTGCTCAAATGACATTAATGAGTCATGGAGGGGAGCCAATGCCACAAAATTCTAAGCTATCTGCTCTCAAGAAGGAAAGGTGTTTATCACCAATCCAGGGTATAAAGGTGGGCTATATCAAGTATACAAACTTGTGGCCTATTGGCCTTTTAGGATTGTACTTATCTTATGTGTGATTGCTTACTTTCAAAACACTGTGTTTTTCAAGTGCTTTCTTGTTTCATCACAGTTCTAAACAAAACATTCAACACCAAACAGATCAAACTTGCCATCAAAATGACAAGAAAATCAATTTTAAACAAAACTGTGTCGCATCTGTTGAACCGCAATCATTTTTCTGCACCGCAATAAAATTAAACTGCATTTGACATTTAAAATTCCACATCTGTACATGTTGTGACGCATCTGAATAATATAGAGCCGCATATGCAAAACCAAGTCGCATCTGACAGTCCAAAAGCCGCAATCAAAAAAATAACCCACATTTGACAAACTGCAACACATTCGCAGCTTCAAACAATGCATTCACCTGTCACAAATCAAACCCTAAAACCTATCCAAATTTGAGTCCACACTTTGTCAGTATCTTGTCAAACACTATTTCCAAAAGAATCTTGTTAGAAACCAATTCTGAAATTGCTCAAAACTTTTGTCCATTAGTTTGCATTCTTTACCATAGGTTTCACCATTCATCATTTCTAGGTGCATACATTTGACATTAGTTTTCCCCTAGGCTTCAAATCATTACATACTTTGGATTAGGTAAATCTCAGCAACAATTCACAAACGTCATTATTTTCGAAACTAGGTTATCTTGGACTTCATCATCATTATCCTTTTCAATCATTGTCCCTTTTTGTGAGATTTTTTTTCCAACTCAAAAGTCTAGTTAGGAAAACTCACTAGTCGTATTGGCCTTGTCATCTTGTTATTTTCAGAAAAGTCCTTTAGTAACCAAAATTGAAAACAAAAAAAAGTCAGTTTAGAAGTGCTTAGATATCCTTGTCTCAAATTGCATTATAGGTTTTGATATTGCATATTTTATTCCCAAAAATCCAAAAACATAACACATTTTAGTCATCATTTTGAACTTAGACTTCACATAGTGTCATCCTTGCATTTAGTGGTCATCTCCATTTTGAGCAATATCATTTTATGGTGGAAACCAGACTCCAAAAACAAAAGAGACAAATGGAAAACTTTCGACAAGACCCTACGTCCACTGTCAATAATCCCACATATGATCCAAACTAGACTTTTGAAGATCCATTTGCCAACACAAAGGACCAACCTCTAATGGTAACACCCCCCTCATCAAATAGTCCATTTGAACCATTCTTACGTAAGGATGAATACGGTCAAATACTTGAGGAAAACTTAGAGGTAGTGGCACAAGACCCAGAGGCCTCTCAATTCATTGAAACAATGGTCCTTTATGATAGAGACAGATACTTGGCTATACTCTTGAGTCAAGGAGCCAAATTACCTAAAGGATTCAACATCGACACATTGAGATCAACATCTCTAGACCTTAATGTCAACAACATGCACAATATATCAATTAGTGGTCAACCCCCAAACACTACGAGCAATACTTTCTTTGACACTACAACGACAGTGCATTCTACTCCCAACATCCCAAACACCTCCAACTCAATAAATGCAACATCCATTGGAGGATCACAATCATCCAAAATGCCCACAACATCCACGACACTATCACAATTAGCTGGAACCACTCTTGGCTCCTCAGCAACGTGGGCGAGTTACTCCAATCCTCTCTTTACCACTACGGTAAATGCCATGGGGGCATCATCAAGTCACAAAAATCCCCCCTTGACAACCATATCTAATACCATGAGTACACTTTCGACACACCCTCTCATTGGTATCTTGCAAAATCCTTTGGGGGGAAACAAACGTGTATTCATTCAAGGACAGCAACAAAATGTGAACATGTCAATACTATCAAATACCATCAAACCCCAAGGGCACAGTACGAACATTCCCCTTGCACAAAATCAACAATTTGGACAAGGTAGTCAACAAACACAACCCATGACATCATTCACAAATCAAAATCTTCATGGTCACCATATTCCCCAAATATCAACACAAATGGCTGGGGGACACATTCCAACCTACTCATCCCACATTCATACTCACCAACATACACCCAATCCTAACTTTCAGTACCAACAACACACCAATCCACACACATCATACATGTCACAACAATCCATATCGCCACAATTCACCAATATTCATGCACAACAAACAGGGACCTATGGTGTACCAGGAAACCCAACACACGGGACCACAAATGATCCTGTTATGGATGCCTTACGAACGCAATTGATGGATGTAGAGAAAACTATCCAAAAAATATACGTATCAGGCAAGAAATCAGAAATATCGTATGATCTAAACGTATACCCATTCAACATGAGCTTATACACGCCTCTATTTCCTCCAGGATATGTGTCACCCAATTTCACAAAATATCAAGGCAAGACAAACCCCATTGAACATGTTCGTGAGTTTGTAACTAATTGTATGGACATCACTTATGAACAAACATACTTGATGAGACTTTTTTCTAAAACTCTGGCAGCTCAAGCCCTTGAATGGTTTTCCACTCAAAAGGATATCCAAACATGGGATGAGCTTAAAAGAAAATTCATAAAAAATTACGCATACAACATTGAAATGGATACCTCTATAACTAGCTTGTGCAATCTCACGCAAGAGGACGCTGGTGAGACTTTCATCCCATTCTTTTAGAAATGGAGAAGTCTAGCTAGTAGATGTCATATTGATATACCCGAAAGGGAAAAGGTCGACATGTTCGTGCAAATAATTCTTGGACCCCTAAAATATGCATTGCAAGTACATTGTTGCACAAACTTCATGGACTTAGTTGAAAAAGGGGTCCAAATTGAGAAAGCCCTTATCGCAAAGGGAAAACTAAGATACAGTCCCAAAAACACAAATGTCAATCCACCCGCCGACAAAAATAAATATTGGGTTAAAAATAAACACGTTACAAATGATGGTGTTGTTGACACCAAGACTGCAAACATTGTGGGTCCTGTACTAGCCCTAAAAGGGGTTCAACAACAAAACAAACTGACAACAACATTGACACCTCCTTCCAATGTTACTTCAAACAACCAAAGTGGTCAAAAAAATCATGGACAATACCGTCAAATGAGACAATTTCCTAGAGGTCGCACATACACTTCTTTGGGTGAACCCATTGAGGAAGTCCTCAAGAAATGCATTCAGACTGGTGTCATCACACTTCAGGAACCAAAACCATATGACCCAGGACAATTCAAACCAGCATGGTGGGACAATAATGCATTATGTGATTATCATCATACAAAAGGACATAAAACCTCTAACTGTCGGCAATTGAAAAATCTAGTACAAGATCTTATCGAAATCTATATCATTGAAGTAGGCAGATCTCAATTCGCCTCCAATTCAGATCATACTATCCATAAGAACCCACTGCAGGACCATGGTTCTCATAATGCTTCCACCTCAGGTCCACAAACAAACAATAATCAAGCTAACTTCGCCCGAGCCAAGTACGATTATTCTAGTGGACCAATTATAAATAATGTGTGAACTAATGACGAATACATCAACACCATTACGATCAAGAGAGCACCTCAGTGTAATGCTTCTACTCAAAGTGGCAAGGTCACCATAGTTGGTCCATCTCTCGCTAGGCAACCAAAAATTACCATACCTGGCCCATCTGCTAAACAAACAAGACCCACCCCAACCACCAAGTAAGGGCAACCCAAAAGTCAGTTCAACCTTATTGACCAGCTAGGCAAGACTCCCGCGCAAATCTCTATACTTGAGCTGCTTCGTATCTCTTCCGCGCACAAGGATAGACTAGATAAAACCCTGCAAGAGTCGTCGGTCCCCAAGGACATTGATGTTAATCAATTTGAGACCATGGTGGGATACCTCACTACACCTCACCATGTCACCTTCTCAAATCAAGACTATTCATCACCTAAAACCAACCACAACGATGCCTTGCATATTGAAACATTTGTCCACAAACACAAAGTTAGACGGGTGTTAGTAGATGGCAAAGCAGGATTGAACATATGCTCCCTCAAATTGGTTAAGGCTATAGGATTCTCTGATGCATGCATAGACCCATCAAAGAGTATAGTGATCAAAGCATATGATGACGAAGAATTCCCTTCACATGGCGTTATCTCACTCTCTATCAGAGTGGGACCAATCATTGTAGACACAACCTGCTAGGTCCTAGATTTGGAATTTCCATATAACATCTTGCTCGGGCGTCCATGGATACATGCCTTAAAAGCCGTTCCATCCACATATCATCAATTCCTAGAGTTTCCTTTTGATGGCACATAAATAACCATATACGGAGACCCTGACCCTTTCCAATATTGTACAAACTTAAGGGGTATATCTGAAAATTGAGTACCTATTAACTGAGAGGCACCTGGCTCCTCATCATCCAAATACATCGACCCATCCACACTCATGTCATCTTCCACATCCGCTCCATCCACGTCTTCTGCCATATCACCACCTTCCACAAACCCTAAGGCTGAATCCACTGTCAAGATCCAGGACCTCGGCTGCGGAGAATTCAAACTGCACATAGCATACAACATAACAACAATACCCAAGTCACCAAAGGCCTATGGTAGACCATGTTTCAGAATGGAGCCCCAAATTATTTTTAAGGTTCCACCAAAAATAGTTTTCATCAAATGGGGGGACATGAGTAATGAAGACCTTGCTGACATCACAGGATGGATCTATAAGGATACTATCACACTACCCCCATTACCAATTCAAAAATATGGCAAGGGTTATGATATAATGAAGGCTAAGGTCTATGATGGTGCTAGTGGCCTGGGCAGAAATAAAGCAGGACGAAGGGAGCCCATTGAACCTTTCAAAATACCAAAGTATCTTGGATTAGGGTTTGGATTGCCCGACTATGACGATCGATGTACCTCTGGACTTTCAAATGAGTGAGTACATGCTTCAGATAGTGTCGAGACAACTAGGGAGACCCTCACCAAAACTGACTCCCAAGAGTGGGAATTTGGCTCAGAACAATCCCTAAGTGACTGTTGCCTAGATGATTTGTTTGTTGAAGAAGGGGAACTAACCTCTAAACAAAAATTTTGGCAAACATTTAAAATTGATCAGGCACCCAATAGTCAAACTCCCATTACCACCTCCCATGATTTACAAACCCCACTATCTGAATCCTATCAGTCCAACCCATCTGAACTATCAAATGACATTGATAATCATGACTCTAGGTCCTTTACCCCTTATTTCGACAACGAATATGAGACAAGCGAAGGGGAATATTGGATAGAATCTGATGTGGAGTTGGATGATGATAACCTCATCTGCAATATCACTAAATCCGTTTGCATGCTTTATGCATCCTCCCCGCAGTTCACCAACACTGACGATGGCATTTCCCTAGTTTATCCTCAACTAGTCGATTGGGACCAACAAGGCCCGCTAGTCCTGGATATGTTTCAGAATGATGAGGAAATGGCAGAATTTATGGGATTACGTGAAGACATACCTAATGGTGACCACAAGGTAGGATTTGCTATTGATCTGGATTGTATGACATACTTCGGTGAGACTGCTCCATCCTCCAGTCGCAAAAGTAAAAATAAAAATAAAGTAAAAAATGAAATGTCTCTAGGTGAAAACTGAAAGGAACCTTTTGATGATAAAATAGTAAAAACAAAGGACGTATCAGCGGGTGAAAACCTCTCTGAGGCGCCCAAGGATGGAGGACTGGACTTTCTTCCTGTACAACAAGAGAAGTCAGCTATGCTGGTAGAAGATACCATAGAAGATAACATATCAATAGAAGAAGACCCCAAAATGGTTCTCTTTGCAGCATCATTGACTGAAGAAGAGAGGCTAGAATTTCATAAATTATTTGCTGAACGAAAAATCAACTTCGCATGGTCCTATGCTGACATGCCAGGATTGGACCCAGAATTGGTTCTACATCATCTGCCACTATTACCAAATGCTAAACCAGTCAAGCAGAAGTTGTGCAAAATGCACCCTCAAGTTACCCTGTTGGTCAAGGCCGAGTTAAAGAAATTGCTAGATGTCGGATTCATATGGTCTATTGACTACGCTGAATGAATTTCTAATCTAGTGCCAGTCACAAAGCCAAACGGGCTGATCCGTGTCTGTACATATTTCTGAGATCTAAATAAGGCCTGCCCAAATGATGACTTTCCTTTACCCAACATTAACATTATAGTTGACCTCACAGCAGGATATGAGATGCTATCCCTCATGGATGGTTTCTCTAGCTATAATCAGATTCGCATTGCCCCAGAAGACCAACACAAAATGACATTTACTTGCCCATGGGGAACATACTGTTGGAACGTCATGCCATTTGGTCTCAAAAATGCAGGTGCCATATATCAAAGGGCTATGACTATAATCTTCCATGACATGATGCATAAAATAATGGAAGATTATGTAGATGACCTATTGGCTAAATCAGCAACCAAGAAAGATCACCTCAAGGTTTTAGACATAATTTTCAAATGACTACAAGAATACAACTCTGACTAAATCCTAAGAAATGTGTCTTCGGTGTAACATTAGGTAAACTCTTGGGCTACATAGTTTCTCGAAGAGGCATTGAGGTTGATCCGACAAAATTCAAAGCCATTATAGACATGCCTCCTCCTAGAGGGATCAGTGAGCTCAGGACTCTACAGGGCAGGGTACAATCTATTTAGTGCTTCATAGCCCAATTGGCTGACAAGTGTCACCCATTCCAATACCTATTGCGCAAGGTTGTTCCCTTTGTATGGATAGATAAATGTCAAGAGGCCTTTCAGCAAATCAAAGATTACCTACTGGAAACACCAGTCCTCATGCCTCCCATTCATGGAAATCCATTTATCCTATACATCTCAACTACTAGTTCAGCACTGGGGGCATTACTGGCACAAAATGATCATGAAGGAAAAGAAAGAGCCATCTATTACATCAGCCGCACACTGATAGGGTATGAGCTGAACTACACACCAATTAAACGAGCTTGCCTGGCCATGGTCTTTGCAGCACAAAAACTAAGGCATTACATGCTAAGCCATCAGACACAGCTAGTAGCAAAGATTGATCCACTGAAATATCTCTTGAGTCAGGCGGCATTAACAGGCCAGTTGGCAAAATGGGTCATAATACTAAGCGAGTATGACATACAATATGTCAAATGAAAGGCAATAAAAGGACAAGTAATAGCAGATCAACTGGAAAATGCACCGATTCAAGTCACTCATCCACTAGTAACTAATTTTCCTGATGAGTCCATTTTTCATGCAGAACCAGCGGTACCATGGAAGCTATATTTTGATGGGTCTCATACTAGTCACAACTTAGGCACTGGAATCTTGTTTATCACACCACAGGGGGATTCAATTCCTAAGTCATTCTGGATCGCCTTCCCTTGTACAAATAACATTGCTGAATATGAAGCACTAGTCATAGGTCTCAAGATGGCAATTAAATGGAAAATTTAAACGTTGCTTGTATACGGGGATTCCCAGCTTGTTATCAACCAATTGAATGATGACTATGAAACAAAGGATGAGAAGTTGCTTCCATACAAGAGGATGGTGGATAGTTTCCTGAGATACTTCCAATTGATTTCTTTTGAACAAATCCCTAGGACATAGAATAAGGCAGCTGATGCAATGGCTACTATTAGTTCTCTCTTGGACATCCCTAAAAATGTGTCACAATTTGAGTTCTTAGTAGAACAACTTTTGATACTGGCATACGATATCCCAGAATCAGAAATGTTTTGTGAACTTGTTGGTCCTAACTCTCCCTAGTATCAGGACATACATGACTATCTTAAGTCCCAAACCCTTCCACCCAACCTATCCAATAACCAAAAGAAGTCCTTCATTAGAAAAGCTGTGAGATATGCCATCGTTAGTGACACCCTTTACCGCCGTAGCTTTGACAATACCCTCCTTAGATGTCTCGACACTAATGAAGCGGGTACAACCTTACGTGAATTACATTACAGTATATGCAGATCTCATTCGAGTGGTCCTACTCTAGCTAAGAAGATAACGAGACTTGGGCACTATTGGCCAACAATTGAAAAGGATGCATTAGAATATGTCAAGACTTGTCACAAATGTCAAATTCACAGTGATTTGATCCATGCTCCCGCACAGGAACTTCGGCCAATCACCTCTCCTTGTCCCTTCGCTCAATGGGGACTCAACCTCGTGGGTAAGATCCATCCAACCTCATCCAACGGCCATAAATTCATTACACCATTGAGTATTTTACGAAGTGGATTGAAGCCATTCCATTGACATATATTACTGGCAAACAAATATCCAAGTTCATCCTTAACTACATTATTTTTCGGTATGGCCTTCTGCAATCCATCATCACTGACAATAGACGTCCGTTTAAAAACCAAGACGTTCGTGAGTTATGTGAGCGATTCCATATCCAACACCATTTTTCATCTCCATATTACCCACAAGGAACAGTCAAGCTGAGGCGTCGAATAAAATCATTGTTAAAATCCTCAAAAAGACAGTCAATGACACTGGCCATGATTGGCACATACAACTCAATCCTGCTCTGTGGGCTTACTGCACTAATATTCATATGCCTACAGGAGCCACCCCATTTGCCCTAGTCTATGGTGCTGAGACAATCTTACCCATTGAGGTTGAAATTCCTTCGTTATGAGTCTCCCTGAAGGGTTTAACAGATGAAGAGGAGTATAGAAAATCGCGCCTACATGAGCTAGAAATGCTGGAAGAAAGACGACAAAATTCCCTGAACCATTTACAAGCGTATTAGAACCGTCTCTGTCATAGTTACAATAAGAGGGTTATGGTCAGGAAATTTGACATTGGTGGCTTAGTCCTAATGCAGAACCTGAAAAACCAAGCTGACAGAGAAAAGCCAGGAAAGTTTGAACCGAACTAGTTAGGCCCTTATGTCATCATCTCTTCTTTTGGTTCTGGAGCCTATCAGCTGGTGACTCCAGATGGAGAAAAATTGATAGAGCCCATAAATAGTCTACACCTCTAGAAGTTCTATGCATAGCATCAGGAGATCGAGCTGAGAACGACAAAAAATAAAAAAAATTTAAAAAAAATGATAAAAAAATCATTGCCTTGATGAAAACTTGGCAAACAGGCATCTCGGCAACAACAAAAAATAAGAAAAATGACAATAGTAAAAAGAAAATTTCGTCCAATAGTGAAAACTTGGCAAACAGGCACTTTGGATAGGTACTATGGTGAAAACTTGGCAAACAGGCACCATGTGTAATCAATCATTGCTCTGCCATCTACTATCACTTTGTCTACCTTCACTTAGATGAAGAACATCTCACGCCATTATCATGCAATTCGACATGACATTATACCCTTCCTTTCATGGTTGATAAACAATTGACATCAAGTCCTAACAACTGTCCATCTGGTAAACCAGCAGCATCCTGTCTATATTTCCTAAAGTTAGCTAAGTCTTGGACCTGACTAGGGGCAAAATTGGTATCATATAATTACAGTGGATGTCACATACAACTTTGGAAAACATCATAAAAAGTCCTAAAAAAAGAGAAAAACATCATAAAAAGTCTTGAAAAAAGACCAAAACATCATCAAAAAGTCCTGAAAAAAGACAAAAACATCATAAAAAGTCCTGAAAAAAGACAAAAACATCGCAAAATGTCCTGAAGAAAGACCTAAAAATCATAAAACATCCTGAAGAAAAAAAATAAACAAAACATCGGACTGCTTGAAGAACACAAACGCAATGTCATCTCTCGTCAAAGTCAAACGGGTCAATCAGTCTTTGTCATTTGTTTGAACTACGTTGTCCCTGCGCATTTGCTACGTAGGAAAGACTCACATTTGAGTCCCTGAGACATTAGGTCAGTCCTTTTAGTTTTTTCAAAATAAAATCATGACACAATCTTTGGTCACCAAGACAAAGTCATTGGTCGTGTCGAACTACAAGGTCTCTGAGTATATGACGTAGGCAAGGCCATCTCTTGATAAGCCCCCGAGGCTGCACTAGGTCAGTCCATTACGGTTCATGACATCACACTGGCACACACATCAAAAAGTCTTCAAGACGACACACATCTTTCCCAAATAAACAAAACTCATCAAGCAAATTCTAGCAATCATTATCACAACATGACAATCCCATTGGCACACATCATCATGACAATAGCAACATCTGGTCAACACAAGTCAAACTCTGTCAAAACAAGTCACATCATTGTAACCTATCAAAACTGTCAATCCTTGGTTAATCTTCGGATGTGTCCTTCTGAACGATAACCTCTGTCATTTATGCCTTAGGATGTGTCTTTCCTAGGCATTGTCATTGTCATTCGACATTTTGAGTGATCCTCTTGACATCTAAAGATCACTCTTCGTGACATCAGTATTCTTTAGATGTGTCCTTCTGAAGAACCAACTCCATCATCTATGCCTTAGGATGTGTCCTTCCTAGGCATCATCATCATTTCGAGGGACCCCTTCCGACTATTAGGGATCAAATCCTCTCGACGTCAACATTATTCAAGATGTGTCCTTCCTGAATTCACCAATTCTCGGCATTTTTTTATCAAAACTTTAAACATTTCAGCATCTTGACATTATCAAACATGACATCTTGACATCAGAACAATAGATATCCAGACGCACTTGGCAAACATTTGACACTTGTCTTTTGGCTTTTTATCATGTTATTAGTTTTTCAACGAGATCCCACTACCAGGATTTAGAGAAGCAACAACGTATCATGACGATTGACATGCATGACTACTAGTTTCTCAGCGAGGTCCTAATTCTGGGATTTAGAAAAACAATGACGTATCATGATAAGGGCTCTATTTTATGTTTTTGGCAATCATGTCGCTAGTTTCTCAAGGATGTCCTAGAAACAGGATTTAGAGAAGCAACGACGTTTCATGATTTGTCCTTGTCTTTCTCTGCTTGTAGGTAATTATGACAAAAAGATTGGGGCAATCATGCTCTTAGTATGAGTCATGATCATCCTTGTCTATGACTGCTTGTCTTACGTAGTGGTACGACCTTGCACACCTTGATCTATGTCATATCATGGTGTTTATTGACCACTACAACAATTTTCCCAATGATGATTAAGAGCAATAAATATTAAAGTCCTACATTAAAGTTTTGAAGGATTTGGTTCAGGAACTAACATGCATCTTCATCGGTTTGGTCCTCCTCTCTCATTGGTCTAGTCATCTTCTATCATTGGTCTGGTCCTCTTCTTTTGTTCATCTCTTGATGATATCCTGTGACATCCAGAAACATAAGTGCATACATGATCATATAAACATTGCATTAGGTCCATACATACATCATCCATAGCATTTACATCATCACAAACAATGCATTAACATAAGCATCAACATTGCACCCATTTCATAAATACACAATGCATATTATTATCATCGTCATCTCATGTAAGTAAGCATTACATTATCATGGCATCAAAATCATAAGCATATATCATAGGACATACATGGCATCATAAATTAAGCATCATACATAGGACATCACATCGTATACATAAATCAAAGAACATCACATAACACACATGTAGGCCACATCAAAACTGCATCATCATATAAATACCATCTTAAAAAGGTACAATCTCATAGGATAGAGTCAACAGATATCCCAAAAATGGAGCTCGCAGGCTCAATAATCTATACATAGTGTGTCATAATAACAAAATGCCCCTAGGGTAGACTCTCATCATCCCCTCGTCGTGAAGAATGTGGTGGCAACAACTTTGAAACTGGGACTGAACAAATAGGTGAATCTATAGTGGCCTCTGTTTGTGCTACCGGTGGAACCGAGAATGAAGGTGTCATCTCCATAGTAACAAACATCTGTGATGTCACTACTCCCGGACTCTGAGAGGTGGATGGATCAATCACTGGAGGCTGTCCATGTACCGACCTCTGCACTGAACCAGTCGACCCATGACTATGACCCAAATGGTGACTCGGGGTGTGCCTGCATGAGTGATGTGACCTATGCCCTAAGGTGTGCCCTGTCAGGGTAAGACCCTCTGACGCTAGTATGACTCCTACTGCCACTAGGACTGCCTGATCTATGGCCACTACCTATCCTCGACTATGACCGAGACAAAGTAGGATCCTGTTGCTCTAGTGGCACCGCCTACTCGTACAGTGTCCTATACTGTCCCAGTCTCGTGCTCACCCTGGCCAACTCGTGAGCCATATCCCTTGCAGGCCCTATGCATAATGCGGCGAACTGTGTGCACCACTGAGCCGCGTCCTACTACCGGATCACTGCCTGATCCTGATCTACCTAGACCACCTCTAACTCTGCCTGTAGTGATCTAACCTACGCTAAGCTATCATCTAGTCTCTGATGTAGGTCGGCCACCCTCTGATCTGCCATGGCATCCTGGGGCAATCCTGAGGAGGATGGTATCTCCTCCTCTCCCCCCACCATCTGCCATCTGAGGAGTCTCTCGACCTCATCCATAGCATCGTCCTCCTCCTCATCATCATCATCTGCCATATCCTCTACCACCTCCTCCTGTCCTCTCGCCTTTGCCTCCTCCTCCTGTCCTCCCACCTCCACCTCCACCTCCTGTCCTCCTACATCCACCTCCTCCTCCTGTCCTCCCACACCCACATCCACCTCCTCCTCCTATCCTCCTACATCCACCTCCTCCTCTCACCTCTCCTCACCTTCTCCCTCCTACCTAGGGTGCTCCTCTCTCTCCCCCTCCTCACCAACCTCGGGGATAGCATCTAATGCTACCCTCACCATGCGTTGTCGCACCCTCCGTCCCTATCTCTGACTGTCTTGCCTCTTCCTCCGATCGTCTCCACCAACATCTCCCCCCTGCCTTCGTCTCTGCCATCATCTCCCCCTACCTCCGTCTCTGCCCTTGCCTCCATCCCTCCCTTGGCCTCTACCCCTGTCTTCACCTCTGCCTCCCCGTCTAGCCCTCGACACATGAGGTATCACTGACTGCCTATCCACAGGTGTTGGCCCATCAGGATCTGTCAATGACATTGGTATATGTGCTTGCCACCATAAATCATAATCCGTTGTGGTATCAGGATTTCCTATCCCACCTCTCCATCCCCATGCCTGGGCTCCTAGCCCATCAATCTGCTGCTCGACGAAGGCCACTGGAATGGCTGGTCCCTAAGCATACTCTCTAGAGGATTGGGCATACTCGGCTATCCCTATAGGTACACCCTGCTGCTCTCCGAACTACCTCAGAACATGCTGTGGTAGATACATCTCAATGTTAAGTGAAGTCTGCACGGTCCTACAAATCAGATATCTGTACTATCTGCATAGGCTAAGGTGCTCGTCCTCATCATCCCACGGCTCATAGTCTCTGTATGGCCTCTAGATAAATGTCACCATGGTGTCAATCCTGTGACACCACCAACTAGTCTCACCCATCCGGGTCTGTTGTAGGGCTCCTGCGTAGTAATAGGCATAGGGCATACCATCAACCAACTATGGTCTCTGCATAAGAGGATGAAATATGGCAATGTGCTCCCATGCCTTGATCATCATCAAGATAGTCTCACAGGAGATACTCTCTGCCTTCCTGTAGGAAACATCGTGCAGCTGATGTTAAAGTGTCCCTAGTAAACAGGGACCCCAAGCATAAACGGTCCTATCTCGTCTCATACCAACCAGGACGTCTCCCCAGCCAATAGGGAATCCATGTCCCCGATGGTCAGGAACCAAAATACCTACAATCATAGTCGCAAGGAATGCATCAAAGTGACCATAGTGCTCTACCATGAACTCCCTTCTGATCTCATAACCCTGGATGCCTAATCCTACACTCTGATCTTGATAGTAAGCTCAAAAGGTCTGCTTGCCATGATGAGGGTCGTAGACGATCCACTCTACTTAGATCGACACTCGTAGAATCCTGTAGACATCCTCCAAGGTAATGGTAGCCTCACATGTCAGCAGGTGGAACAAACATGTCTCTGAATGCCACCGCTTGCACAGTGCAGTCAGTAATCCTCAGTTCACCCGAATGGCGGGCATGTAGGCAACATAGAATAATCCTAGTCGCATCAATCATTGCTGCTCTCGCGGGCTCAGCTAGTCGGCAAACCGAAATATGGTCGGTCTGCTCTCTCGTGTATAGATAGGGGCAAGCTGCCTTTGCAAAAGGATGAACAATATATCAGTACTTTCTAGACAACTGTCAGCATCTTCAAAATCATTAAGGATTTCACAAGCATCACAATTGGTCTTGGTAAAAGAAAAAATCAAATGTGTCGCGTTATGGCGGTTACGTTGCAAATGTTCAATTGCGTCTCTAAAATCGTCAAATACATCACAACATGACAATTGCATCGCTTGGTCACCCAAATGCGTCTTAGTATGACAATTACGTCACGAATTTCAGCAATTGCGACACAAAAATGTGAATGCGTCACTCAAATGAGCAATTGCGGCACAAATTAACAATTGTGGCATTCCAATCTTCATATGTGACTCGATTAGGCGAATGCGTAGCAGCTTTTATCAAATGTGGCGCAATGCCTCGCTCACCCTCCAATTTATTGGTCATTTACGTTGCGATGCATCATATGCATCAAACGTGTAGATGATTGCGGCTTATGCGAACACAGTTGCGTCGTGACACAGATGTTATTTTCCCTAGAAACTAAAATTTTACACACAAAATGAGAAAATTATGAAGTGGGACAAGGGTACATACCGCTAGCTCTGAGCCCTCTGGCCGCCTGAATGTCCGCATGATCTCCCCACGATGCTCTATGACTAGAATCGCCATCCTCGTTGTTGCGCTTTTCGCTCTAAGCTCTTGAAATTTGCAAGGTAAATAGTGAAAGTGAATTGACTTTTACCCCATTGTCAACCTATTTATAAGGTCAAAATGACATTTTCTCAGGTGAGTTACTGCTCGAGGCTCATTTGACCATGCTTGACTACCCCGCTGACTATCTTAAACATGTCAGAATCCAAAACTGACTGCGCCGCTATTTTTCTGGTCATTAAATTGACTTATCGGGACTCTTTCCAAATTTTTCCGTCGCCGACTCAAAATTTGGAAAATTTCCTGAGGGGGCATTGATAACCTTTACTTTCACTGGGGCATGGCTTTGACTTATTTTCTTTGTCACAATGTGACATGCTACATTATGACAAAGAGGGGAAAATATAGACACCTTAAAATGACCTAGGCCTGCGAACTCTATTTTATCACTTTTCGTCCTAGCATAATTATGACACTTTAAATATGTGCCTAACCCATCTTCAACTATTAATTAAATAATTCACAATTATTTAATTAATTCAGGGTCTTCTATTCTTCCTAATTATTAAATAAATAAATCATATTTATTTAATGCGTCACTAATTGTCTAAAGTCAACTTGTAATTAAATAAAGTTCTCATTTTATTTAATTGATCTATGTCATTAATGTCCTCTTGATTATCAAATAAATATATTTTAATATATTTATTTAATATGTCACTAATTCCTAAATCCTCTCTTTTAATTAAATAGATTTGTTAATTTATTTAATTAATTAACCACTTCTTCTAAATTAAATAATTATTTTAATTATTTAATTGTTATATGTGACACTTCTTTATTTTTAAATAAAGCAATTCATTTAAAAATGTCTCACATAGTTAACTGATTCTTCTTTTAGTAATTGATTTCAAAAATCAATTACTCATTGTCTCACAAAATCCATATTTTGAATTACTTTAATTCAAAATGGTAGCTTTCTTCCCAAAAACAAATAAAGCAAGCAGGTTCTTGATTTTATCAAAATTGCTTTTCAGTCCATCTTTTATCTGATTTTTGAAATCTCACAAAGCAAGTTATCTCTTATCTTCTCAATTTTGAAAATCTTTATTTTTAAAATTAATTATCTCCTCTTTTCTCCACTGCCGATTTGATTTTCTTCTATGACATCTTGATCACTCATTTAAAGATTTTGACCTAACCCTAATTAGGGATTATCAAATGAAATCTCGTCCTCTGATTTTAGGTTTTTATCAAGAGTCAATCTCGTCTGTCCATTCAAAATTGTGTTTTCTATAAAAGACAATTTTGCTCATAATTTAGGACCTGGCTCGACCACTTTATTATTATAGGCATTATAGTCATTTATTATTCATAGCCATTAGCATTTATCATTTTATCATATAGACATAGGCACAATTTTATCAAATCCTTCAAAACTTGCATAGGACAATGGCATAGTCAAATTGCTCACACTCGATCTGAGGGCATCAAATCATATGCTGCAAATTAGAAGGTGTTATGGAGGTGATTCATGAAAGCTTCACGAATCTTGTATAATAGTTTCGTTTTTATTTAGTTTTCATTGTGCTTCATATCTCTTTGGTTTTATTTCATATGCTTTCAATTGATTATCTGATATCTAACCCGAATTTTACCCTTAGATACAATTAGCCTTTTAAAATTTAGCAATTGATTAGGATGTGGAACTTGAATTTACTCACACAACCTAGGAGTATACATAAAAGCTCCACCATATCAGCATATATGAATATACATGTATAACCATAGATATATTTAAAGTAGTAATTACACATTAACATGTAACAAAATATATGTGTATCCATGTGTATACAAATATATATCTATGGATGATCACAAAATGAATAGCATAGTTTGAACATTGGAATATATAAAAGTATATATAGAATGATTTTATAGTTTTTTGTGTTAACCATTTCCACTATTTCACTATTGTTATATTCCCCGTTTAGAAGAATACAATATTGGATGTATGCAACTAGTCGAAAGTTATGTTTTTGGAAGCCAAGTGTATATAAGGATTTGTGTAGGCATGTATCTACGCAAGAACAAATATATGGCATTAAAACCAAAACCACACAACCCATGCTTGGTATCCTCCCCACCATTTTTTTTGCATTAGGGAGGCTTGCGGACTCTAGAAAAGCCCCTGACCAAGAACATTATGGAATACCCACACAAAATTTCATCAAGTTCCATTACACGTAACATAATAACAATGTAGGGGGGAATTTGTTTTCTTCATATCTAATCTATCATATTGTACTCTTTTGATAATACAAATTAATCAAAGTATACTTTCCCAAGCCTGCAACATTGAATATTGCATTTACTTCAACCACTACCATCACACAATAGTGATAGGATGCATTAACCCTCACACGAGAAAACACTTACCATTCAACTTTTGCATATACATATGCATATATACATACACATACATATACATATACATACACATACACATACACATACACATACATATACATATACACACATATACATACACATACACATACACATACATATTGTGTGTGATAAATAAATATGTGTGAGCTAATTAATGAAATATAAACCAACACACCAATAAGAAATTAAATCAAAGGAAAATAATTGAAAATTAAAACAAACTCTTAAAACAACTCCTTCGAAAGAGTCCTATCATTCTCTATCTATGATAATTTTGTTGATTCCAGCTATTGCTCTCAAATTTTTCCAGGCTCAACAAACAGTCATCCTAGAGAATGAGATTGTAGATGATCAATGCATGGTAAGCTAAGATATGATTATGTTGATTAAATGATGCATGATTGTAGATTGCTATGATTACTTGATAAAGAATCTACTATTACAAATGCTCTTAAATGCTGATAATAAATGCTAACTAAATGCAACTATTCTCTAATCACCTATTACTTAATTGTGATTTTTTCCAATGCTTGGATATGTAGGCATATTTATAGAGCTTTTGAAGGATTGAGATTGGCTGATGTGATCAATGGCTATGATAATTCTTGGCAGACCGAATGGTTGAAGATGGAGAAGACTAGAGAGAAAAATAGAAGAAAAACAGAAAGCAAGATTTGTTTCCTCTTTCATGGAATAGATAAGATGAGATGATAAAAAATCATCATTTTAGAAGATTTTGGAAAGATTTAAGAGGAGAAATACTAAATACTAAATTTAATTATTTATTTATGGGTGACATGAAGATTTTTCTCAATTAAATAATCATTTAATTAAGATTTGAAGAATAATAAAATATTTCATAATTAAATAAAATATTTAATTATTATTTGAAAAGATATGAAGGACATTAATTAAATAAAGATATTTAATTAAATTCTTAGGAAATAACATGTAGATGAAATTAATTAAATAAAATATTTAATTAATTAGAAGAAATACTTGAATAGGAGAAAGGAAATATTTAAATTTTATTAAATCGAAAGACTTAATTAAATTCAAGAGGTGATAATTAATTAAGATAAATAAAAGATATTTATTTAATTAATTAAATAGACATATGAATGTGAAATAATTAAATAAATGAATTTGTTTAATTAAGGTGGAAAAATAAAGCAAATGAACAATATAATTAAATTTAATCATATGTAGAGGACTTTAGAGAAATTAATTAAATAATAAATATTTAATTAAATGTCAAGACAAATTAGACATGACAAATTTTATGCATATACATTTTTCCCCTATTTGAAGTGATGTGTGAAATGCATTGCTTCAAAGAAAATATTCTTGCTTTTGAAAAATATGCCCCTAATCGAAAAATCTAACTGATATGTCCCTTTTGATTTGACTTTGATATGTTTATGACTAGAAAATGCAACTGATATTGATGATGCCCCCTCTAGAGGTAAATCAATGATGATGAGAAAGATGTTGAGTTGATGATGAAATCTGGATGATGAGAGGAATGCAATGATTTAGCTCTTGATAATTGATTAAAAGATGCCCCAGTTTTGAAAAATAAGGTCAGAATTGGAGAAAGAAAAATTAAAATTAAAATGCCACAAAAACCCACATTGGTTGACTTTTAAAAGGTCAAAAGGGTAAAATGGCAAGTCATTTTCACCTTTTGACTTTAGTAACTTTTTTCTTTGATGTTGACTTGGCGAGATGGAGATTCCAATCCATAGACATAGATTCGAGCAAGCCCATTGGTACTAGAGGCCAGCTGCTTACAAACCACTGATGAGTTGATTCAATCCCCTTTTCTTTGAAATTTTTTTATTTCAATCAATTTTTTTGAGGAACTTGTGTAGATTTAGAATTTAATACTCCATTTTAGCATATAGAGGAAATAGAGTAGCACATTCGATAATTTATGTTGTGCATAGAGCGTGTAAAGTAGTGCATCTAGGATAGACTAGGAAATAGTCAGCTTACCGCATCTGATAGCCAAAATAGCTCATTTAGGATGTCGATAAGAAAGTGGCCCTTTAGCGCATGGAGGAAATAGATTAGTGCATTTAGGAATGTTCCCTAGCCAGTGATACATTAGCGCATATAGGAAATAGATTAGCTTATCCAAGGTTCTTGCACATTAGGTAGATGAAATAGCACATACGCTTAGGGGTTTAGTGCATAGAAGGAAATAGCGCATAGGGGAATTGATGTAGCACTTTGACAAAAATAGAATGGTGCATCAAGGGTTTTAGCACATTGGGGGGAAACTTCAACACATTTGAGGTTTTAGCGCATAGAGGCTCTAGATTAGCGCATCCAAGAAATGTATGCAGAATGTACTGTTTGATGAAAGTGATGAAAAAATGATGATGTATATTGCTTCTTCGATCAATAGATAGATTAATTGTATTGTCATCATGTTGATATGGATAGAAATGATAGAAAATATAATAAAATTTGCTTCTAAACAAAGTAGATAGCTAATAACTTTGTTTCCATTTAATGAAAAACAATAGTGTAGAATGATTGATGGATTTTGCTTGATAACTTTGCTTTAGAAAACAACGAGTAGATTATTATATGACTTCTAATAAATTTTATATTTGTGATAGAAAATAAATAGTAGATGATGTGATTGAAAACATATTTGCATTCGTGACTAAAGTACAAATAGGAAAATAATTTGATTGTTGATAAATTTTCTTTCCTAAAAAAGAAAACAAATAGTAACTGATGATAGAGTAGATTGATTTGATATTCAGATAGATAGATCACTTTGATATGAGTTGATGACTTGAGTCTGATTGATTGTCCTTGTGATGACCAAAAATAGGAGGTTTTCTAAAACCTCTAGATTAGAGAGTGCTTCCCTATGGGTTTGGATATGATATGAGATATGACACCTAAAACTGTACAGTTGATAGTGAGATGTCAATTGGGACCTTTATTGTCTATGCCTTTGATTTGAGTCAATAGAGGACTATTGACCACACTAGTAGAGAGATGGCATTCTAAGCATAATACCTTTCATTTTCTATTGAGTGAGATGATTGTGACACCGAAGGATGTATATAGGATTTTGGGGATTCCAATAGTAGGTGCTCTTGTGGTTTATGACCACAAGGAGCTAGGTGGTATAGACGCACTCAAGAGAGTGTTTTTAGATGATCAGATAGCAGGGTATTAGGTTTCATGGGAATATTTGAGGGGATATCTGTCCTTACCCATCATTTTGAGTGCATTCATTAGAGGCTTCATTTGTCCAAACCGCCGGTCAAAGGGACTATCAGTTGGGTGGGGGAGGATCATTAAGTAGATGATAGGTCAGCAGTGGAGATATGCCTGAAGGAGCTGCATGTTAGCACATTTGTATCATGACTTGCATCAAGTAGTGTATAGAGGATCATCTAGTTTGTCATGTGGTGTTACCCTACTCTAGAACTAGGCATGGGAGCATATTGCTATTATGAGACCACTTGGACCTATAGCTAGGCCACTAGGTAGGCCATATGTATATACATAATCTAGTGGACTTGTCTAGCCCAAAATGGGAAAATTGGATTACTAGAGATGAAGTCTAGATGATGTAGATTTAGTGATATGGAGGCCTTACACAGATTGTGAGGCATGGAATACGGATCATTTGGAGATGCATTTTGTATGTATGCCCCAGTATCTTATAGGTCAGACCCCTTCTATGATTGAGATATTTTTGGCTTTGCGAGTACAAAGAAAGTTCAGATATACTCATGGGATGCCTCAAGGCATTGTGCACTATGCATGATGCAAGGATGATCCTAAATGGGGGCCCTACATTTCTTATCAGGTTGCTTATATAAAGTATACAGGTTTACAACCCAAGGTATGGGATGGCAGGCCTGACATTACTGATGCAGGTATGTTTGAGGAGTACTTTGCTTATTTTCACCCACACCCATTTCCTCGTTTCACATGTCCAGATGAGTTGGTGCCCATTTTAGTGGCACATCAGCTAGGGGGTAGGAGACAGGAGGATGTGGCAGGGGGGAGTAGGTCATTGGTAGAGGAGAGGAAGAAGATATCAGAGATGAGGAGGAGAGTGGAGATGGGGAAAGCTCAGATGATGGTGGTGGATATGATGAAAAAGATGGCAGAAGGGAGGAGCAGAGGTCAGTGAGACAAAGGTTGGATATTTTGGGTAGTGTATAGATCATGTGGAGGCCAAGGATTGGTATGGGGTGGAGGATAGTGATTAGGGTCCCTTCCACAGTGCAGCAAGCATAAATAGCTACTCTGTAGGCCCAACTACAGACTCTCCAAGGGTAGCAGGCATAGGTGTAGATCTAGTTGCCTTAGGCTTAGAGTTTTGTAGTGTAGTTACAGACACAACTAGCACAGGCACATGCACAGGCACATGCACCTCCTCCTGCCCTAGATAAACATGTGACCCAAATGATAGCAGAGAGATATTCCCTCATATGGAGGGTATTAGAGGCAAATGGGTTGCTAAGAGACTCATGGGCACTGTTGAGAGTGCATCTTTGGGAGAGGCCATTGTAGAGGGATTTGAGATTTCCAGGGAAGTTGAGCATTACCATATTAGATATAAGTTGTGCCCTCCTAAACACAGAGAGCCTTACCCTCAGTCCCATAGTAGATCTAGGAGTAGGTCACAGAGTGTGTCACATAGCAGATAGGTTACAGGACCTCGACAGGATATTGGCACAGGTGGTAGTGGCAGGCCACTAGTCTCAAGACCAACTCCATCAAGGGGCTCCACAAGAAGCCTTGATATGTGATGTTAATTGATGTAGTATTATTAATGTATTTCACACATGTATATCATTTTTGGAGCATGTACATTGTCTTGGATCATATCTTATGTATCTCTCTAGAATTTTTAGTTTCATTGGACATTGGACATTTGTACTTATTTTTTATGAGTGATGATATGCAGCGGTGATGAGTTTTGATGATGTGTATTTTTTATGATGATAATATGGATATGTATTTGTTTGTATATGTTATGAGATGTATTTGTGATGATTTTGATGGTTTATGACTAACCTGTGATGTAGGATGATTCTTATGATGATGATTTGTGAGGCATACTAGTAATGTTATGCAAGTGGGTGACCTATGGCGTGATTATGAAAATATGCAATGGGATATATGATATGTTTATGAAAAATGCAATGTTTTGAAAATGAGGTGGAAATGTAATGTATGTATGGATTTTTTTTTTTGTATTTTTCAAATGCCATGAATAATGATGATGTTATGGAAAATGGATGTTGTCTCTATGAAATGCATCATGAATTTGTAATATGAATATGAATGAGGAAATGATATGAAATCGATATGTGATATGGGTCAAATGTTATGTGAAAAATGACTTGATATATAAATGATATGAGAATGATAGATGATTAAAGATATGATACAAATGTAATGTGACAAATGATAAATGATATGAATAATGGTATGAAGTGAAATGAATATAATTAATAATATTGGGATGTATGATAAGATGATAAATGATATGTAATGAAATGAGATGATGAAATAAGATGAAGTGGATGAAATGATAATGATAAATGAAATGAAATAGATTATGAAATGATGACACAGAGATAAGATATGATAATGAAATGGTAATCAAGATGATAAATGATATGATATGAAAAATGAGAAATGATATGAAATACCTAATGGATAAATGAATCATATGATAAAAATGAATGATAAATGATAAACTATATGATATGATGATGAAATGATAATGATTAATGACATGATGATGAAAATGAAAGATGATAATGAAAAAAATGCTTGAATGTCCTCCACAAATAGTCCAAGGAGACATGACAACTGTTGATGTTTTTGTTCAGCCTTTTAAAACTTTGATGCAAATCCAGTTTGCAGATATGTACAATGATCTAAATGAAATGCAACTGTAGACATCTAAATTTAACCACTTCCATATGGTCAAAGATGTCTCTTTAATTATCCCTTTGCTCATCTACTTCATCCTCCTTTTTGGTATTAATTAAATCATCCATTTAATTAAGATTTCATGTCCTACATAAGGTTTCCAAAGTATTTAATTTAATAAATAATTTTCCCCTATTTCCTCTCTAAATTAAATAAATATACCACTTTATTTAATTTAGTCATATTACCTCTTGGAATTTAAATTAATTTCTCTCTTTCTCTCTCATTGTCACATCCTCCAACTTTTGCAAGTTGGATTCTAATCCCTCTTCTAATCATAATTAATTTATGGTTAAGATGTTCACACCCCTAATCATCATTAGGGTCACATCCTCCATAATTTCCCACTTGCCTCTAATATGTCATTATTTTTTCTAATCAAATACTTGCACAACCTTAATCACTTAATTAGGTCAACCTAATCCCCATGTCATTTATGGAATGTGTCCTAAGTCAACCTTATTAAAGCATTTCTCCTTTTGGAGAAGGAACTTCTTTCCCCATGTGAATTTTTAATTCACATTTAATCCCCCAATGCATTCCAAATAATTTTAAATTCTTTCTCTCATTCCCATGTGGATATTTGAGAAATTTTTAATTCCTCACATGTCCTCTCACCCACATGAGGACAAGGACCTCTTTTATGAGGAGATCTTGTCCAAATCCCAAGGTACTATGTAGTACCTCAATGTCATGTACTCTCCTTCCAACTCATGTCCACATCATCCTTTTCAAGCCACTTCACATGCAACATGTCAAGATGTGAGGACTTGTGAGTTCTCAACTAACCAAATCCTTACATCTTGGCCATATTGGTTTAATCTCAACCATCCATTTCCCTAGAGAATTCAAAATTTTCTATAAATACCCCTTCTTTTCTCTCATTTTGGGGGAGATCATTTATGCTAGCCAAACTCTTGCAAATTTTCTATTTGAGCCATACTTAGCCAAAATAGTTGCATTTGCATCCATTTTCACCTATTTTCCATCCATCTTGCATCTTTTTCCATCAAAGGAGCTCATACAACATCAAAGATTGAAGGGCCAATCAAAGGACAACTCAACAAGGTAAAATGTTCCATTTTTTTTTGTTAAGTTAAATGATTTCCCAATCTTGAGGTGTAGGGTGTTTATATTTGTTGTTTGAACTCTTTTGTTTACTACTCATTTTTTTAACACATATTTTTACCTATTCATAGCAACGAAACAAAACTAACCATTTTTTGAGCCCTTTGTTAGCTTTCTTGAATCATCATAGAGCATTTTTAAAAATGTTGGAAGTATGTACAAGCATTAGAGGGGAAATTAGCACCAATGATGACCAGAGTACAACTTTCATAATTTTTGATATAGCAAGTGAACACAAGCATCGAGGTATAATTGAACCAAGATGAATTGAGTATTTCTTGCATAAACAAACAAATATTAACCACTTTCTGATGCAAATTTGGAACTATCATCAATGATATGCTTTGTAAATCATGTCTCATGACATATTTGCAACAGATTGATAGTTAACCTCAAGACAACAAACAAAGAAAAATCATCGTCTTTCCTCACCACTCTAGTTCAGTACATCATCGAGTGTGCTCCAAAGAGATGACATCGAAAGTCAAAAAACCATTGTGCAAAATATAATACTGATATTTCAAACATTTATTTAGATTTTAGATCATCCAAATATGTGTTATGATATGGTACTTGCTGAAAATGGTTGTGATATAGATCAATGATTGGATAGTTGTTCATAGGATTTGATTAGTTGTTTGCATGATTGGATTTTATGTCATTGTATGGCTATTTCAGTAGAACCTGAAAGTTGATTGCCCCTAGTATTTCAACATTTGCCTCCAGTATGCCACAACTTGCTAAAATGAATATGTGCAATGATCAAGCCATGGTAAAATGTTATCACTCTAGGAAAATGATGGTAGTATGATGTTGTTATGGTCCTAAGATGATGGTGAAGAGATGCATGAAATGAAGGTTGAGAAGTTAAGTGCAGAACATGAACTAATAGATGGAAAGCTACAAATAGTGTCTATTTGCTAGATTTTCACTATCTATCTTTATTGCATTTTTTTTATTTCTGTTTGATTTTTTATTTTTTTTCAGGACATTTTCTAATTTTTATAGATTTTTTCAAGACTTTTTTTGCTGTTTTTATGAATTTTTTTAGGACCTTTTTTGTTGTTTTTATAGTTTTTTTAAAGACTTTTTCCGGATGATGATAATTGATTTAGACATAATACTTCTTCAAGTTCATGCTATTGATGGGTTTGTCAAATAGGTCCCCTTCTAGTTTTGATAGATTGTATGCTCCTGAATTGTATACTGCTATGACCACATAAGGACCCAACCAATTTGGTTCAAACTTTCCTTTCTTCTCTCTATCTTGTTGATTTTGTGGGTTTTCCTTCAAAACAAGATCGCCGACCTGAAAGGTACATGGCTTGACTATGTGATTATAGCTATGAGGCATCATTTTTTGATATGCTTTGAAATGATCATCTCCTTGTTGTCTCTTTTCTACAAGATTTCCAACTCTTGTAGTTGAGAAACTCAGTATTCATTATTTGTGATTAAACCTTTCAGTGACACTCTAAGTGATGGAATCTCAACCTCTAGAGGTACTATGGCTTCTACTCCATAGACCAAAGCAAACGGTGTTGCTCCTATTGATATTCTGATACTAGTTCTATAGGCCCATAATGCAGGATTGAGTTGTACATGCCAATTTTTTCCTACATCATTCATAGTTTTCTTCAAGATTTTCATAATGGTTTTGTTTGAGGCCTCTACTTGGCCATTCCCTTGTGCATGGTAGGGGGTGTTAAATATCTATGCTGGATATGGAATCTCCCACAAAGTTCATCAACATCCTGATTCTTGAAGGGTCATCCATTATCTATGATGATGGAGTTGGGAATGCCATATCGACAAATGATATAGTTGAGTATGAACAATGAGATTTGTTTGCTAGTAACCTTAGTGAGAGGTACTGCCTCAATCCACTTGGTAAAGTACTCTATCATTGTGATGATGAACTTGTGTCCGTTCGATGATGAAGGATGAATCTTGCCCACCAGATCTAACCCCCATTGAGAGAATGGCCAGCTTGGTGTGAATGGTTGTAGTTCTTGTGATGGTGCATGGATGAGATTCCCACGTATCTAACATTTTGAGCACTTCTTCACAAAAGTGAATGATTTTATTTCCATTGTAGGCTAGTAGTAACCCATTCTAATCAATTTCTTGGATAAGGTCAGTCCACTCGAATGAGTTCCACAAATTCCACTATGAACTTGTAAAGCCTTGTCAAATTCATCATGCTCAAGACATCGAAGTAAAGTACCATCAATATTGTGGTGATAAAGGATGTCAACGATAAGTGTATAGTGAGAGGATTGGTAGATAAAGTTACACTTTTGGTTTTGTGATAAGTCAGGTGGTAAGATGTCATCTTTTAGGTAGGCATAAATCTTTCAATACCAAGGTGAATCGGATCCTACTAAGTGGAAAATGATTTGGCTTTCAAGTGTGTCATAGGCAGATGCAAATGATTGTTCCACCAAAAATTCATAGCGAGCATGATTCTTTGGGAGTTGTAGTGATGATGTGATTGTGGCCATGGTGTCAACTACTTTGTTATCAAGTCTTGGAATCTGTGTGAACTTGATATCCAGTACTTCTTGAAATCATCAACCATCTTCTTATATGGCAATAGTTTGTCATCATTGATCTAATAATCATCATTGATTTTATCTATGACTAACTGAGTCACCATAAACTTGTAGATTTTATATCCTCCATTCCAATGCGATCTTGAGGCCAATGATTAAAGTTTCATAGTCGGCTATGTTGTTAGTGCATGGAAACATTAGCCCATATGACTAAGGAATGGTATTTCCTTGAGGGATGATAAAGACTCATATGTCTACCCTTGATCCATGTTGAGTGAAAGAACCATCAAAATATAATGACCATGGTTGTTTTGATTCTACAGTGAAGATGTCAGCATCTAGAAACTCGATATGTATGGGATGCTCTGCTTGTAGTCATGCATCAGCTAGTTGATCAATGATAACTTGTCCTTTGATTGCTTTGTGATCAACATAATGAATTTCAAACTCACTCAAGATCATAACCCATTTTTCTAACCTTCCTATTAATGTAGGCTTGCTCAATAGATACTTAAGTGGATCAATCTTTGCAACAAGATTGATTGTATGAGTTAACATGTAGTGCTAAAATTTTTGTGAGGAAAAGACTACTGCTATACAAGCCTTCTCAATGAAAGTGTAGTTGAGTTCATGACTTGTTAGCATTTGGTTGATGTAATAAATTGCATGCTCCTTTCTTGTAGAGTCCTTCTATGGTAATAATGGCCCCAAAGATGTCTCTATTGTGACAATATATAAAATTAGAGGTTTTTTTGGATTTGGTGGTACTAGAACTAGTGGGTTCATTAGGTACTACTTGATCTATTGAAAAGTCATTTCACACTTGTCATCCCATTTGAAAGGAACATTCTTATGTAATAGATATGTGAAAGGTAGAGTTTTATCTGCCAGTTGTATGGTTAACCTTCGTATAGATTGAAGTCATCCTTGTAATGACCTCAACTGACTGATATTCCTTGTTGGAGGAATTTCCATGATTGCTTGTACCTTGGTAGGATCTAGTTCAATGATACTATGTATCCTAAGAGCTTTATGAATGTGACCTCGGAAACACATTTCTTAGGGTTGAGGAAAACTTTGAACTTTTCTAATCTTGCAAAGATTTTAGATAACACTTCCATATGTCCTCTTGTGTATGACTTTTCCAATATATCATCTACATAATATTCTATGAATGTGTGCATCATGTCATGAAAAATTGTAGTCATAGCTCTTTGATATGTAGCCCCAACATTCTTTAGACTGAAAGGCATGATGTTCCAACAATAAGTCCCCCATGGACATGTGAAAGTTATTTTTTCCTAGCCTTCAGGTGCAATTTTGATTTGGTTGTAACTAGAAAAACCATCCATTAGTGAATGCAAGGCATGCCCAACTGTCAAATCAACTATAGTATCGATGTTTGGAAGTGGGAAGTTATCTTTAGGACATGTCTTATTAAGATCTCTAAAATCAGTGCAAATTCTAATACATCCACCCAGCTTGGATACATGAACAATGCTGGAGATCCATTCTACATAGTCAATTGATCTTATGAAACCTGCATCAAGGAGTTTTTTGAGTTCTTTAACTAGTAGTGCAACATGGGAATGCATCTTTTTGAGTTTTTTTTAATAGGCTTAACCCTTGGTTTGATGGACAAGAGATGCATTTTGAGATTGGTATCAAGACCTGGCATGTCTGCATAAGACCGGGCAAAGTTTACTTGATTTTCTCTTAGGAATTTCATGAAGTCTAGCACTTCTTTATTTTTCATTGATACAGCTAACTGTATAATCCTTGGTTTCTAAAGTTTTCAGATTGACCTCTTTTGTAGGATCAATCAAGATAGGTGATCGCTCATGATAGTGCTCTAAGAGAGTGTCAAGCTTCCCATCATTTGGTGCCTTCAAAAGGTTTTCACCATTTGATATGCTCTTGTTTTATCTTTTGTTTGATCTAATACTTCCATATTCTGGTTTTCACCATTAGATCTTTCATTTTTATTTTTCTTTTTGCAGCTAGGAGACTTGACACTCTCCTGATTAAAGACTCTATGTCAAAAACCAGTATTGGAACAATCACTTGTGGTGTCTTCAGAAAGGAAGTTCATGATAGATTCATCGCTTGGAAGGATAAAAGGTAGCAGGTCATTAGGTCATGTGAAATTGGCTATGGTTATGGTCATAATAGAGTTGTCTAAAGGATCTGAGGTAGGAGGCAGATCAATGATGGTACTATTATCATGATAGTCTTGTTTGTTTAAATTTGACTCAGTATCACTAGAATCATAGTCACCTTGTAGTTCAGATTCTTGCGGTTGGGTTCCTAAACCTTCACCTTTGATTAGAGTAGGTGTATACTTGTGTATCACATCAACCTTTTTGTCCCTCCAGAATTTGTCATTGTAGATAGTGTCACATTCATATTCACCATAGTTTGTGTCGGAGTTGTTATCCATGAAGTTTTGAATTGCTATCAAACATGCTTCTCTTGTATCAAAACCTTCTTGCAATGTGAGGACAATATCCTACAACTGCTTGGATGTTATTTCTTTTGAGTTAGTATCATATGTAGCCTAGTCCTATTTTATCTTTTGCAGCAAGTCGTGGAAGGTGAATAGGCTCAACTACTCCTTTTCTCTTTCTGATAGGACCATTACCATCATACCCATCTTTTGCATGATTGAATACCCTTTACCATATTGATCAGTTGGTATTTTGACATTGAGGACAGTTTCGTCTTCATCTTTATAGAGCCAATTTAGAACTTTTCTATCCTCAGGATCTTCCATGGGGAATTTTTCTTTGATAAATGGTCCATTAAACTTTGTACTTGGCTCTGTTGGTGGTTGTGTTGATGTTAATGCTATAGATATCTATTGTTGTGTGATAGAAGGTTGCCCATGTGACTGAGGTAATGTAGGTAGATTAGAAAGATAGAGAAAGTATTCCCCACCTCCATTGTCCTTGAACCATAGTTGCTTGTCAAATATTTTGGTTAATTGACTAATTTGTGTATCAACTTTGGGAGAAGTACTAGTAAGAGCTTCTCAATTATTGGGAACCAAAGTATCTTGACTAGCTTTGATGTTGGCACAAGTCTCACTATTTGAATTATTAATTGGTATTGTGATCTCCTATCTGTCATAAGGGAATTTAATACATTGATGATATCTATGTGCATGAGATAGCTTGCATTTCATGGATCCAAGGATGAGCCAATGAGATGGGTATGTCTAGGATCATCATGGAAAAAACAAGCTCTTAAGTGGTGAAAAATTTAGATAAATCAGAGTTAAGTGACATGACATAAAAATTTGAATAAGTTATCTATATTATTTTAAAATTATGCAAGAACAAAATCTATAGAAAATTGAATGTAGTTTCTAAACTACTAGGTTTATTGAAAAAACCAAAATCTATTTAGTGAAAATTTGAAATTTCATTGCAGTAGCACTTAAATTTTAGGGAAAAAATATGAAGTAGGTGTCTGTCTGACCACCCTAACCACAATAAAATGATAATATTTTTTTATAAGATTTTAGATATAAGTAGAGGACTCATGTCCTAGTGTGATGCATATTTTTTTGTAGTTTTTTTCCAAGTAAATAATTAATTATGAATTTTTTATTACAAATTTTAAAAAATATAAAAACTTGTATGTCTAACCACCTTAGCTTGGTCAAAAATTCATGAAATTTATTTTTTTATTTTTTAATCCTATAGTATGTTAAGCATAGAATGTGACACATGTTTTGGATTCAAAATTGTGATACCATTGAAAGCTATAGATATTTTTCAATCAACCTATCAATCAGGACTTTAGAGTAATTCAAATAGAAAATGAATAATAATTATTTATTAAAATTAAAGTAAAGTATAATTTATATTGGTGGAAAGTTGATAATCTCTTTTAAAAACCATTTTCATTTCATCAACTTTGGGTAAAAAAATGTCATTAGCCACATACCCATCATATCACCACTTTTTGGCCCATCATTATCCTACACATACCTAGATGTTGTATGCTAGATCATAGTCTAGCACTTGAGAAAAAGTTTTCTTGATGACAGGTCCCACTCTGATTGGCAGCATGATTAAACCCTTGAATGCTCTTTCCTCATCATCGTAGGCTTTAATAGTGATCTTTCTTTTGGGATCAATGGAGTCCTCAGAAAATCCTAAAGCTTGAGCTAACTTCATGGTACATATGTTCAACCCAACACCTCCATCTATTAGGACACCTCTGACATGAAACTTGTGGATCATGACTTCTAGTTATAGCGATGAATTATGGGGATGAGTCATGGAAACATCATCTTTTTCAGAGAATGAGAGGCATGTGGGTGAGGAAAAGTGTCTCACCATGGCTTGAAATCAGTCCACATCTAGATCAGTGGATACAATTGTTTCAACGAGGGCCTTTTCTAGAATTTCCTTGTGTGATGGGGAAATTTTCAAAAGTTCCAAGATAAAAATTTGAGCAGGTGTTTTTCTAAGTTGATTGACTAAGTCATATTGATGTTGAGATGAGGGCACAATGGATTTTGAAGAAGCACCCTTTGAGAAAACTTTAGCTTGTGCCCTTGTTGTTGCATTGAATTTTCAATATTCCATCTTTTACTTAACTTTTATAATTCATTGACCTACTCATCGTTAATGTAAATATGGTTGATTATATAATCATTGATATGATTCACACTTTTTCTAGAAGAATCTCCATTTTGATAGTTGGGAAATGGGTTGCGAAATGCTTGGTGGTCTTCATTTGATTATTGGTGTCCTATTGTGATGGTGCCATTTTCAATTAAGTCTCAGATGACATTTTTCAGGGCTTGACAATTATTCACGTGGTGGCCCTTGCACCAATGATAATCACAATAGTATGCATCATTCCATGATGGAGGCTTCACACTAGGTTCGAAGTTGTGTTGAGGTGGAAAAGTAAGGACATTTTTAGCCATCAACTCTTTGAATGCAGATTCTAAAGATTGACCTAGTGGAGTAAAAGTTCTTCTGCTAGAGAGGAATGAAGATCA